>CM062643.1:11515480-11923788 GCA_025617555.3 Puccinia polysora
AGCCATCTTGTAAGTGTTTTGTGCCAATTTGAAGGAGCTTGTTATAGAAAATAGAGGATTTTTTTTATTTTGAGAAATTTGGAGGATGGTGGCTTTCCTTTGGTTTCAGAATAATGTTTCCTCATCCAGAGGAGCAAAAATTAAATCTGCTTTTGTGTCAAACTTCTAGACTTCAACATTGAGGTTGAGAGCATTCAACAAGAGAAGAATCAGACTGGTTAACTTTGAGAGCATTCAACAAGAGAAGAATCAGACTGGGAAAGAACTTAGTAACTGGTCTATCAACCCACATTGTTCTAAGTTCTTGGGTTGATAGAGTCAAACCAGCTACTAAGAAATTGCTTGCGTTCAGCATTACTGTCCTCCCAGACTTCTGGGACTTGATATTGTTGAGCTCAGCTGCCCTCTTGTTGGACCAGTCAGGCTTCTCCATTTTATCCATTGGGGCGTAAAAATATTTCTGAGTTTTGACAGCAGAAGACCTAGCAATCAGTTTGTAACAAGGAGATGTAGTAGGTAGAGGCTCAGGGTCATCCTCATTGCTTGAGTCATCTGAAAATTGCACTTCTTTGGAACAGCGTTCTTGGAAGGATTCACAACATGAGATGGGCTTCACAGGGTGACAAGAGTGATTGTTAGCCTCAAAATGGTTGATTGCCACAGATTCCTCTGATTCTGTTCCTTCAAGCCAATTGCCTACTATTATGTCATTGGTGACTTTTTTGAGATCACTATCAAAATTGAGCAAGCTAATTTGTGTGCTTTCAAAAATTTTGTTTTCAGATTTCAGAACCTTGTACAACAAAAGGTGGTCATTGAACCCTGTAATCCTACCAAAAAGACCTGAAGGTTCCAGCTTGGACAAGGCTTGCCTATCCTTGAGAATGTACATAACTGGATTTGCTATTTGACATAGGTAATCAATGTTCAGCTTCCCGCCCTTGAAGAGCTTGTAAGGGGATTTTTTGACCTATGCAAAGGAATCTGATTGGGCGCCAAGGCACACAACTTGACGATAACATTCCAGTGATGTTCATTGATATGCATCAAAGAGGACTGTGTGTAATTATTCTAAGAAAAGGAAATTAAAGCATCCAGCCAAACCATTTTGCTGGGGGGTGTATGCATCCAAGAATGCCTGTCTAATGTTTTTTGTCTTACAGTAGTTGGAGAGGTTGAGGTTCCAAAATTTGGCTCCTTGTTCTGAGTGAAGAATAATAGGTGTGTAGCTAAACCTTTTTTATTCTGCACTAGTAATAAATTGTAGATTACTGGAAATTTCAATCTTGCCCTTGATGGGTATAATGGTAAAGAATCTTGCACAGATTTCTACCACAATTAAGAATTACAAGTCACCATGATAGCTAATGGGGTTGATTGCACCAACTACATCACAGCGCAGCTCCTGAAAGGGCCTCTTAGCACGGCAATGTTTATTGTTGAACGGTGTTCTTGATATCTTGCTTATGGAACATGCCTGGAAGGTTGTGTTAAGATTGCGGTCAAACCTCTCCTCTATGTCAAACCTCTCTCCTACTCCCGCCTATCTAACCATGTGAACTGATACAAGTTTGTGTGACATGTCTGGAAACTTTTCACCCCTATGAGCGGACCCAGGTGGCCGCTCCTGGGATTCAGTAGTTCTCTCTCTTCTTCCATTCCTTTGAGCGGATTCCTCCTCTCTGTCTCATCCTTGATTATTCCTATTTTCCTCTTTCCTTCTTCTTTTATCAATCTATCTTCTTTTCTTCTGTCTCTTTTTCTTTACATTTCATCTACAACTCCTGATTCTTGAACTGTCTACGACTTAATCTACTCTTACCAATTTGGCATTCTCTACAACTCAACTTCTTCAATCACCCTTGTCTAATCAAGTAACATCCTCCATGGATATTTGCCTGGTAAGAGACTAATCCTCAAGATAGCTCTAACTTGACGTCTCTGACAGACTAGTCTCATTGCTTGTAGTCCTCCATCTCTGCTGCTTCAATTCTGTCAACCTTGATTCTGCACACATTCTATGCCGTCTGATCTCCCTCTTACCAATCAAATAAATCTGAGCTGTTGGTTTTCCTATCTCTTCTCCTTTTCATGTGTCTATGTCTGCTCCTCACAATTTCTGACCTCTGTCTTTAGTCTGCTGGTTTTCAGTTCCAAGAAAATACATCTAAATCTCATCACGTTTAAAAGCCAAAAACAACTCTACGCCATCAAAATGAACAAACCAGCGGGGGCAAACAATTCCTTTCATCAAGTTGCGCTCAAGGCTTCTGTTGATGCTATTCTTCCACTTAACAAAGATAATTACTCCATCTGGCATGACAAGATGATGATGTTGTTTGATCTCAAGGGTATCAAAGATGTCATGACCGTAAATTTTTGCCAACTACCTCTAAAACAAGATCAAGAAATCCAAGCAATCATCCTATCTAAACTTGACAGCACTACCCATGCCAATGTAGTCAATGCCTCAAATATAAAATCTTCAAAACTACTCTGGGCCAAGATCACCCGCAGATTTGCCTTGTCTGGAACCGCCGACAGAGCTTGCATATTCAACCAATTCTCAAATGCTCCATTCAACAAAAACGCCATCAAAGGATTCATAACAGATATTCAAAAATCCCTTACTTGTTTTGCTGATGTAGGAATAGACTTACCAAATGATATTCTGGCGTACCTGATACTCTTCAAATTTCCCCCTCTCTGGAGAATTTGAAACAAAAAATCATGCATGGCGAGAAGTTGATTACTGTAGAGGTTGTGTTCAACCACTTGACTCAATACAACAACAAGCGCAAGGCACAACACAAGATTGGAAAATCCACTCCAGACGTCTCTTTAGTAAAAATCAAGAACAAACCAGATAAGGAAGACAGGAAGGTCCGCATTAAGTGCAGAGAAGGTTTCCATGACCCAAATGCACCACATCCCAAATCTTCATGTTTCCATCTCCATCCTCAAATTTCCCCCAAGTGGTGGGTTGAACAACAAAAGGAGTGGAAGAACAGAACTAAGATAACACCCACCATCAACTACCACTCCTTACTCACCCTCTGGATGAATACAGACAACACACCCAATCTCCTTCTAGACTCTGGGGCAAATATACACATATTTAACAACCTGAAATACTTTGACTCTATTGATCTACAGGATGACTCTGAAGAAATCAATACAGGCAAACTAGAAGCAAATCTTAAGATACGGGGAACAGGTACTGTTTGGCTTGAGTTGAAAGAATCTATTGTCACACTTGAAGAATGCATGTACGTTCCAGACATTGTAGTCAATTTGATCAGTCCCGGTCTTCTGGCAAAAAAGGGATGTAGCCTCTCACAAAAGCAAGACCAATTCCATATCACTCGTGGTGAAGAGATGGTTCTGAAAGGGCTGATCCAAGATAATCTATTTGTGATCAAAAAACCCCAAAATGCTGGAAATAATCTATTGGTCAACATTTTTAGTCAACCTGCAACCAATTCATCCAACAAGAATCAATTGTTATCCAATCTCCACAAGATGTATGGACATGCCTCAATCTCTACACTTAAAACTCTGCTCAAGGACCGCTACTCTAAAGACAAACTAGACAAGTTTCAATGCGATGGATGCGTAAGAAGTAAGATCACGAGGGCACTATTCTCAGCTACCTCTACATCTTCATCTAAACCACTAGAGCTAATCCACCTTGACTTGATAGGACAGATCACCCCACAGTCAAAGGCAGGCCATAAATATATCTTGACTCTTGTAGACAACTTTACGGACTATCTCGCTGCCTTTCCACTCCAATCCAAAGAAGAGACTCCTAATGTCATCATCAATATCCTTGGGATGGAATATAAACAGTTAAATTACTACCCCACTGGAATCTTCTCAGACAAAGGTACCAAATTCACTAATAATATCTTGAAGGAATTTTCCAATTCCAAGCACATCAAACTCCTAACTTCTGAACCCTATCACTCTCAACATAACAGTCAAGCCAAACAAACCAACCAAAAAATCATAGAATCAGCGCGCCCAACTTTCTCATCATCCAGGTTGAATAAAGGTAACTGGCACATTGTGGTCAGAAGTTGTTGTTTCATGCTGAACCAAGTCCCTAGGGAAGGTAATGACCAATCCCCTTGGTAAATTATGTTTAGCAAGAAGCTCCCCACTAATTATTTGAAACCTGTAGGATCTTCAGTCATTTATCTGACAAATTGTCTACAAAAAGGGAGAAAATTTGACGAGAAGGGACTAGAAGGGATTTTAGTTGGGTTCAATCCGGTTTTTCATTCTTATCTGATTCTCAACTCATCTGGTGCGGTTGTTGAAACCAAACACGTACAGTTCCTCAAATATCCTCTCAACAATTTTCCTCATCTTGAATCGCCGGGGATTGATCTCTTCAGTCAATTTGCCTCCAAATCAAACAAATCCAATTTCTCTTCAATCAAAAAACAATATGATTTTAAAGAATACCAAAACAAACTCTCCAAATTGGATCTAGACCAGGAAGATTTGGAATCTATAGGCTCTTCATCTTCCAGTTCTCACCCTCCTTTACCCTCTCCAATCCCAGAACCTCCTGTTCCATCTATTTCACAAAGACCTAGACGGGAAGCAAGAAGGCCTCAACAATATGGATTCCACCACAACTACTTGTTGAATGGTGTTCTTGATATCTTGCTTATGGAACATGCCTGGAAAGTTGTGTTAAGATTGCGGTCAAACCTCTCCTCTATGTCAAACCTCTCTCCTACTCCCGCCTAGCTAACCATGTGAACTGATACAAGTTTGTGTGACATGTCTGGAAACTTTTCACCCCTATGAGCGGACCCAGGTGGCTGCTCCTGGGATTCAGTAGTTCTCTCTCTTCTTCCATTCCTTCAAGCGGATTCCTCCTCTCTGTCTCATCCTTGATTATTCCTATTTTCCTCTTTCCTTCTTCTTTTATCAATCTATCTTCTTTTCTTCTGTCTCTTTTTCTTTACATTTCATCTACAACTCCTGATTCTTGAACTGTCTACGACTTAATCTAATCTTACCAATTTGGCATTCTCTATGACTCAACTTCTTCAATCACCCTTGTCTAATCAAGTAACATCCTCCATGGATATTTGCCTGGTAAGAGACTAATCCTCAAGATAACTCTAACTTGACGTCTCTGACAGACTAGTCTCATTGCTCGTAGTCCTCCATCTCTGCTGCTTCAATTTTGTCAACCTTGATTCTGCACACATTCTATGCCGTCTGATCTCCCTCTTACCAATCAAATAAATCTGAGCTGTTGGTTTTCCTATCTCTTCTCCTTTTCACGTGTCTATGTCTGCTCCTCATGATTTCTGACCTCTTTCTTTAGTCTGCTGGTTTTCAGTTCCAAGAAAATACATCTAAATCTCATCAAGTTGAAGGTTTGATTACCTGGAGACCCAACTTTTTCTGTATTCTGCTGTAACTTGCATTTCCAAGAGATTTGTGGATTGTTTCATGCCAACTGAGTAGTAAAAATTGATTTTTGTGATTTTCAGGCATGAATTTGAGAACAGGAATAGAGCAATTTCAGACACCTTTCTTTCACCAGTCATTATTTTCAACAATAAAAACATCCTTCCTGAAATTGACACAGAAGCCGTCAAGTACAACCCTGCACATTGATAGAAGATTTGCCATGGAATTTGGTGAAAACAACACATTAGAGATAGAGACATTGAAACTGTCATAATCCAAAAGTATGATTGTTCCAGTTCCTTCATATGAAAGAGAGTCTGGTCCTGAGCTTGTTGAGATAAGCCCAGTTACTGATTGATCTATTTGGGAGAAGAATTTGAGATCAGACACTATGTGTCTTGAGGACCCTGATTCCACCACAAACATGTCAGAATGGAAAAGGGGGCCAGTGCTTAAGGAGCTGACTGTGGTGGGCCTCCCCAGTGGCATTGGAAGATTTCACTTTCTTGTTTTTTTGGAAAAGAAAGCTTAAGATGAGGGTAGAGTTTCCAGAATCTACCTTCAGGATGGGCTGCTTTTGGATTGTGCCAGTTTCTGTTGCAAGGTTTGACACTGTAGCTGAGGAAAGAGACGGAGTTTGATATGTCCCCCTTTTTGTCTTGTCCAGTGTCATTATTCAAAACCTTGTTGTTGTTCAACATTCAGAGGTGGTCCAAAAATTGATCTGGAGTGATCTCCTTGTCTGATTGAGTGATTTGTTGTATCACTGTGTCCATCATTGATGGTATTTTTTCCAATATTAAGTAGGCAATGATATTTGTGGGGATATCAATGCCAAAATTGTGCAAGTGGTACATGTCCAGTTTAGTTTCAGTTATAAATCCCGGAATATTCAAAGGGGAGAATGGAGTTTGGAGAAACTGATTGAATATTCTGGAAAGGTTTGAAGTGTGGTTCAAAGTGAAATATTCATTGATATCAACCCAAATTTAATGAGCATCTTTCTCATTCTCAGGCACAATAATATTGGCTTGCACAGTGGTATCAAGTTTGGTTGTTAAGATGGTTTGGATTTGAATGTTTTCAGAGCTGTTGAGCCTGCTTGGAGTTCCATTTGCATTGGTTCTCTTCCTCATAAGCTTTTCATACAGATCTTCTTGCAAATCCATTATATTAATGACTCAATTGCACCAAATCAAAAATTTATCGGGGGTTAGGAGTGGAATAGCCTCAATAGCTGTTTTGAGAATAGTTGCGGTGAGAGAGTTGGTCCTGGTTGGATCAATCTGGTTGTCCAAAGTTGAGAGGAGAGTGAGTTTGGCCTTCTGAATTGGGGGATCCCCTTTTGACTGTTAATTGTGAAAGAGTCTTAATTTAGATTGCTGAGAAAACTTTAGGACTTAAAACCAGATTTGTAAAACAGTGTCGGAAATAGAGAAGACAATGATGACTCTGAAGACAAAATGGATTATCATACCCAAGTAAGCAGAAAGGACCAAGACTAGGAAGTAAGCAACAAAGGTAGTAGAATTCCAAAGGAAAAGGCGCTGAAGAAAACATATCAGATTATGAGGACAAAGAATTTGAAGGAGGAATTAGTTGCACCAAATAAGCTTGAAATGTCCACAACAACCAATCTTCTCCACTTGTGTCTTGGGTCAGGTTTGATGGATTTGAAGTAATACTGAGCAGTTGAGGGTGAAGAGTGAAAGTGAGAAGGTTGGTGAAGAAAAGATTTTTGGGAATGTAGCCTTAGGTCTCATCTTAAAAGAACCTGGCACGGCCATACAAATGAATATGAATGTGTTCTCTCTCTCCCACTCTCTCTGCACCTACACCTTGTTTTTTGGGAGATCAAAACAGGAAAAAAGGAAGAAAGAGGAGAGAGAAGAGAACAATGAAATAATGGAAATGAAAATGAAACCATAGATCAATGAAACCATAGACCATAGATCCACGATCCAGATAACCCCAACCCTTATCTTTTCTTATCTTTTCTTATCTTTTCTTATCTTTTCTTATCTTTTCTTTTCTTTTCTTATCTTTTCTTATCTTTTCTTATTTTTTCTTATTTTTTCTTATCTTTTCTTTTCTTTTCTTTTCTTTTCTTATCTTTTCTTATCTTTTCTTATCTTTTCTTATCTTTTCTTATCTTATCTTTTCTTTTCTTATCTTTTCTTATCTTTTCTTATCTTTTCTTATCTTTTCTTATCTTTTCTTATCTTTTCTTATCTTTTCTTATCTTTTCTTATCTTTTCTTATCTTATCTTATCTTATCTTATCTTTTCTTTTCTTATCTTTTCTTATCTTTTCTTATCTTTTCTTATCTTACCTTTTCTGATCTTTTCTTATCTTTTCTTATCTTTTCTTTTCTTTTCTTATCTTTTCTTATCTTTTCTTATCTTTTCTTATCTTTTCTGATCTTTTCTTATCTTTTCTTATCTTTTCTTATCTTTTCTTATCTTTTCTTATTTTTCTTATTTTTCTTATTTTTCTTATTTTTCTTATTTTTCTTATCTTTTCTTATCTTTTCTTATCTTTTCTTTTCTTTTCTTATCTTTTCTTATCTTTTCTAATCTTTTCTTATCTTTTCTTATCTTTTCTTATCTTTTCTTATCTTTTAGTATCTTTTAGTATCTTTTCTTATCTTTTCTTATCTTTTCTTATCTTTTCTTATCTTTTCTTATCTTTTCTTATCTTTTCTTATCTTATCTTTTCTTTTCTTATCTTATCTTATCTTATCTTTTCTTTTCTTATCTTTTCGTATCTTTTCTTATCTTTTCTTATCTTTTCTTATCTTTTCTTATCTTTTCTTATTTTTTTTCTTCTTTCTTCTATTTTTCTTCTTTCCTTTTATTTTCTTTTTGATCAATCCATGCCCTTTTTGGCATAAATTCATGCCATGTCTTTTTGGGTTGTGTTTTTTTTGACTGAAGAAAGCGTGAATTTGACAAACTCTGCATGGTGTGTGCATCTGCATTTATCCTGCTCCCCACCCACTTTTTTTTCTTACAATTTGAGACAATCAATAGTTTTTTTTTACACAATCTATCTTCTATTTGAATTGAAAGATGCTCTAGTGATTTAGCACAGGATTCATTTCCAGCTATCCATTCCATCGCAATTGATGGGTTTGAGCTTGCCCCTTTTTTTTCCTAAAAAAAAAAAAAAGTTTCAAAAAGTAGCCATTTGAAATCATCCAAAGTGACTGAGAAAACTAGATGGTTATCGGTAGTGATCGATGGGGACAACTTTTGCCAGCCCGATCGTTGTATGGGTAAGTTCGCAGATCGTTTGTAGAATATATTTCTGCGCGCGAGTCATGAGGAGTCATGATAAGATGATGCACTCAGTAGCGGCCTGGTTGGCCACCAGTAGGGATGGGGTGTGAGGTGGACTGGGCGAGATATGGTACCATACGTATCTGTGTATGTACATACATATCTGGCAAGTGATAAGGATTTATGTAACAAGTTTAGGTGAATCGACCGCCGCCATCCAGCAGAGTTCGAATATTTACCTGTCGATACAGTTAATTAGGAAAACTCATGGATGCCCTTATATAGATCCAATAAAACAGATTTCTTAGTTGATCAATCTAACAAGAGTCGGCTGGAAGTTGGGTGGGGTGTGAAGATGGATGTGAGATCAGTAGATTGGATTCTATGAATCTCTCTGAATCCGAAACTGAAACTTGAAGTCGCCATGTCGATACTAAGGGTTAATAAGTATCAAGTACTATACCGTAGCCAATGACCGTGTACTGGTTGGAAGGTAGTAGGTACGTAATCTGTACGTGTGGCTCGACATGTGCGTAGATACGCACGGAAATAAATACTGACACCTCTGCCTCATGGGTTTGATTCGCCCAGTGGCTGGCTGTTGATCAGTTGTTGGTTCTTTCCTGATCGGTATCTCTCTCGCTTCCCCCGCCTCCCCCCCGTCGAATGGTATATTCGGTCGCAGTCTTGGATTTGGTGGGGGAGTTTAGAGTTTGGAAAGTATTGGGTGGATGAGTGGGTGGGCATTAGGTCGTTCGGTGTTGTTGTTGTGACGGTGGTGGTCGAGGTGTTGTGGGCTAAGTTGATGACTCTGGCTGGTGAAGAACGGTTGCTGTTGCTCTTTTCTCGGTCGATGTCGATTCCACACCCGAGGACCACGTCCCGAGTGGCCGGTTGATGTGTTTGTTGGGTGGTAGAGGTACTGTAGTGATGAGTCTGAGTCAACTTCCTTCCGAACTCCCACTAATCCTGACCGCTCCCTCACTCCTCAACCGAGTCCTCCATCATCGGATCTATCAACACTCTTACTCTCGTCCGATCTCCATCGATCTCGGTTCGAACCCGAGCAGGCTTTCCTCTCAATCCTCCTCCTCCTGGTTCATCTCTGCCCATCAGACTTTCCCCCTGAGTAAGTGTGGATGTTGCTGGAAACTCCTGCCTGTCGATGAGATGAATAGTCTCTCCCCGTCTCTCTGCCTACTCATGACGAGGGCTGATGAAACCCACGGTGGTGGTGATGACGATCTCCTGCTCCTTCCTCCTCCTCCGCCGCAGTTTCCTCCGAGGTCCCCTCGATCGGGGGGTCCTTTCCTCCACCGTGCCCCCCTCGTCCCCTGCTCGACCGTCTGCTCCTCTGCCTGCTGGCTTCGTCCCCCTCGGCCCTTTTCTCTCCAACGAGCAAGTTCCCTCTCTCTCTCCTTCTCCCGCCCCCCCCCCCCCCTCCCTTATCCCCCCCTCCTCCTCCTCCTCTGGTGAGTTCCAATCAACCATTTGCTCGTTCAATTAATTATTTATAACTTACTCATATGAGCTATTCATCGTCATCATCGTCATCGTCCTCCTCACTGCCCGCCTATCTACTCACTTCGCTCACCCAATGACCATCCTCAACCCTACTCGCCCTCCTACTTGATCATCCCTTCCGCTTTCCCCCATACCCCTCCTCTCTCTCTCCTGGGTTATTGTTGTTCATCTCATTTACTCCTCCTCTCTCCTTCTGATCTACTTCTTCGATTCCTTCCCCTCCTCCTCCTCCTTCCCCACCCCAACGCTAATCCTCCCCTCATCGCTCATCCCCAACCTCGCCATCCCGCCCCCCGCCTTCATGGGCATCCCCGACCCCGCCCCGCCCCGCCCCCACCGGTCCCTAGCTCTCCAGCCCCCACCCCCGACTGCCCGTCCGCCCGAGCCGCCCCGAGCCTCCCCGGCCCCACTCCTCCCCCCCCCCCCCCCCCCCGCCGCCCCGCCCCACCCAGCTCGTCTCCTCCTGGCTCTCCGTCATCCTCCCTCCAGCCTCTCCTGCAGCTTCCCCATCTCCCCTCAGCTTCAGCCTCAGCATCCATCCGAAGCTCGGCCCGTCCTAGTATCCCTCCCATCGCTCGCTGCTTCTCGCCACCATGTCCGATCTTGCCGGCCTAGGTGAGCCTCGGCTCCGGAGCCCCTCCCCCGGAAGAGGCGGCCGATTCGACGATGGCGACCGTCGCTCCCCTCTCCCATCCGACAGGACTCTCGGCCCCGGCGATCGAGCTGCATCCGGTCCCCAAGCCTCCAGCCATCGTGGCAGGTCCGCCGAGTTTGGTATGCTCTCGCTCATCCCTCTTGCCGCTCCACCTCGGCCTGTCGATCCATGGTCCCGCGTCATCGGCTTACTCCATCCTGTTGCCCCCCCCTTTTGTCGAAGCTCGAAAACGGCGTCGGGATGAATCTCCTCCTAGTCGAGACCGCTACATTCCTAATTACGAACGTGAGCCCTACAGAGAGCGAGACAGGCGAGACCAAGCTTACTCCCTCTATGACCATGGTGGGTCATCACAACCTCATCACCATCCACGTCCTTCACCCTTGCTTCCCCCCTCGAGCTGGTTTGATTTGGTCCTGAAGCATCTCCTCAGCTCGGAGACCCACCAGTCTTTAATCGGCCTTTCCTCACCCTGCTGACTTACTCGACGTCCAATCCCTTCTGTAATCGCCCTGTTTTGGGGTTTATCCAGATCGTGCCGGCCCCCCTGGCCGCCATGGCCCTAACGTCGATTTGTTCGATGATCCCTATCGTCGCGGTGGGAGTGGCTATCGCGACGGCATGTTCCCTTATTCCTCTGATCGCTCAATCTCTACCCGTGGTGGAAATTCCTATTCGTGGGCAATCTCTTTTATCTCCCTCTATCTTCCCTGGAGCTTCCCATTCTCCGTCGTCCCGTCATTGATAACTGGATTGCCCTTTCAACTTTGCATCTAGTCGCTCTCTTCTAACGCCTCCCTCCGAGTTACCTTACCTTGTAACGTTTCGATATTTTGCTGATTTCATGCGCTCAACCTCTCCTCATATCGCCGATGACAAGGACAAACTTGCCGAGCAATGGAAACGCTATAGGCAAGATCACACTCGCAAACAGCTGGTAACCTTTTTCGACGAAAACAAATCAAAAGCCTGGTTCCGTGAAAAATATCAACCCGGGGCCGAGTTTGATGAGCTCCGTGAACGGCTCAAGAAGAAGGGAAGAGAAGGGAAGATCGACAGATTTATGTCTCGTCTGCAATCGGGGGATCTCGATATTCTTAACTACGACTACGCCCGTGGGTCTCTGCTCACTATTCATCGGTACCCCTTCCTCCACCACTCAATTCTCATTTGTTCTCCCCAACCTTGCCATCCAAAGCTGCCAAGAAGAAAGTTTCAAATCCTAAGCTCTCGACCGACGCAACTGACGACCTCGGTACCCCCACCGCCAAAGCCGACCATGATCCCAATCCTATCTCTACTTTGCCTCCCGCATCTGGTCAAGATGATGAAAACAAGCCCTCGATCCCGCCCATCAAAGCTGACTCTGAAGTTGTTGAACCCGAAGGTAAATGATGACCATAGCCCATCTCGTTCCTCTATTCCAGGAATTCATCCGCTCGTTCCTTACGGAATCTCTATTTCCGCTTTTCAGCTAGTAAAATCAAATCTGAATCTGAATCGGAAACTAAGAACGAGATTAATATGAACCACCTCGACGCCGAAGCTGAAGACGATGAGGAGCCGGATGATGAGTTCAGCGCCAGCTTGGCCGAAGCCCTCTCTGGTCCCAACACAACTCTAGGACCTTCTAGCGCTCTAGGAAATCTGATTGGTGAAAGTATGAGGGGTAAATCCGGCTCCGATGATATCGTCATCTTGCCCCCTTCGGACAACCAACTGTTCATCAAAAGCATTAGTCCAGACATTTCTCGGACCGAGTTGGAAAATGTGTGTTTGCCGTTGACTGCATTGAGTTTCATGTCACTGACTTTTTTTGGCAGCACTGCAAACAAGTCGAGGGTTTCGATTATCTTGCTCTATCCGATCCCCACACTGGTAAGAAACTACACCGGGTCGGATGGGTGTCTTTCCTGCCCGGCACGGATATGAAGGCAGCCGAGAGCACTCTCAGTGAATCTAAAGTGAGTTTGATTTGATGTGTGATTTCTAGCCGGGCGTTTGTTATGATTTGCCCCGGTAACTCAACTAATTCATCCGATTCTCGCGATGAAAAGATCAATAATTTTACGCTACATCTCATGAGGTCTGAACGGCCAGCTTTTCAAAAGTTGCGCCTCTGTCCTGGAATCATGAACTCTCCTGAACGGATTGCCAAGGATTTGGCTCAAATCCGCAAGGTGGCCGCTCATTTCGAAGCTGAATATTTTGGAGCTGATTTGAGTGAAGAAAAATGTGGAAGTACTGCCATCGAATGCAAGATCAACAAGATCAGAGAAGGAATCTCTCAGAATATTGATACGACCTCCAAGCATAATGAATCCCAACCCGAAGACAGCAACATATCTCATCAGGAGAACTCTACACCAGGCGCTCAAGAATCCGATACGAAACCTAGTCTACCCTCGACCAAGAGTGAATCGATTGACAAGAAAGCACTCGACCTTTACGTATACTACCTGCGAACTGTCTTCAACTGTTGTTACTATTGCGTATGCGTCTGTGATTTTCAGGAAGAACTGTTGAGGCGATGTCCAAAGCATGTCCGCAAGCCGGCTTGCCGCTTGCCCGACGAAAACTCAACCACAGGCACCCCGACAAGTCACAAGAGGAATGGAAATACCCAAAGCTCTACCCACCTCAAATCGAACGAGATCAGTTGGGCACGCACACTTGACGAACGCGTTTCGCTCATTCTCAACCCGTCCGATGTTGACCCTCGAGAATTTGGGGGTGAAAGAGTTGATGAGTTAGGCCCCTCCCACAAATCGTCTCAGTTTTGATATTTTTTATTCACTCATTTGACCTCGGCTTATTCTTAAAACTCTTCTCGGTTTTGGCTTCAGCGAAATCCATCGTTTATGTCAACCCCAAATCACCGATGAAGGAGCTGGTAAATTTCGTTGTAAAAACTGTAGTAAGCTCTTCAAAGCGATGAATTTCATTGAAAAGCACATCATGACCAAACATGGCGAGGTGATCAATCAAGAGTCGATTGAAAGGGTCTGCTTTCTTTTCCTCGAGATATGAGGCTCCCCAACTATCCTCCCGCGTGATTTCCCTACTCATCGGTCCTTTTTTCCGCGTTGATCTTTAGATCAAATACCTCAACAACTACATACTGGATCCTTCACACACGACCCCGCAGCCCCCTCCACCAGTCGATTACGGTCACCCTCGATCGCATAACGGAATTTCTGGATCTTCTGGACCTCATGGGATGATACCAAGCATGGGACCAGTTGGGTATGGGTCTGAGTTTCACAATGGTTCCTATCCCCCGATGATGAATAACTCGATCGGCGCACCGGCTGGAATGGTAATGGGTGGACCTTATCCAGGTTATCTACCAGCCATGTACCCCCCATACCCCGGTCATTCTTACCCACCTATGGGAGGCCCTTCTGCCATGTTCCCCAATGGCCCGATGTTGGGAGCTCACGGAAATGGAGGGCACTCCCATGCTTATGGTGGTGGTGGGGCTTATTACATGGCAGATATGGGCCCTGGCGCCGGAGGGGGTTATCAAGCCTCCTTTGCGACTCATCATCAGATATACTCCAGCTTGCCTGCTATCCCACCCCCTGCTCATCATGGTCGACCACCGATTGGAAACCCACGTCGGCTAGGGGATCGAATATCACGACACTTTGCCGATGATAATGGATTTCCTATCACCCATCACCATGATAACAACCACAAACGTTCTAGAAGGGTGCCTGGTGACGATCTTTTGTCCAATCGATCCCATCATCATCGACTTGCCAACGGTGGAGGCGGGATTACATCCGGTCCCGGAGGACCCGACCTGGTGCCTAGTGATCCTAGATCCAAGACTGTCTTGGCCTACAACGATCTCGATACACCCGCTGCTGATGAGGTGGTGTTGAACTATTAGTTTTACACGTTCTTTTTGATGTGAGCTTTTTTCTTCTCTGGTTGGCGTCATATTCGACCCATTGGCTGAGCTGTGACTTGTCAATACTCACTCAGTTCTTCCCTGTTATTCTTTCTCCTCTCGCGGGTCTACTTTCATTCATCAATCTCGTTAGGAGCAGCCTCCCCTCTTTTTTTGGAAAATTAAACATGTGGGAAAAAAAGAAGAATGATGATGGGGTTGATTTGTTGTTGTGTTGGGAGTGTAGCGGCGGCGTTGATAAATATATAGGTTTATATATCTATCTTTAAGCAAACGTAATATATACCTTTTCTACCTTTCTTTTCAACTGGTCTCTTCTCTCCTCTCTCTCTGCCTTCCTTTTGTTGTGATCATGGTTTTGGTGAATATTTTTTTTTTTGTTGTTTGTCTGATTCACAAATCTTTTTTTTTTCTACCGCTGATTTACTTGACATGGTTGTTGGTGCTTTCTTCTATTTTAATTACGTGGGTTCTTTCCAAGTCTCTCCACGATCTTCTGCATTTGATGGTTCCCTATAAACAAAGCCTCCCAGAAAAAAAGAAACTTGGTACTTACTTCCTAGTACTTCATACTAAAGATGATGATACATCTTTGTTTGGATCTCTACCAAGTCAATCCATTATAATCCAATGTCTTAACTCAGCACAACAGCAATTCTATGACCTGAATTACATACATCAATCTGCCCATACTTTCCTCCAACCCTTGCAAAAAAAGGATATTGTTTGGTGCAGTTGTATCCTCCATCCTACCATCTCTCCCACCCACATCCTGGGATTTATCCAACCATTCAGGTTTCCCAAGGAACTCATGAGGTTCTTGAATGGTCAACAACACCTCTCTGGATCCTGGATGCCTGGTCTTTGGTTCTTCTCTGGTTGAAGTATGTAATGTATGCATGTACTTTGGGGGTACCTAAAAGTTAATCAATCCATCATACCTACAAAGCAGAAAAAACAAAAAAACAAAAAAGGTCAAGTTTGGAAACCCCTCACCTCCTCCCCTCTCCCACCCAATAACCAATTAAGATACCTATTGAAGGCTCAGATTGGGATCTCTAAAGTGAACTAGGGAGTCATTGAGTTTGAAAGGTTTGCCTAGATGCTTATTTTTTATTTTTATTTATTTTTATTTTTATTTATTTTTTATTTTTTGACTGATGATTGATCCTGCAGGGTCAGGCTTGATTCTTGAGATGGATCCTTGGTCTGGGTGGAGGCTTTTTGTTCCTTGAAAATCATCAGATCTGATTCAGCCATGAGGATGTTGTGAAATGGGATTGAGGGACTCAATGTCACAAGTGCTACTGATTTGGAAGCAACAGATGGCATGGGCACTACTGTCCATAGAACCAGAGGATGATGTTTGGAGATTGAAAAGGATGGTGGTTGATAGCTACAGAGAGGATGGTGATGAGGGGATAAGAGGAATCCAAGTAGAGTTTCTTTTCTTTTCTTTTCTTTTTTTTTTTTTGGATGGAGGGTTTTCTTGTGGGGAGATGACACCGACTGGATGAGGGCAAACCAGTAAGAAGTAGTACAGTGATTCCTTGCGGGAAAATTAGTCTAAGAGAGGGAGAGAGGCAGGTATATGAGAGGTTTGATGAGGAGGCCTTGAGGGATGGTTGATCCAGTTAGGAGGAGAGAGCTCCTGGGGAGTTGTCACAGATTTCCAATGAACTTGGGAGTGTGATTGAGATCAAGGAGTAGTGGGATTGACCATGGAGACTGAAGTATACTGATCTGGAAGTTGTGGGAGAGTTGGATCATGAACATGTACCTCTAAACGGCAGAGGGTAGTGGGAGAGTGATTTTCCATACACAGAGAGAGGGAGCTTGGGAGAGGAGGATGGGGGCTGCAGCTATCCAGGGTAGGTTCACAGAAAGTGGGGCCAGGAGTATAAAGATGTGGAGACTAAGATTGGCTGAGTTCTTGAGGGATTGAATTGGAATGAGGCTGGAGTGTTAACCTGTGGTATGAAAGTAACCCCCCCCCCCATCCCAGAAAAGGAAGGGGAAGTCCAGTCTATCATTGGACTTCTTATTGGAGAGTGAGGGACTGGTGAATGATTTATGTAAAGTTCAATATTGAAGGTGTTGACAAAGAAGTTTCAGAACGTGTAAGAGTTTCAAAGGGAGTTGGGTCAAAGAAGTTGATTGGATTTGGATGGCTTTTCATATAAAAAAGAAATCTTGAAGCCATCAATGGATGTGGGTAATAAGATATTATGGGGGGCTCCACTTTCTTTGATGGATAGTTTAGAAGATTTGACAGGAATTGTTTAAGATTCAGAATACTGTGATTTGTGACACCTAACAATCCAGTTACATCCCTCATCAAGGAAAAAAATAAACCACTGTCTATCCAACTTGACACTAAAATCCTTAGTAATCCTTTTCATATGAAAATTCTCTGTTAATCTTTGTGGTTTCACTCAAATTATAATCACCTCAATGTATTTTGGAATAGCTACCTTTTCTATCTCCACTGTCTACACCAACCCCTACATTTTTACTTGGTAATAATTCAAGCAAAGTTTCTGCACTAGTCTACTATGGTCAATCAAGTAAATCCATACTCCAATCTGGACTACTGTCTTGTGGATGGTCCATATTCTTTCAATCACAAGCTAGCAAAAGCATCCTGTAAATTGCACTGATTAGTCTACTGCTATTGCAGCAATCCTACTCACTCAAAGTGTGTAAAATGTGGCCACTCCCCTTTTTTACTAGAATCATTTAACATTGATTTCAGGTCACATGTAGGTTTTAAAGTTACATTGTATGAAGAAATTAGGGCAGAGAGCCCAAGTTTGAGAGGCTGTTAATACACTCAGCAGGGCTTAAGTGCAGCTGCAGAGTATTCTCCTGGTGGGGCTTAAGTGCCAGAAGGAGGATTGAGGGTCTGAGAATCAATGGGTGTTCATTGACTGGAGTAAGGGCCACTTTAAGTAGACTAAGGTGGACTAGGTACAAGCGGGGCTGACTAGTGGTTGACAAGTGAGAAACAAAAAATTGAATAATAGTATTCAACACTGGATCATCAGAGTCTGCATGACTTGGGGGACCACCTGTTGAAATGTAACTAAACCAGCATAGCATGGAGACCACACTAGATAGGGGTACTCAAGAGAGCAAGGATAATGGCAAACATAACAAGAGACTAAAGAGGTTGCACTCTAGCTTGAGGCAAAATTTGTTTCAGACCAGAATTCCAACATTGTATACATCTAGTGGATATTACCTTGTTTGTGTGTGCTCCTTTGAAAATTAATTTGCTTATGCTGTGGTGCTCCAAATCTGTCCTTGAGCCATCAGAATCAATTTTTCTACTTGAAATTCAATTGAAATTCTCAAAAATGAAACTTCATCAACCCTCAAAGCCTACCTCAGTCACTTGTAGAAAACTCAAAGTGCATCCCAATCAAAATTTATCAACCATTGAAAATATCAGTTAACCTGTCACTAGCCTCCAAAAATGAAATAAGAAGTACCTTAGGAAAAATAGTCAGCATAATATAAAATAAAGGGAACCAGAAGCTTCCTCACCAAGAAACAAACAAAAAATTTACCACCATTTCAGAAGTAAAATCCATAAAATCTTAGGTACCAAGGAGTGCATGCATAACCAAGAATTTCACATGATCTTTTCCATCAAAACCCAACACAATCATCATGAAGAAAGTTCCTGAAAATTTTTATAAAAGATGGATCCTCATAAGCTTCATCCGAATCCCCCAGCCAAGAATTTTTACCACCTTTTTGATCATTCCACACATAAAATTTTAAATTCAAAAGAATGGCATGCATTTGCCAAGCATGCTTCATTTTTCATTTTTCATGTTTTTTTTTTTTTTTCCAACCAGAAAAATTAGATCAAGCTTCAGGGAGCTCCTTAAAGGTTTAATAAAGCATAAGGACTAAGTGTCCTCAGAAAAACACAACTGAGGAATTTTTCACTATTTCAATCATACAATCCATGCAATCTTTGTAGAAAAGCATGCATAAATTTCAAAGCATGATTAAAGTATTCCTCATCAGCATTTATTGCCTCACCTATCTGTAACTAACTGGACCTTACCACTAGAGAAAGAGGCTTAGAAAATACCTAAAAGAAGCCCCAAAAATACTGTAAGGAGGTGTTTGTCTGTAAAATGGGAGAAATGTTTCCCAATCCATCTTGTTCCCACCATGGTATCTCACCAGAGTTCCTAATCACCTATTTACACAGTATCAAGAGATTCAGTAAGAAAGAAATAAGGAAAAAGGCAGTGAGTATTTTTTTTGAAACCTTATTATTGACAATTTGAACCTTACTTGAGTTTCCTTTTATAAGGCTTATTGAAAGAGACTTAAATTGTTTGGCACCTATCATCAAAAATGGAAAACCTAATTTTTTTTTAATCAGCAAATTTGTATAAAACAAAGAACACAACCAAACCATCAAAAAAATTATTTTGTCCCAGCTACCTATTGAAAAGCCCATCATTGGGTCTCACAACTGGTCAAATCACTTTTAATTAAGCCCTTAAACATTTATTTGGATTGGAAAAAATATTCAAGAAAGGTCAAAATGACTTGGTTAATGAATTGGTGAAGACTTAGCAATAATCCATTCAAGTAGTGAATAAGATTAAAAAGGCTATTAATCTCTTAGAAATGACTAATTTAGGTATGATTAGAAACCTATTTTAAGTCTCAAAGAAACCAACCATTGATTAAAAAAAATTGTTTTGTAGAATTATCATAGCTCTGAACAGCAGGAAATTCAAAATCACCGTTGTTTAGCCCCATTCAATTGAGAATAGTAGTAATACTAAATTCAACTTCAAGACGTTTTCAGGTGATGAAAAGAAGGAAGAAAACAAGAACAGAAGAGGTGAAAGGAATGAATTCATGGATTAATTGAAGGATTTTTTGAATTTGACTGGAGGAAATTATGAAATGGGTGCTTCTACCTAGAATACAGAGGAATATGAAAATAGGGAAAATAGATTGGCTAGTGTGTAGGTGACAAAGATATTGGAGTCAAAATCAGATCGTATGCAGACTGCCACCCAAGGAGTATATGTCTTGATCCTGAAAGCCAGAACAGAATTGCCAAAAAACACATCAGGTATTTACAGGGAGAAGATTAAAAACCCATGGTAAGTTGACAGGCACAATGGCCCATCCAGAAATAGAACGCCTACCTCAGAAGTTAAAGAATCTCTCACAAATGTTGAGGTCATGGGTTCAAATCCCATAGTAAGCAACTAAATTTTGGATTCTAAAATGGTAGCAAGAATCTCCATCCAGATGGTGCACCCTAAAAGGTGGAAAAAGAAATGATGACCTGAACCAAATTGTGTTGAATTGCTGAGTGCACCCTGCACAGAGCAAGGGGGAGTTGTTGGAGTCAAAATCTAATCTTATGCAGACTGCCAAACAAGTATCATAAGACTTGATCCTGAAAGCCTGAACAGCATTTTCAAATGACACATCAGGTCTTTAAAGGCCAAGGCAAGAAAACCCTTGGCAAGTGGACAGGCAAAATGGCTCATCTGGCAATGGTGCACCCAGCTTAGTGGTTAAAGCATTGCTCATGAATGTTGATATTATGGGTTTGAATCCCATAGTGCACAAATAAATTCTGGATTCTAACACAAGATACTAATTTTTGTGGAAAAAAAGTTGAATGGAACAGCAAAACCTGTCCAGTTGTCAATTGAGGAAGGACACATGACAACCAATGAAGACCCCTGTTCAAGTAATTCAAGGCCACTAATCAACAGGGCCAGGTCTCTCAAAAATTTATTGAAGGCCCCTTAAAAATTTCACAAGTACCCAGGATTTCAAGTGGCCACTGTGGTTTTTGACCACCAAAAAAAAAAAAAAATTGACGGGTGTAGCTTCTTGTATTAGGGAAAATAAAATTTTATTCATTAAATTGACAAAAAAAAAGAAATTTATTTGGAAGATATTGTGGTAGATCAAGGGTTGATATGGTGGCAGAATTTGTGGCCAATCCTGTTGACAACCAGCCTTCACACCCTAGTCAACAGGAATGATTTTCTTTAAATCATTATTTCATTCTTAAACAGAAAAAGAACTGCCTTCAAGCAAAAAAGGCCACACCCCAAGTAAGGAAGTCTTCCAGACTTCTCCACTTTTTTTATGGACCTGCTTTCTGGCAAAGCTGTACCTAGACTTGTAAAGATTATTCAGAATGTTTTTTTTTTTGAATGGAAGGAAGTTATTTTGTGATGATTTTGAATTGGATAGAATTAGCTGAATTATAGCAGCTATGTATGATGGAATATAGAAATGGATTTTTTTTGGCCTACACTGAAATAAAAAATTCAAAATTACTAAAATTGTGCCTTCTGGTGTGTTTTACCACTCTAGGAAGGTGTTTAAAACTTAAAAAGATGTACCAAAAGAAAAAAACAGAATCAATAAAGAAAATTAAGGGTTCTCATGCCTTTTTAAGGTTTAGAAGAGTGCTTGGGGTGAGAAAACACACCCTTTGAGGGCATGTTGGCCCCCCAAATGGCTATAAACATCAATTTGCACCCTGGGGGGCAAATATAAGGCCTGCAGACCCTCTCTGAGCCCTGCCTGGGGTAGAATGTTTTGAAGAACCCAAATATGGAAACCATTTAAGTAAATCTGATGGTTAAAAATTCAATACCAGTTTCTTGCAAAGAATTCAAATCTGAGTTCAGATTTGAAAAACAAAGAAAAAATTTATTAAATATGAGAAAAATTAGATGAATTATAAGATTTAATTTTCTTCACACCAAATGAAATAGTTGCCTTTAATTCCAAAAAATTTGTAACAAACAAAAAAAAAAAAAAACATGGAAAAATTCTAGTGGAATTTTTGGAGTAGAGAAGCCAATTTTGTGAGATTGGGTCCTCATTCCAAGGATTTTCTTTCAGAATTTCATTGAAAGCCTTTCCTTCTTTTTGAATTTCTGTTTTCACTGATTTTGGTGGTGGTTGATTGTTAGGTGGATTTGGGTGGTCAGGTAAGTTTTTAGGAGAGAGGAATGAAAAAATTGATGGATGGATGAATTGATCAGGGAGTTGGAGTTGGAAATCATGAGAAAATATTTTTTCAATAATAATCAAAGAGCCCAATCAATTCTCAGAGATATTCTTGGAAGGCTGGTTAGTTTTTATATAATTTTGGATGTAATCATGTTTTCTTCTTGAGAGGAAAAATATTTGGAATTCATTTTCCATTAATATTAGCATAATTCTTCTCATTATACATAGGCTCTCTTGACTAAATTGAGATTTTTTTGTTTACCTGGATGACCTGCAGAAGGGTCATCATGGAATTGAAAAATTATTTCCAAATTTAATTGGTTGGAATTTTTGGAAATAAACAATTTAATCTTCAAATGAAGTGAACTAAATTTGGAATATAGAGGATAGTTATTTCATTCCCGCCTTTTATTTAATCTTTTAATAGTACACCGGAAACATCTGTTGGACTTTTGATTTGAGATCAATGTGATAATTTGATCATCCAAAAAGTTAACAGGTATGGCAAAAGGTTTTGAAGCTTGAAATTAATCTTCTTTCAGAAATTTTTTACATTTATCAGGATTTTTTTCAGATTAAGGCCCTTCCCTTTCTGGATAATATTTTTCCCAATGTAGCAGGATATCTAGTATATTTAAGAAATCAGCAGGTCTGTAAGTGATTTCAAACTTTAATTCAGAGAGGGGTTCTGCCCAAAAAACCTTGTATTATGTTTCAAAAATTGGAGGAAATGAAATACTTAAAAGAATAATGATAAGTTAGGACTTCCAAAGGTCCAGTAATGCTTAAGCAGTAAGAACCCTCAGGAAAATTTCAGTGAAGAGGGTAGAACCTAAGAATACAGTCATTAATACAGTAATTGGAGGAATTGGATATCATTTCTTCCTTTTAGAAGAATCAAGTATGCAATAATCAAACCATGATTTAAAAACCCATCCTTTTTCTTGAAATAAAAAGCAGGCACTGCAGTGCTTGAATGCTGGAATGGATGAAAAAATTTCTCTAAATTCTCTTCCATGTATGCTTGTGGGATTTCACTTTCACTTTGGTATAGAAAATAGGCTGGGAAAAATGGAGGTATGGAACCTTCCAGTTTATCTGGTGGTTTTAAGCTTTGTTTGAAGGAAGTTTGCCTGCTTGAAAATTGGAGAAAATGTCTAAAAATGTCTTTCAACCAGAAAAGATTTTTTCCAGCCCATGTTCTATTTATTCAAGTTTTTCATTCTTAAATAACTCATTCCAGTCAGTTTGGTTATCCTTTGGGTTTGAGAGGGAAATATAAGGAGATTTAATCAATTTCATAATATGCAGAGATGAATCCTTCATATACTCCTCCTGTTAAATAAAAAAAAAGGATCAATAAATATTAAAGCCATTTTGAAAAGTGTCAAGCTTTAAGATAATTTGATGTTGTGTTGACGAGACTACAAAGTTTCCAAAGTGGGGGAATTTGCATTGGGCTGCAGTTCTAAAGTAATATTTGAGGGGTTTTCAGATTTACAAAGGATTTTCTTGTTGAGTTGAAAAGGGTTGGGAATTTCATTGGTTAGTTGGCATCTTGGGGTGATCAGCCCCATCTTCCAGTTTACCTCTGTATCAAATTAATAGATAAAGTAAATTCCAATGATTATTTTGTCAGGGATGCATTGAATAGAAGGAATTTAAATTGAAATCTAGGAAATAAAGGAATTAAAATCACCCATTCTACATTGAGGGTAATTGTTTGGGAATTTTATTCAATGGGACTGAAATTGAATATAGGAATATTTTTTCCCAAAAGGATGGGATGTAAGGCACAATTTTGAAGCATTGGATTTTCCATTAAAGATTTAGTTTCACTGAATCAGTAAAAGAACTATAACTGAGGTCCTTATAAGAGAGAATATGAGGTAAGACTAATTTTTTGTTTTTTTGGCTCTTGAGCAGGAGTGGAGGTTTCTGAATTACAAAAGGGCAGTGTTGAATTTGCAACCTGTTAAAATTAAAGTCCAATGCTTGGGTTGAAAGTCTTGAAAGGTAGAGGATAAGCTCTTATATTGCTAAGAGGAGCGGATCCAGGAGTCAAAAAGGGGCACTCAGTTTTTTTATGAGTTAGAATGGATGATTATTGATTGGATGGACTAGAAAAGGTTTAAATAGTCTAGATAAAAGCCATTTTTCAAGACACAACTTGTGGTTCTAATAATAAGAAGGATAATGAATAATGAATGAAAAATAACCAAAGAGCTTTCACACATTCATTGACAGACAGTATGCAACAAGGCAGAGACAAAACAGGCCATAAGACAGGGCATAAAAGATATAAAAAGAAGAGGAAAAAACACAATACATTGATGTGATAATTCAACTGATTTGGATACTTAAAAACTTGAAGCAATCAACCAGAAAGAGCATCTCCAGCAGCGTTGGTAAATGATGTGCAGAGGTAAACTTACCAACACAAGGACCAAAAACAACCTCCAGTAGCGTTGCTATGGAAGTTGGTATTTTAAATGCATTGGTAAATTGGCCTATTGCATTGATAGATCTGGAACAGTTTACCAACCGTGAAACCAGGAAATAGTGTTTCCACCTTGAAAGTGCACTCTTGCGCTCTCCCTATTTTCTCATTTGGACTGCGCGGGTGATGGGTTTCACATGGGTGAAATCTCATTGACCTTTGGTTTTACCAACGCTGCTGGATGGTTCAGAAATTTGGGTTGCTAAATGCAGCAGATGGGTTGGTAAACTCAAAAGAAGCATCTGTATTTTACCAACACTGCTGGATGGTGCAGAAATTTGGGTTGCTAAACGCAGCAGATGGGTTGGTAAACTCAAAAGAAGCATCTGTATTTTACCAATGCTGCTGGAGATGCTCTAAGAGGACAAATAATTACAGGTATGAGATATTATTTTTAATCATAACACTAATTTTATGAGGCAATAATACCAGAAAATATCATAGATTTTGAAATAATTTTGAAATAATTTTTATTTAATTTTTTTAAGTCAAAAAAAAGAAGGGCACTAGCTGCCATAATTCAAACATGCCCCCCAACTAGTGACCAAGAGAACTGTGAAAGGAGACTGAGAATGACTATTGAATGATTTTTTGAATTTCATTTTGTTGTTGTTGTATTTTAATAGTATAAGGATGAGAAGTCTCAGAATCAATGAAGTAGATGTGATAGACGGGGATGAGTTGATGATATTGAATGTAAGATAGAACAAAGTGCACAAGAAAGGATGGAAAACCCAGTAGATGAAGTGGGATTGATTGAGTGGATGCAAGGTTGGATAGGGGTCAGCAATTTTTTTATCCCAGTTAGGATAAGTCAGAAAAGGGATTTAATGTTGCACGCAATATTGATATTCAAAGGATCAGCCTAATAAAATTAAGCAAAGACAATCAAAATTGCTCAAAGATGAGATTAGAAAAAAAGAAACAAGCAACTTGAAGATTCAAGCAATTAAGTCTGTAAGGCAGGCAAATAGATGACAAAAAACATGCCGCTGTGGATGAATCAAGGACAACAACCAAGGAGCCGCACACAAGCGCCATCAGTTTTCAACAAGATTTAAAACCAAATGTACAGTTTGAAAAAATTTGGAGGTTAGGAAAGAAGGAAATAAGGTGAGATTGATTGATCAAGCGTGAGGTCAATAATTTGAGATTTGACCAATTTTTCAAGGGATGAGAGTAAAATCAAGAGAAAGCCAAAGTTGGATAGGGGATGGAAATGATGGTAAGGGAGTAATATATTGAACCAGGTAGAGATAATGATAGAAAGATTGCTAGGAGAAGGTAAAATTGAGATGCTCAAGAGGGTAAGATGGCAGAAGGATAGGCAGTATTGATAGACAAGGTGGCTTGGGCAATGGAGCTGGAGACAGTTGTACAAAAATGATTGAGGAGCAATAATCAAAGCCAAAGACCAAGCAAACACATAGATGATAACAATCAAACCAGATGGATGATAATTGCGCAAGCACAATTGCCAGGTGGGGTAGTTGCAAGGCAAGAGATGGTTGCATGAGAGCAATCAAGAAGATATTTAGAAGGAGACAAGGTTTGCAAGAAACCGGTGCAACATCAATCACAAAATGATTTGCACAGGAGAAATGAAGCAAAGGAATTGCGGTTGCAAAAAGGATACACTCAAGAAAAATTTATAAGAAAACAGCCAAGATTGGTTTTGAGAGAGAAATAAAATAGTTTTGATCAAAGTGGCAAAGAAAGTATGCTGAAGAGAAGGCAAAAATTGAGGAATGATGAGACAAGAACAAGGGATGGAGCATTGTCTCAAGGCACTGGCGTATAGAACCATATGGGAAGTATTTGTTAAGAACAAGAATCAGACCAAGGTAGTCAGGGGAGTGTTTGACTGTTAGTTGTGTTAAAATTAAAGTCCAATGCTTGGTTTTGAAGTCTTGAGAGAGACAGGATAAGATCTTATATTTCTAAGAGGAGCGGATCCAGGAGTCAAAAAGGGGGGCTCAGGTTTTTTATGAGTCCCAAAAGATCATGATTAATTGGCTGGAACAGAACAGGTTTAAATAGTCTAGATACAAGCCATTTTTTCAAGACCAACTTGCAGTTCCAATAAAAAGAAGGATAATGAATAATGAATGAAAAATAACCAAAGAGCTTTGACAAATTCAGTGAAAGACAGTATGCAAAAAGGCAGACACACAACAGGCCATAAAATTTATCAAAAGAAGAGGAACAAACACAATGAATTGAGGCCTTAATTAAACTGATTTGGATACTTAACAACTTGAAGAAATCAACTAGTAAGAGGAAAACTAATTAGAGATATGAGAGATTATTTTTAATCATAAGACACTATCTTTATGAGGCCATAATACCGGAAAGGGCAATTTTAAATTTGCCACCTAAAAGGGGTTGCGTGGCCTGGTTTGATTTTCGGTTGTGAACAGCCGCTCACTACCCATCTCAGTTGTGAACAGACATTTGCTACTCAGGAGGGTTGTTAATGGCAGTTTGAAAGACATTTTGGGTTGCAAATTGCGCCACACAACTCATTTTGGGTTGTGAACAGCAAAAAATAAAATAAAATAACAAGTTGTAGATTTAATTTATTTCATTTTAATTGTTTATATTTTTTTCTATGTTTTTATTTTGAATTTAATTAATCAATGGGTGATGATAGATTCATGACTCCCAGTTTTTTAGGGCCCTACACAGACCAATGGACATGTGGGCGCCCATACATGCATCCAAAAGTCACTTGCAGGCCAAAACACGCATCTACACGTGACCAAGGTGTCTTCTCAAACACATGCAACCCCCAGGGGGTTTTATACCCCTGTACACAGCGTATTTTGGTTGTGCACTCCTGTACACAGTAGTTTTGAGCCATGTTTGGGGGAACAAAACCCCCCAGGGGTTGTTCCAGAATTTCTGGGACCCTGTGGACCACATTTGGGTTCCATAAACCCGAATTTGGGATCAATGCATACTATGTGGGACTGTTGGACCACACCTAGCAATCCCCAAGTGACACCATAGTGGATATAAAGTGAAATAGAGTAAATCTGTGAACCAAATCATTGGTGAATATAAAGTGAAATAGAGTAAATCTGTGAACCAAATAATTGAACTTCCAGGGGAAATGCAAATAAAACATCCCACAAAATTGATCTTTCTCAACTTGAAAGTGAGCAAACTTGGTAGTTGTTCAATTGAAAGTTGGATTGAATGCTGAAGTAACATTGCATTCTCTTTGCATTATTGGAACAGTGGAAATCCCTCCTTTTTGTAACATGGATGTGTTCAAGGACTAAATTGATAGAGCAATGAAAAAAGCTGGGAACAAGAGGGATTTGGGTGATGAATCATTGGAAGCCCCAATTGCATCCTCATCTAGGGTGACAATTGAGGAATAAAATTTTTCACCAATGGACATGACCTCTGGTGGTGAGTGACATTTTATGTTACTTGGTCTTTGAATTATTTAGTTTGATTGAAACTGATTGCCATCAACATAACCATTTAATTGGTTCCAGATCCACTTCACTAACCTCTTGTGAGAGCTTTTCCTACTAGGGAAGAGGCACAAAACTATTGTCAAATATGGGAAATGAAGGATGGTTATGCTTTAACATTTTTCAACTCAAAGCATGAAAAATATGTGGATTTAGCCTGTGATAGATATGGTTTGTGCTCTGGGAAATTGCTCACAAAATGGTCAAGGCAAACTAACACAAGGAAGGTTGGGTGCAAGTTTTTAATCTTTGCAAGTTTCACAAAGGAAGACCCCTTGTGGTGTATCTCCTACAGAAATGATCAAAATAACCATGAACCATCTCCAAACACCTCATTGCATCCTCACCTGAGGAGTATCTCTGGGGTAGCCTTTGAAAATCTAAAAGAAGGCATGAATGATGGGCTTAATACACTTCAGCTGAAAAGAAAATTGAGCAAAATAGATGGTGGCAAATATGTTGATGACCAAAAAATCTGTAACACTAAGGTAAGGTAGTGAAGAAATATGAGGATTTGAATTGAGAAAAGAACTGAGAGCTGGAAACAGGCAAGACAATCACACATGAGTAAAACATGAGAATGGAGGAAGACACGACCATCAGGCATGAGATATGAGTCAAAGAAAACAGACAGGAACCCAAGACTGCCGGTGTGACTATTTGAGGTGAGGTTGATGGCGGGATTCGAGAGTCTGAGAGTTCTTGAGTCTGAGATGGAAAAGAGTGATGACAGGCTAGAGATCGTTGGATGAGTGAGTTGTTGGAGCAAGAAAAACAAGAGACAAAGCAGACTACGAATCTCACCAGGCATAGTTGAGTCAGAGGATGATCGACAGAGACGAAATGAGAAACATGAGAAAAGTAGTTGAGGACAGCATAGCACGAGATACAAGATGAGAATGATTTAATGAGGAAGATGGGAAGATCACAATTTGTTGAGGTTCTTAGATTGAGAGGAGTGAGGTTGAGAGATGAGTTTCTAGGTTCTCTATTTGAAAATCCACGTTTGAATGTTTGAAAGGTCAATTCTAGAGAGGCTGTTGCGGTAATAGGGCTCCTGTGGGGGCAAGAGAGCGCGGGGGTGAGTGCAGGTGAAAATTGGAAGTGTGAAACCCCAGGCTGGATGAGAGTCCTCTGACGTGAAATATCAACACGCCCCATGCCTGGAGAGATGAGGAGTCGCCATAGCCCCCAGTGAGTGGGATATACAAGCAAGCAGAAACAAAGAAAGAAACAAAAGGAAAAACAAACAGAAGAAAAAGGAAAAGAGATCACATGGAGATCTGAGAGGAGAAAGATAACTGAAGCCGTTTTAAGCCAGCTAAATCAGCGCTTTTAGTAAGAGAATCCGTGGGCATTTGTTCTGATTTAATGAGAACGGTCAAAATGTTACCAGTCTTCAGCTCCTCTCTCATTCCCTTGGTTTTCAAGTCTAGATGTCGAGTTTTGGAGTTTGAGCCGAATTTCTCGAGTTTGTCTAACAGTCCACTGTTATCTGTATGAATCGCTATAGGTGAGACTTTACTTGAAAAGATTTCGCATGCTAGTGAGCGAATCCAGGAAGCTTCATGAAATGCGTTGACAAAAGTGTTGAGCTCCGCATTGGTGGAGCTGTAGGTGATATTCTTTTGTTTAAAGCTGTTCCACAATACAACACAACCGTAAACCGCGCACAGGTATCCAGTTTGAGACCGTCGAGTGTCCGGATCATCTGCCCACAACACGTTGGAGTAAGCTGATATCAGAGTGTTCACATCATTCACTTTCAGGCGCAGTTTGAGGTGAGAAGTTTCTTTTAAGTATTTCCACGTCTTTTTTAGTTCATTCCAGTGGATTAGACCTGGCTTCACGTTGAATCGTGACAGGCTGGATACAGAAAAACTCACGTCTGGCCGAGAATAGCAGGCTATGTGATTAAGCAGACCAATAGCCGACCTGTAGTTAATGTTGAGGTTTTTGAACTGTTCATGCTTGTCGTCAGATGGGGGTTTGAGTTGAAGATTTGGAGTGAGTGGAGATCTGCTCAATTTCGCGTCTTGCAATCCTAGCTCCTTGAGGCCACGCTTGATGTGCTTAGGCTGACTGAGGAGAATTTCATCCCCTTTTACTTCTATCCGCATGCCTAAGATGGTGTCAGGATCTTTTGCCGTGGAACCAGGGAAGCGTTTCAGGAATTTGCTTTTGAAATCGTCACTGTTGCCGACAAGAACCAGATCGTCCACGTGGAAGAAGATGCGGGATTTTCCGTTTTTGGATAGATAGAGGCATGGGTTGCATGCAGATTCTTTGAAGCCTACCTCTTCAAACCAACCTGTCAATGTCTTGTACCAGTTCTTAGGCGCCTGCTTCAATCCGTATGGGGATTTTCGGAGCCTGAGGAACTTGCATTTTCTTCTCAACCCCTTTGGAGTTGCGATAATCACCTCCTCATTGATTGGTGAATGGAGAAACGCACTCTTGACATCAAATTGGCGGACTTTCTGTTTTGATTTGAGCGCGTAGAGAAGCATGAGTCGCAAAGTTGATGGTTTCCCAGTCGGTGCGAATGTTTCAGAGTAATCAAGGCCTTGAATTTGATTGAAGCCCTGTACACAGAGTCTTGCCTTGTATCTGACAGGATCTCCATGACAGTCCAGCTTGATCTTAAAAATCCATGTAGTCCGTAGCACATTTTTCGGATCAGGACCGTTGTATTCCTCCCACACACTGAGATCTTCAATTGAGTCCAGTTCGACGTCCATGGCTTCCATCCAATCCAAACATTCATTGCATCAAAGTGCATCTTCCTATGATTTGGGCTTGTAGAAGTGAAAAAAACCGTACCATTGCGGCGGTTTGACTTTTGATTGATCTCGCAGAGCTCACACAGAGGGCGCGACTGGAGGTTGAGCTTCTTGACTGATCTCGTGCAACGTGATGGAGTTAGACTGTTCTGTGACATGATGAGATGGTGAGGTTACATCTTCTGAGGATTGACTTGTTGAATCGTTTTCATCTGCTGAACTAATAGATCCTTCTGACCTGTCTCAATAGCTTGTCCAGGGCACACAACAATCAGGGTGAACTTCAGGGGTGCAATCAGGAGCAGGCGTTGAATGGTCATTATCAAAGTCAGGATCAACGTCGAAGTCGGAACCACTCATTCATGAAGCAGGCATTTGCAAGAAACTGACATGCTTAGATGAGATAATAGAACCAAACTTAGTTAATATTTGATAGGAGTGAAGAGTTTGATTGAAGCCTACTAATGTGCCTTCTTTGCCCTTCAAATCAAACTTCAGTCCTTGCTCTCTTTTGTTGATGAGGTAGATGCATGGATTCCCAATGGGTTTCAGAAAGGTTGAGGGAAGGCCTTGAACATGTATTTTCTCCCAGGGGGTTTCTGTTTTGCCTTTGAGTGGAATGTGATTCAAAATCAAGCAACAGCCCTTCACCACTTTGTGCCATACCGCAGAAGGGAGACGACCGTCTTTGATGGTAGCTCAAGTTGATTCAAAAATCGTACAATTGGCGCGTTTGGCTCGCCTGTTATGCTCCGGATGATAAGGTTCCGAAATAGTGTGAGTGACGTGTTTGTCTTGAAAGAAGGAAGAGAGTTTTTTGTTAACAAATTCAGTCCCTCCATCCGTGCAAACCTCAGAGGGGTACGTGCCTTGGCGATTTTGTTCCTTCTCAATCAGGCTGATGATGGTATTGGCTGTCTTGTCCTTTGAAGTCAATGGGAATGCAGAAAGATAGCCGGTGGCATTGTCTACCAAGGACAAAATGAATTGGTGACCTGACTTTGAGGAGGGTTGTATTGGTCCCATGAGGTCAAGATGAATCTTGTCAAAAGCCTTAGACAACCTAGTGGAGGAGAGCTTGAACAACAACTTTGTAATTTTAATTTTGACACATTTGACGCACTGGAAGGTTTGTTTAACTTGATTAGGGATATGCTGAATGAGAGAGGTGAGCCTTGATAAGGATGCGTGTCCATATCTTTGGTGGATCTTGAGTAAGGCAGCTTCTGGAGAGGAGACAATGGACAAGTAGAGATTTTTCAAGGATGAGACAGCATCAAAGGAGGGTGTGGGAAGAGTGTAAAGATTATCTTTAATCTATCCAGATAGTACTGTTTTACCACCGTGTGACACTGAGAATCTACTGGAAGTTGAGCTAATTGAGCAACCCTTGCTGTTTAAGGCACCTGCACTGATTAGATTAATGGTCACGTCAGGTACGTAAAAGGCGTTGCTAAGTTTGAGCGTAAGGTTGTCCCAGTGGAGGATTGTGGTGCCTCTTCCTTTGATCTGCAGACTTGCTCCTTCTTTCCCCGTTTTAATAGGATTTCCGGAGTATGGTTTCATCTCACAGAAGAATCGACAGTTGTTGATCATGTGGACCAAAGCTCCGCTATTGAGTAAGAATTGTTGATTTGAGTCACCATGTTTGATCCACTGATTGAGTAATGCTAAGTAGTGAGCTGAATGTGACTCGGTCTTGGCTTTGGATCCACCCTTCTTTGCTTTCCATTTCTCTTGGTTCTCTCTCCACCACTCAGGCGCTACTTCAGGATGAAGATGCCAGCACTCTCCAGCCGAATGATTCTTATCTTGGCCGGGATTATGGTGCCCTTTGACGCATCGCTTTGAGCTGAATCCTTTGCCTGGCGTAGAGTGTGCTGCCGTTTTTCCTCCAAAAAGAGCAACATCACCCTTCATCCTAGAGTTCAAAATAGATGATTGCACCTTGGATTTGTTATTGAGATGAGTCAGGTGATTGAGGACAAATTTGACTGAGAGCTCCTTATCCGAGTGCATGATTTGCCTCTTGAAATCGTCCATCGAGTTTGGAAATTTGAACAGAATTAGATACGCCAATATGTTGTCAGGTAATTTGATGCCAACCTTGCCCATCTTTTTTAGACAGACTTTTACCCTTGTGATGAAGTCAAAGATTTCGTTGGGATTGAACGTGAGGTAGAGAAGACTGTTGAAAACTCTAGCTTGATTTGATGCTTGAGAAGATGTGTACTTGTGTACTATTGCTTTCCACAGGAGTTTGGCGGAATTCCTATTCTCGGCTGTAACTATGTTCTTGTGGGCCGTAGAGTCAAGCTTTGAGATTATGAGGAGTTTAAGTTCGTCGTTGACAGAGGTTTCCAACACGGAGGTTTTGTTGTTTATGGCCGTAGAACATCCTCTGACGTCAAGCACGGCATCCATTTTATCCCTCCAGATTGCGTAATTATCTTCCCTGAGCAAAGGTATTGTTTCAAGAGCGGTCTTGAGCATATTTTGCTTGAAGGAGTCCATGATTCCCGGTCCGTATCCTCTCTCAGTTGATTATTCAGCAGTCAAAATTGATCTTGACAGATCCTTTCAGCTTTTAACCGTGAAGAAATATGAGGATTTGAATTGAGAAAAGAACTGAGAGCTGGAAACAGGCAAGACAATCACACATGAGTAAAACATGAGAATGGAGGAAGACACGACAATCAGGCATGAGATATGAGTCAAAGAAAACAGAAAGGAACCCAAGACTGCCGGTGTGACTATTTGAGGTGAGGTTGATGGCGGGATTTGAGAGTCTGAGAGGTCTTGAGTCTGAGATAAAAAAGAGTGATGACAGGCTAGAGATTGTTGGATGAGTGAGTTGTCTGAGCAAGAAAAACAAGAGACAAAGCAGACTACAAATCTCACCAGGCATAGTTGAGTCAGAGGATGATCAACGGAGACAAAATGAGAAACATGAGAAAAGTAGTTGAGGACAGCATAGCACGAGATATGAGATGAGAATGATTTAATGAGGAAGATGGGAAGATCACAATTTTTTGAGGTTCTTAGATTGAGAGGAGTGAGGTCAAGAGATGAGTGTCTAGGTTCTCTATTTGAAAATCCACGTTTGAATGTTTGAAAGGTCAATTCTAGAGAGGCTGTCGCGGTAATAGGGCTCCCGCGGGGGCAAGAGAGCGCAGGGGTGAGTGCAGGTGAAACTTGGAAGTGTGAAACCCCAGGCTGGATGAGAGTCCTCTGACGTGAAATCTCAACAGGTAGCACTAGCAGAAATAAAGGGGAAAAGTGTTATGAAGGTCCTCTTTCAACAAATTGGTAATTCAGGTTGGGTTCATCAAGAAAAATTCAGTGGAGAGGGTCACTTGCAGGCCCTATTCTTGGCTCACCCAGAGTAATTAAATCCTTGAAAAAAATCCATCATATAGCTATGATGGATTGTAATTATAAAAAAAATACGTAAAACATTCCCCTATTGCACATTTTAGGAATTACTTCCAACCAGAAAAATTTCACAAAAGCTTGCGTTTTTATAACAAGAGAAAAATTTTAGTTCTACAGTTGGTCTGTAAATGCACTAAAGGAGTTGGATTATGATCCTGAGAGAATTCCCAAAGTCTTTGGGATGGACTGTTAAAAATCTTTGATCCATGCTCTAGATCAAATTTCCCATGAGTCAACAAGACAGTGTTGTCAATCGCACTTGTCTAAAAACATCCAAGCAAATTGTAAAGTACGCTTTAATAATGACATTGAAGGGTGGCAAAGCTTTATGTCTCTGTGGGCTAAGTATGGGGCCTCAAAATTTAAGGAGGAGGCAGAGGTAAATGATGCCAAACTCAGAGTAAGTGCCAAATCACTTCCTCTACTGTTAATCTTCCTAGTTTTGGGTTGCTTACATTATGAATTGTATAAAGTGTTTCTTTGCAGACCATGAGGATGTACTTGAGTTATGGATCATAATATCTCCATATCAAAGAGACATTTTTAATGGCTTGGAATTGAGAAAACCAAGACTTTGGAAATAAAAAAATTTCTTGGGTTGAAGGGACCCATGCTACTCTCAAACAATTCCTTGCAAATTTTTTGGGAAGCATGTTGGATGTTTGGCAAAACCTAGAAGGGACAGTTTTAAATAAAATTGAATAATTTCAGGCTGCCCTTTAAAAATCTCAAATAAAGATTGGAATAGTTCTTCCTACTGAACTGTTACCATTGGTATACAAGGTGTCTTTACAGGCAATAAAGTCTGTTGTGGATCAATTTCAGATATTGAAGAGGAACCATGATGGTGAAGTGTGCACAAAGTCATAATCAGTGACTATGGGTTTGACCTGTTCCCACCAAATAGGTGAACTACTAGCGTCAAGAGGCTCCCTTGTGTCTGAAGATGTTCATCCTCAGTGGATGTTGGATTATGAACCTTGCAGTTCTAGTTCTATAAGTTGGCTCAAGTTGGATTGTTGAATTATTCAAATCACTTTGTGATTGATGCTTTTTGATTAATGCTTTTTGATTAGTGCTTTTTGATTAATGATTTTTGATTAATGATTTTTGATTAATGCTTTTTGATTAATGCTTTTTGATTAATGCTTTTTGATTAATGATTTTTGATTAATTCTTTTTGATTAATGCTTTTTGATTAATGCTTTTTGATTGATGATTTTTGATTAATGCTTTTTGATTAATGCTTTTTGAATGATGATTACTACTTGAATAATATTTGATCCTTTTGAATTTTTAAAGGTCAATGTTGATGAACTGCTCAACAATTCTCAGTTACATGACAAGCTCAATGAAATGATATTGGCTCATCCTGAACAACATTATTGCCAGATGTTGAAGCACTTGATGAACAAGACAGCAAATTATAAATAAAAGCCCAGAATTGAACTTAAAGTCTTGAAATCAAGCAGAGGCTGTCCAAAATTGACAGATAGCTGGAAAGATTTTTCTTGATTTGAACACGTTGAAAAGTAACTTAAGTGGGAAAAGAGAATTAGAAGGGCACCAAAGAAGGAAAGACAAAACATAGTAAGTCTTTTCTTTTGTGAAAGGTTAATTTTTTTGGTTTAATGAACTGATTGAGAAATGGTTATAGTGCAATTCAGGCTGTTCATCTGAATTTCATATTTCAGAGGAAGAGACTGAAAGTTTATTAATGTCCATGGCGTTGGAATCAGATTCCTTTTCAAAGGATGAAGACCAAGAAATGGAGGAGTCAAAAAGAATATGATCTTTGGCAAGGGTTGATTCATTTAATGAGATTAGAATGGTGTCTAACTAATTTGTGTTTGTAGGAAGTGAATTACCTCAATCAAATACATGAGAAATTACCCAAGTTCTTGGGTGGGGTTTGGGATCTGGTTGTTGATGGAAATTGTGGATTTAGAGTCATTGCTAAATAACTTGGGTATGATGAGGATGGATGATTTGAATCTTTGAAGGAAATTCTTGAAACATTTAGGAAAAATAAGGGGTGCTATTCTAAGATCCTTGGCTGCAGTAAAGATGTTGAAAAGATTATTAAAAAGCCTTGTTGTTAATGAAATAAATGAAAATATTCCCCCTTCAAAATGGCTTTCAAAGCTTGACATGGGTCAACTAATAGCTGATACTTTTGGAAGACCAATATGTTTCATTTCATTGGATTCATGTTGTACCTTTAATCCTATGAAAATGGGTTTAAAAGAACAATCAGATCCTATGTTTATTTGCTTTGTTAACAATAACCATTGGTTCAAGATTGTACTTAAGGGATATGTGATTCCAATCCCTCCCATAGTTTCCAAACCACATTCCATGATATCTAAAAAAGCGTCTCATTGGGTTGATCACCTCAAAGATAAAATTGAGTTGTATTCTAACTTATAGATTAATTTAATTATTTGGGTTTGGGTTCTGATGCTGATATTCCAATTCTACTGATATAAAGGGTTATCACATTTTGAACATTATTATGTTGAGTGTTTTGATTTAACATGATTATGATGAGTGTTTTGAATGAGATTTTATTGTTAAGTCAGTTCAATTTGTGTTGGGCTGATCCCATCATAAGGAGTATTTTTACTCCTTGTGATGGGATCAGCTTAACACAAGTTGAACTTGTTTTTATTTTCACTTTAGGGCTGGCCATAAAACTTGTCTATTTTTTGGCACTTTTAATTTAGGGATGGCCAAAAAACTTGTGTATTTTTTGGCAATTTTACTATAGGGCTACTCAAGTTGAACTTGTATTTTTTTGGTTGGTTGTCTTCAATGGTGTTTGTTTTTCCTTTTTACTTATTTATTTTTATTTTATTTCTTAGTTTTTTGGTTTTTTGAACTAAAAAATCAACCTTTTTGATCTTTTGGTTGGTTTCCGTTTTCTTTTGTATTTTTATTTTGGTTTATTTTGGTTTATTTTGGTTTATTTTGGTTTATTTTGGTTTATTTTGGTTTATTTTGGTTTATTTTGGTTTATTTTGGTTTATTTTGGTTTATTTTGGTTTATTTTGGTTTATTTTGGTTTATTTTGGTTTATTTTAGTTTATTTTAGTTTATTTTAGTTTATTTTAGTTTATTTTAGTTTATTTTAGTTTATTTTAGTTTATTTTAGTTTATTTTAGTTTATTTTAGTTCATTTTAGTTTATTTTAGTTTCTTTTAGTTTATTTTAGTTTATTTTAGTTTATTTTAGTTTATTTTAGTTTATTTTAGTTTATTTTAGTTTATTTTAGTTTATTTTAGTTTATTTTAGTTTATTTTAGTTTATTTTAGTTTATTTTAGTTTATTTTAGTTTATTTTAGTTTATTTTAGTTTATTTTAGTTTATTTTAGTGTATTTTAGTTTATTTTAGTTTATTTTAGTTTATTTTAGTTTATTTTAGTTTATTTTAGTTTATTTTAGTTTATTTTAGTTTATTTTAGTTTATTTTAGTTTATTTTAGTTTATTTTAGTTTATTTTAGTTTATTTTAGTTTATTTTAGTGTATTTTAGTTTATTTTAGTTTATTTTAGTTTATTTTAGTTTATTTTAGTTTATTTTAGTGTATTTTAGTTTATTTTAGTTTATTTTAGTTTATTTTAGTTTATTTTAGTTTATTTTAGTTTATTTTAGTTTTTTTAGTTTTTTTTAGTTTATTTTAGTTTATTTTAGTTTATTTTAGTTTATTTTAGTTTATTTTAGTTTATTTTAGTTTATTTTAGTTTATTTTAGTTTATTTTAGTTTATTTTAGTTTATTTTAGTTTATTTTAGTTTATTTTAGTTTATTTTAGTTTATTTTAGTTTATTTTATTTTAGTTTTTTTTGGCCCACAAGACTTGTAGTTGTGTGGCACGGCTACATGACTACATTTGAGTTGTGTAGAGCCCCACATGACTCAAATGTGGTTAGGCTGGTTGTGTGGCATGGAATCACGACTAAATTTGAATTGTGTAGAGCCCCACACAACCTGAATGTAGTTGTGCGGCCCCCACATGGCAGTCCGGTGCCATGTTGCCTACAGACCAACCACGTTTGGGTTGTGTGGATCTTTACACAACTCAAACGTATTTGTGTAGCTGTTCCACATTAATAATTTGAGTTTTGAATTTAAAATTTCCCTTAATCAATTTATTTTTCAATTATTTATTTATTTCAATTATTTATTTATTTCAATTATTTATTTATTTTTATTTTATTTTTATTTTATTTGTATTTATATTTTTAATTCAATTAAATAATTTATTTTTTATTTATTTATTTCATTTTATTTCATTTTTTTTATATTTATATTTTTAATTTAATTGATTGATTGTTTATTTTTTTATTTTTTCATTAAAATAAAAAAAAAGAAATAATATATAAAAAAATTTAAAAAAATGTTAAAAATATATTAATATAACAAAAGGTTGAAAACAACCATTCACAACTCAGATGGGTTTCAAACAACCATTTGTAACTCAGGTGGGTTGCAAATGGCGGTTTGTGCCCACTTGCAACCCCAGGGTAGAAAATTTAACATTGCCCTACCCAAAAAATTCCAGAGATTTCAAAATAATTCTTATATAATTTTTATTTAATTTTTTTAAGTCAAAAAAAAGAAGGGCACTATTTGCCATGATGCCAACACAATCCAGCACAACCCATTCACAAATTGAATTGTGTTGTGTGGCACATTTCACTGCCATTTTCAACCTGCAGAGTTGTGATAAAAAAAAATCAAAATTAATACAAATTCAAATAAATAAAAAATTAAACAAAAAAAAGGAAAAACATCAAAAAAAGTTAAAAAAATCTGATAAATTGAAAAAAACAATTAAAAAAGGGAAATGTCAAATTTTCAATCCAACAAAACCCATCCATGTTATGAATGTCCATTTGCAACCCATCTGAGTTGTGAATGGCCATTTTCAAACAAGCTGAGTTGAAAAATGTCATTGGCAACCCATATGAGTTGTTAATGGCCATTAAAAACTCAAAATGGGTCCTGTGGCGTGGTTAATGGCCCATCTGAGCTGTGAACAGCCATTTGTGACCCATCTGACTTGTGAAATGCCATTCATGACTTCAAGGTTGTGAGAAAAATAAATAAATAAAAATGAGTCAAATAAAATAGAGCTTGAATAACCATCAAAAAAAATCAAAAAGGCAAAAAAACGGATCCAAAAGTGCAATTAGATTTTATTTTTTGAATTTTTGAATTTTTTGAATGAAGTTTTTTGGAAAAAATATTGAAAATTTATTTGATTGTTTTTTTAGCTTCCTGAGAGTTTAAATAACCAAAATAAAACAAAAATTAAAAGGCAAATAAAAGGATCCAAAATTCCAATGAGAAATTTGGTTTTTTGATTTTTTAATGAATTTTTGAAGGTAAAAGAATACATCCAGAAAATCTAAAAAAAAACAAATTATAAAGCTCTTTGATTATTTTTTGATTTCATGCAAGCTCAAATAACAAAAAAAAAATAATTAAAAATGCAGAAAGAAAGATCCCAAACTCCATTGGAAAATTTGATTTTTTTTGATTGGTTGGATGAATTTTTTAAGGTAAAAGAATACATCCAAAAACATAAAAAATAATAAAGCTCTTTTATTGCTTTTCAAATTTGATGAGATCTCAAATAACCAAAAAAAAGACAACAAGAAGGATTCCAAACTCCATTTATTTTTATTTTTATAATAATTTTTTTATTAAATTTTTGAAGGGGTTTTAATGCCCCCAAAATTATCAAAGTAGTTTGGTTAGCCTTGGTAAGCTAATTACCCCATAAAATGGCATATTTGGGGCTATTTCGCGCCAAATCGGCCAAAAGTGTTGTTCAAAAATTAAATGGGTTGCAAACAGTGTTTCACAACTGAGATGGGTTGCAAATGGTGTTTCAAAACTAAACTGGGCTGCAAACAGCCATTTTGGAACCTATTTTCAACCTGAGGTTGCAAATTTAACACTGAAAATTAAAAAAATTTAAAAAACTTAAAACAAAATTGTGAAAATTTCAAAACTCCAGGGCCATGAATGTGAATTCATGAACCTGTGAATAAATGAAAATAAACAATTAAAAATTTTAAAAAAATCAAAAACTTGTGCCTGAAAAAAAAATGGGAAAAAAAGGAAAAATTTACATACAATACATCCCTGAAATGAAAAACAATGTAATATAATATTTGAATAAAATAAAAGAAGATACAAACATGTTATTGTATATTACAAAAGGAATTGAATTTAATCAAAAAAAATCCAACTAAATCATATCAAAAAAATAAATTTAATTCATATAATTGAATTTCATCATTTCATAAAGTCAATCAATCAACCCACAAAAACAAGGAATGTAATTTCACCACAATGGAATATCACTAAATAAAAATCATCAAAAAAAAGTCCAACTTGTGTTTAGCAGATCCCATCATAGGAATTAAACAGACTTGTTATGATGGGATTGGCCAAACACAAGTTGAGCTTATTTCATTGGACTAGTGCAAACCTAAATCAACCACCCAAAAATATAGGGATAGTCCATTGAGGTTGACTTTTATCAGGTCCACCTCAATGGAATGGACTATTCCTAAAGTAAAAACACAAAAAAAACAATTTTAAATTGTGTTAAGCTGTTCCCATCATGAGAAGTAAAAATACTCCTTATGATGTGATCAGCCCAACACAAGTTGAACTGATTTACCAATAAAATCTCATTAAAAAGAATCAACATAATTTTGTTAAAAATATGATAAATCTTAAATTAATAGAATTACAAGATCAGAATCAGAAGTAAATGTTAGACCAAACCCAAATGGTGAAATAAAAACCCAAATGATGAAAGGATATATATATAAATTCTACAAATTGGAAGACATATTAAGTTGATCTATGAGATTATAAAACCAACCAGAAGCTTTCTTTTAAGTAAAAGAACATGGTTTTTATACAATGGGAGGGATTGGAATCATATTTCCCTCAATTGATAGATGAACCCAGTGATTATTTTTAACAAAGGAAATGAAGAAGGCATCACATGGTTCTTTTAAACCAATTTTCATAGGAATATAATAAAAATTCAAGCAAATAAAATGAAATGGCCTTCCATAAGTATCTGCTATTATTTGGCCCATATATAACTTTGCAAGTCATTTTAACAAGGGAATCTTTTCATTGATGGCTTTTAAAATCCAGTCTTTTTTCAATCTTTTCAACCTCATTGATACCCCCAAGTATCTTAGCATAGAATGCCTTAGGTTTCCTAAATGTTTCTATCATTTCTGTTTGAACTTCAAACCATCCATTCTCATTGTATACATTTTATTTAGCAATGACTCTAAATCCGCAATTACCATGACCAAAATAATCCCAAAACTCATCCAAGAACTCATGTAAGTTTTCATGTACTTGATTGAGGTATTTAAATTTTTTTTCCTATGATAAAAAATCACTTAGCAAACATCCTAATCACATTAAAGAAAAAATTACTTACCAAAGATGAGCTTTTGGTTGACTTCTCCACTTCTTTGTCCTCAGAAGAGGATTCTGATTCCAAATGAAGGAAGCCTAATCCACTTTCAGTTTCTTCCTCTGAACTATGAAATTCAGATTCTGAGCCTGAATCGGAATACAAAAATTAGTTCCCCATCAGTTCATTAAACCATAAAAAAATAAAACTTCTCAAAATAAAAGACTTATTTTTGGTCCTTTTGGTGCCCTTCTAACCCTCATTTCCCTCTTAAGTTCCTTTTCAACATTTTCAAATCTTGAAATTTCACACAAGGTGTAATTTTATTTGGGTCAACTGCATCTGTAACATTGAAGAGACTTCTGTGGAATTATATAAATAATTTAAGGGCCTCTATTCACTATCCAGGTTGTACCATCACTCCAATTCATCCACAACTAACATCCCCCACTCCCATCATCAAAAAACCCCATCATCATCCAATAAACCCCTACCGCCATCACCCAACCATCTGTACTGGTCCTACCCAGATAAAACAAAATAGAGATCATCAGTGCAAAAATAAATAAAAGGAAATCAAAAACCAATTTTATAACCTCATTCACCAACCACTGAAAAACCCCCATTAGGTGCTTGGAATAAGGGTTCTTCTGTGAACTAAACTATTTAGAACCAAATTAAAGAACACTGCCCATCACTAACAGCTGGAAGAGCTTTGGTGCAACTGAAAGGAGCTCCTCCAAGGTAAGTTTACATTTTTTTTTTTAATATTTTCTTCTTCAAAATTTCTTCTATCTTGGTTCCTTCCTTAGTTTCCACTGGTTCTGAATTTACTTGGTTCTTCTTCACAGGTTCAATTTTAGGTTCTTTGAAAAGTTATTTGGGGGGCTCTTCTTCATCTTCTGAATCTTGGTCCACTTCCACCCATGCTTGTGGATAGATTGTTTTCCTCTTTGTTGGTCCTGGGGCTGATTCTTCAGTTGTTGCTGAAGTTCCCTGGTCTACCAATGGTGTCTCTTGGCTTTTGTGATTCTCTGATGGATTTCCAGACAATCTTTGTGATCTTCTCATTCCCCATTAAACTTGAAATTCCTTCATATTTACCTCTGGTGGTTTCCAAGCTTCCCAATTCCCAGTCTTCAAGAATTCTGCAAAATTAGTTGGTTCTTCCTTCTTCTGGGGTTCCTCCAATTTTGGGACTGGTTGAGATTTGGAGAATTTATTGAATTTATCTCTGAAGCTTTCCTGGTTGCTATAAGGTATGGTTTCCCTGTTTGGGAAGTAATAGTTGGGTGCTTGATTGGAAATCCTCCTGGAATTTATATCTTCTGTCAAGTCTGGACAGGTGAGGTGGGTATGGGGTTCATCCTTGAAATAGTAACATCTGATTTTCCATCTATGTCCTGCATTGGGGGCTGGGGGTCTGTAATTTGGTTCCATTCCTTGGTTGTTTCTATCAAAGTGGGGTGGTTCCTGCTTCTGATTTAAGGACATAGTGAGTTTTTCAATTTCTGCCTTCATTTTCAGGAGCTCATTTATTCCTAATTTCTCAAAATTTACTTCTTTCTTGGTTTCCACTGAACTCTTAATGATAGTTTTAGGGGTTTCTTCTCCATCCACATCCCATAAAGCCAAGGTCATTCCCACCAATTCCTTCAATTTCTCCAAATCTGGTGGAAGTTACCTTCCATCTCTTGCAATCTTGCCTGTTCCTGCATGGAGAAATTCTCTGTTCACTTCCCTCCTAAAATCAGTGGACAAGGATTTCCAGAGGGTTTCTCCACTTTCCCAGTTGGTGTTTTCATACCCAATTCTGAGGAAATAAAGAACCATTTATTCATAACTTCCAATTAAATTCTTGAGGTCATGCTTGGTCTTGATACCTCCTTTTTCTTGAGTATGCCTGAGAAGCCATTGTATGGATTCCTCATTGAACCTTCTATGGGGGTAGCTGTACCCCACTTCCTTTTTAATCCCCTCTTCAAAAGATCCCAGTCTCCATATTCATGTCCTTCCATATCTTCAAAAAAATCCCATATTTTCTTGTCTTGTACTAGGAAGGGTAATTGTAGAGCAATATCTATTCCCCCTGCCTTCTGAATGCTTTCCAGTTTCTCAAATCTTTTAATAAACTGTCCCACTTCTGTTCCATTAAATTCAATTTTCAATTTCTTTCCATCCAATAATACTCCATTTTGTTCATTATTATTAATTATTGATTTATCCTGGGCTGGTCTTGTGAAGGGGTTTCTTTCAGTAGGTTGCTTACTAATAGCTTCTCTTCCTTCCACTCTAGATTTGGAAAAAAATTTGATTCATGGAATGATGGAGGAGGTTTTTGATTCTTCAGTGATTTCTGCTGGCATTATGCCAAATGCTGATCTTGGGGCAGAGGTCTGGAATCTGGTTCTTTGTTGAGTGTATGGGGTTTCTGGGATAACCTTTGCTGGTTTTTCTTCAAGTATTTGGTTTAAGATTTTGGACATGCTGGAAAGGTTCTCCCTGATTTTGACTGCAAGGCCCAGCTGATTCTGATTTCTTTCCTTGCGTTCCTCTATTTTTCCTTTGTATACACCAAGTAGTTTGGTTATTTCTTGCAGTTCTTTCTCCATCATGATTTTTGAAGATAGGGCACCTTGGTTATTATCTTCAATCCCCCTAAGTTGGTCCTTGAGGTCTTCAGGTATCTGGTATGGGTTTCTTCTTTCTGCCTTCTGAATTTTTTGCTGATTCTTGAGGATAATATTCCACCAATATTTTTTGTGTTCAATCACTAATCAAATCTAAACAAAAAATGCCACTTTTGGGACACCAATTCTAGAGACTCCGGTGGGATTATATAAATAATTTATAAAATTTCTTTCTGGCAGTCATGGAAGGGGAATTTAGTATTACTTCTGCTCATTTAGAGGATTAGTCAAAAATAAGATGGGTTTGAATTGCCTTCCCTTCTAGTACTATAGAAAATCTGCACAATAATGTTTTTAAAATTAATGAAAGGCTTTATTTGAGAATTAAAATGGGTCTCAGATCAGAGCTAGATTAGCTTATAACTGTTATTGGTAGGTTTTTTAAAGAATGTACCAGATTGATTGGGTTATTTGTTAGCAGTTGATCAGATTTGTGAGCTCTGAACCAATACCCCAATTTTAAAGGGTTCAAGGGTTCTATTAAAGGGATGGTTCAGGAGAGCACTCAAGGATGGGTTTACCCATGGGGGGATGGGTAGAGAAAAAAAGTTTGGTAGTTCCCTTTTTTTGTGCTCTCTTTCTTTGTAAGTTTTAATTATTGAGTGATGGGTGGTTTTCTTTAATTTGGTGCTGAATAGTTTATTTCACAGAAGAACACTTATTCAAAGCAACTAATGGGGTGGTTCAAATGTTTGGTGAATGAGGTAATAGAATTGGGTTTTGATTTCCTTTTCCTTTTTTCCCCTTTCCTTTTATTTATTGTTACACTGATTATCTCTCTTTTTTTCATGTGGGTAGGATCACAGTTGGTTGCATGATGGTTGTTGGGGATGATTGATTGATGATGGGGTGATGGATTATGGGAGTGGTGGATGTTAGTGATGGATGGATGGGAGTTATGGTAAAAACCTGGATAGGGCAGAGAGGACCTCCTTAAATAGAAACATCCTGCCACCAGGGTTGCTCAGGGCTGCCCCTAAGGCTCTCCCTGTCCTGGTAAGGAACAGTGGGATACAGGTACATGAGGCATTTCTGCTGGTTGGAAAAATTTTGTAAAGTTACATGAGGTATTTCTGCTGGTTACAAAAAGGTTGTACTGGGTTTTAATGCATGCACAGGCTTGCATATGGTGCTGTGAAGTGCTGGTTTGGGTTAGTACTGGTGGTTTATTTTGGTACCACATGAACCTGATTGCATGTATTGCTGTTTAGTGCTGGGTTGAGTTTGTGCTGGTGGGTTTTTTGGTAATACATGGTCTTTACTGCATGAATTGCTGTGTAGTTCTGTAGTGGGTTGATGCTGATAGTTTGTTTGGTATCTTGTTTCTTATTAATTTTTGGCACTGAGTGTGCTCCCTGCATGAGTATACACTGTTTTGTGGTGGTCTAGGTTTGTACTGGTGGTTTTTTGGTTCTAAATGGTCCTGGATGCCTGCATTTATTTCTGGGTAGCCCTGTGGTGAACTTGTACTGGTGGGTTGTTTGGTATCACATGCTACTGGCTACATAAGTTTCTTTGTGGCCCTGTGGTGACCTGTTCTAGTGGGTTGTTTTTTAATACATGTTACTGCCTGCATATATTGCTGTGTGTTACTGGTGGCTTGTTTGGAAACACAAGCTACTGATTGCATATATATTAATTGTTCATACTGCTTGGATAGCCATTGGTTAAGTGATTGGCTGTATTTTGGGTCCAGTTGTTGCAGTAAGGTTTCACTGGTATACACTAAAGACTTCCAAGGTATACCCATATAGTCTTTCACTGGTTTGTGTTACCTGGGTTGGATAAGATCTGGCCATAATTAACTTGGGCTGTATCTTCTATACCCTGAGAGATAGAGGGTGTCACGCTTCAAGGTTAAGGGTAATTGTCTTCATCACTTTGACATATCCTTTTCCTCAGTACCATCTACCTCATTCCATAAGCATTACATAAAAAAAGCTCAAAATCAATGTTGCCGTCTGCTTAACACCTTTGGCTTGTGTAAAAACCTTTAAATCTTGGCAAATCAGTTTATAATTGCAAATCTTTGCAGTTAACTCTAATAAACATTGACAATTTATTTGAGCTTTTCTCTGCCACCCTGGATATCATCAATTCTCAGACTTCCATTCCTGGTCATGAACTCACACTAGTTTGCACTCATGCCTAGATAGCCACATCAACTTTCTAGTTTGCAAAATAGACTATTCCCTTACCCGGCATAAGCTACAACTTAATATTTGCATTGTCTTCAAATGTCATTACTTCCTGTCTCATCCATTTCATCCTTGTAAATTGATATTCTATTGTCTTGCACCTACTCTTCAACCTTGGAAACAACTTTACTGTTATTTAATTTTCCCATTCTGTCCCTATCATTCATTTCCTCATTGCTCCCTTGCTGTAGTTGGCCATCCATAAGTTTGTATCTAGTCACCTTTGTATTACCTTCTAAAGGCTAATTTGCCTGCCTGAAGATTGTCTCCTCAGTTAGTTAATTTCATACATTCTTTCATCTTTCTAAATCCAATCATCAAATTGGGCTTTGCTTTGGTTCCCTTCCATTGGAACATCTCATCCTTCTTTCTGTTTTTGAGCCATCAAAACACAAGTTTGCACTTTGCAGTTAGCCTTGCTATCTTTCACTTGTCTGCTGCACTCAATTTTCTCATTTTATCTCACAAGCATCTAAGATTTCCCTAAAGTAAGTGGGGTGGTTGGGTGACAGAGGTGTAGTTTGGCTTGGTGACTACAAGTTGTTTTTGGTGTGGAATCCATTTCTGAGGTATTTTTTATGATTGGGATTATGTTTATACCAGGAAATTGAGCCTGATGGCTACAGGTAAGTTTTGTTCTACAACAATGTAATACTTTTTGCTCAAGCATTGCCTTAGCAACAAAATTTGTTGCATTCTTGACCAGTTTAAAACCTCCACTTTAACTTCTTCAGTTTGTCCCTAAAAAAATGAACTGAGCTTCTAAAAAAATTAAGAAGAGTTGAGAACTGTATCAGTGTCAAAATTTCAAAAATAAAAACCATCAGTCATTAGAAAATCCATTCAGGAATCATAAATCAAATAGGAAATATCAATCAAAAAGTGTTCATCAAAATGAAATTCAAAAAATCCAAATTAATGAACTTTAAGGGTTAGAGTCTAACCTACACTGAGGATGAAAATCCTCAGGCAAAATGGATCCTCTTGATGCTAGTATTTACCTAATATGTGGGAAAAAGGAAATCCAATTGTCTTGGAATATGAATTGGTGCAAACTTTGCCATCATGATAAGACTTTAAATTACCAAATTGCTCCCCAACAGGTTGAATTTCTTCAATTGACAATTTGTATCCCAAAGGTAACAGTTCTGTTGGTAGAACTGTTACTAAATTTATTTGAGATTTGTTAAGTGAAAAATGCACCAATTTCATTTGGCCATCAATTGTTTCACCAGGTATTTCCACACATCCAAAATTTTCCGCAAAGAACTTGCAAGTAATTGTTTGAAAGTAGCATAGGCCCCCTCTACCAAAGAAATTGCTTCATTTAAACAGCCAGGAATGACACAAGTCCATGCAGTTGTAGATGGCTCTTCAATAGGGAAAATTTCCTTTTCCATATACTCAAGAAAATCCTCATGTTCTTTCAATAAAAACTGTATAAAAGTTTCAACATAAGCACTCCCAGCAGATATGAACAGAAGAAGCAATAAATTGGCCTACTCTGAGTTCTACATCATTTACTTCTACCTCCCCCTTGATTTTAGAGGCCCAATAAATTGCCCACAGAGACATAAACCTTTTACATCCTTCATCATCATTAATGAAGCAAACTTAGCAATAAACTTGAATATTTTGAGTGCCAATAGAACAAATGTCTGGATAACTCAGGTAAACTATGTTTAATGTCACAAATAAGCGCCTTTTCACAGTTTGTAACAAAGACTTTGGGAAGCCTCTTTGGATCATAAACAAAATCCTTCAGTGCATTCAATTCCCAAATTTAGAAATCAAACATCTCTTTTGTTAAAAAATCAAAAGCCTTTGTAAAATCCTTTGTTTTGTAATTCATTCTTACAAAATGCAACAGCTGCATGTTTCACCTATTTTTTTTAAGTACAATCAAACAAAGGAATATGATGGAATTTTTTTACAAAGTTTTATGGACTCAGGATGAGCCAAGATAGGGCCTCCAAGTGACCCTCTCCACTGAATTTTGGCCTGGAAAACCACTGAGAATCTTGGATTTTTTTGGATAGCACATCCATAAAAACTTTACAATTGAGTTCTTCTGCCTTTAAATGGAGATTAGTGTTATGAATGGTCTATTTCCAACATATTCCCCAACACCAATCTTGCCCTATTGCCTTTTGAGTTGAATTTTATTGAGCCCATCTTGCATGCCTTACTTAAGTTGATTTAAGGCCACTGCAGATATTTTCCTCACTTGAGGATGCAATGAGGGGTTTGAAGATGGTTGGCAGTTATTTTGGTGATTCATAATGGAGAGGAACCACATGGGATTTGCTATTTTGCAAGTTGCATAGATCATGAATTTACAAAAAACCTTCCTTGTGTGAGTTTGAATTTCCCATTTTGTGAGAAATGGCCCTGAGTATATTCCATGTATTTTGCATTCTAGGTCTGAATATTTTTCTCTATTTAAGTTGAATATTGTAAAAGAATAGCCATGCATGGAGGACCATTATTGGCAAAAGTAGTTGGCTTCTTCCCTAGTAGGAAAGAATCTCACAGGAGGAGGATCAAGGGGTTCTGGAACCTCATTGTTACATATTTACATAGTTAGAGCTGCCATATTTACATTAATTTCCATCAAATAAAATACATGGAATTGCACATTAAATGTTATGCACTACCACCAGTCAATTCCAGTTTTGAAACATGCTTTTACTCAATTGTAGCCCTAGATGAGGATTAAATAGGGGCCTCAAATGTTTTATTTAACAAATAACTAGATCCTGCCGCAGCTTTGTTGATTCCACTATCAATTAAGTCCTCCAACCCAGCCATGTTGGAACCAGGGGGCTTGGGCTTGCCAATGTTTGCATAATCCTAAAAAATTCAAAGAAAATTTAGTATTTAATCCAAAATTCAATTCAAAAACTCCAAAATTTACTCAGTGTTGGTTTGAGAAAACAAAAATCATCCAATGGGAAATTATTGTGTATGGTTTGGGACAAGAGTTTTTTTTCCAATAGTCAGAATGTTTTTTTTTTGGGGAGGGGAGTTTGAGGGACAGTTTACAAGTTCTTTTTGTGGTCCAATAGTCCAAAAATATATGAAAAATCCCCAAACCTTTGAAGTTACTCAAATGTGGTCCAGGGGTGCCTAGGCTAGGTGTTGAAATTTGAGTTCAATTCTGTGGTTAAGATAACAAAAGGAAGGGATGAAGTCTTATGTTGCCAAGAGGAGCGTATCCATGGGGTTGAAGGAGGGCACTCTGGTTTTTGGTTAGTCAGAATTGATGATGATGGGTTGGCTGGACTAGAACAAGGTTAAGTAGTCTAGATACAAGCCATTTGTAGGCGAAAAACTTGTGGTTCAAATAATAATAAGGATATTGAATAATGAATAAAAAATAACCAAAGAACTTTCACATAATCAGTGATAGACAGTATTCAACAAGGAAGAGACACAACATTTCATAATTAAGGACAAAAAGGCTATCAAAAGAAGAGAAACAACAAATTAAAGCTGAGGCCTTAATTCAAACTGATTTGGCCACTTAATCAGTCACTAAAAGTAAGAAAAAGTAAGACAAGAAAGGATGTTCTTAGAGATAAGAAGTCCATTAGAAGAAAAAGTGACTCAGGGTTCCATGAATACAAGATTTTGATCAGTAATGGAAAATCAGGCTACTTTAACAAGCATTCTTTCAGAATTAATCATGAATTAATCTTGAAACAACCAGCAAATAAGAGGAAAACTGATTAGAGATATGAAAGATTATTTTTTATCATAACACACTGCTTTTATGAGGCACATAGTAATGGAAGATAACTTATATTTATAATAATTTTTGTATGATTTTTTATTTAATCAAAAAAGGGAAAAGGACACTAGTTTCCATAATTTCAACACTAGGTACCCCAAATTACCCCCCAAAATGGCCCATTGGGGCAAATTTTCCCCAAATGGGCCAAAAGTGTCAATATTGACATGTGTAGCCCCTGTTGAGTTGTGAACAGAGGTTCACCACCCAAATGGGTTGGGAACAGTGTTTCATGCCCATTACAAAACCTGGGGTTGTGAATTTATCACACCCCTATGTAACAATATAGTAGCAGGGGTGCGTAGTGAGTATAATTGCTACAGAATCCAAGTTTGGGGGAGTCATGGTGGTCATTTTTAGGCACAAACAAAAAATTGGACAACAAAAAATAATTTTTTAGGGATATGACTCATGGAAAAGATGAAGAGAACCTGGGCCAAAAAAAACCAGATTCAGGACTGGGGAAATAGAAATGCTCTGTTACAGAGCACCTTCATTCTGGGTAAAAATTGAATTCCCCAATCTCAAGACCTCTGTAGCAGATTGTGTTTCTAAAATCCCAGATGGGTATTATTGATGAACTCTCTGTGAACCCCAGAGAGGAAGATTCATTTGGTCAATTACATTTTTTTTGCAAACATTTTTTTGGGGACCAAATAATTTGGGAAACTATCAAATTTGCAGAAGTAAGCATGAAGGTCCTGTTGCAAGTTCTTCAGAGGTTATGTTTCCATTTTTATTTCCTGGAAAATCTTCTCCTGCTTATCCCAATTCTGCACTATTTCCTCCCATAGCCACTGCCATTTTTTCCCCCAATATCCCTCCAGATCCTTCAATTATGCTAAATCCACTTCCACTGGTATGAACTTGACTGCCTTTCTTAACTTCTACTCCTCCATTGCCCCCTAAATAGCTTCTGAATTCTTGAATTATTCAAGGAATTGGTAACATTTGTCAGTTTGGAATCAAAAATCCAGGTGTTCCTTGGAAAGGATCTTTACTCCTATTCATAGGACCTGGTTGGAGATCCCCAGACTCTCTGGTGGAACTCCATAGACTTTTGTTCATCTTGGTGGAGGAAGTGATGGCCCACCACCTTTTCTGAATCAAAATTTCCTTCCAGAAGTTGAAAAGGTGTTCCAATCTGCATAAATGTTGGAAAAATCCTTTCCATGTCAAAAACACTTCTTTTGGAAATTATGAACTAGAAAAAAAAGGGGGTAGGGAAATACAGCTTAGCTTAAAAAATATAGGAGAAAGATTTTCCTAATGATTCTCCCAAAAATGGGTGCACAGAAAATTGCTAGGAATAAGGTAGGTTCACTCTGGATATTTGGGTAACCCTCCTTCAGTCTTACCTCCATAGCTTCCACTATGGCCTTGTTTTGGTAGGAATAGGCTGGTATGAATGATGATGAAAGTGGTCAAGTTCAAAGTAAGTAGTATGTAACAAGGGAAGAAATTGAAAAATTTCTTTGAAAAATCCTGCACCATTTGTGGGTTTTAATATTTTTTAAGTATTTTTTGTGTATATTGAATTTCAAATTCCTGCACCACATACTAAGGAAGGGGAAAGGAATTAGGAGGGCATGAAATAACTGAGAAATATAAAAAATACTAGAAATGAAAAATTTAGATTGGCTGTCCTTCAAGCCTCAAAATGAAGGCTCAAAGTCCAGTGCAGGCTCAAGGGGAAATTCTTTGATAATACAAATGAGGAAAACATCTATTTTAAGGCTTTAATTAAGGAGAACAAAAGAGTGTATGAAATTAACTAACTAAGGGAAAAATTGGCAGGCAATTTATTTGCTTTTTAAGGTAATCTAAAATGAAGTGTGGATGAATAGATACAACCTGATTATTTCCTCTCTAGCAAGTGAAAATCAATATGCAGAAAATGTATAGAAATGCAAGACTAAATCAAATGAAAAAATCAAGGTAAAAGCAGGTGATGAGCAAATGTGATTTTGAGTACAATGAAATGCCAGAGAAGGGCAATGAATGTAATGAAGGTAACAAAGTCAAATGAGTGCTAGTTATGAGAAGTTGTTGTTGATTTTCAGAAAGTATTTGGGATGGTTGACTACTCAAGGTTCAAAAAATGGTTTCAAGGTGACCATAAATAGATTTGAGTGGCATTCAGGTTTGTGTGAGATCCTAAGCTAACCAGGGATGGAAATGAAAGTTTGAAATCATAGTTTCAAGATGGAACAGAAACATTTGTAGATAGTACTAAAAATTTTTAGATAAATCATAAGTGCCAACTGACCAATGGGAGATAGCATTTCTCTAGAAAGTCAAAAGTAGAAGTGGATTGCATTTGATTGTAACATGATCTTGGTGTAAAACTTATAGATTGAGGTATATAATAATGAGTAGAGGTTAATATGTTTTTGTGATGATAAACAATAAACCAAGAGTTTGGATCCTGAATTTTGCCTAGGTAAAAAAACTGAAAGTTCCTGCAAGCCTCCAATAAATTTTCTCACCACTCAAGTGTCTCAAGTGACTACTATAATACTACTGTTTACAATATAACCTTAACTAATCAACTATGAATATTACTAAAATTTTGCAAACTAATTTCCATTGTGATAATTTTATCAATAGTGATAGTTTCTGTATTCCAAGATCTGAATTCTGTGGTAACTGTGTAAAGTTTAAAAAGTGCCAAATTTTCAAGTGGCATGCCACTATAACCTATCTGGAAAATGAGAAGAGTTTTTTGTACCAGAACAATTTCAAAGTGGGATTTGAAGTTTTCAAAACATTCCTTTGGTTGATTATAAACTTCTTCCTGCTCCCAATATTGATTTTTTGGGAGAGTTTACTACTAGTAATTGAGAATAGTAGATAAAAAAGAAATAAAATAAAAGGAGCTAATATAAAATCTTCTAGTATTTCAAATATTCTCAAAGTATTCAAAGGTAAATCCACCACCATCATCTCCTTATTTTTCTTCCAGTTTGGTGACACACCACCAACACATGTACTATAGGGAAATCTTAGATGATTAAGAGCGTAAAGTAAGAGACTGAGGGCAAAGGCAATGCAAGATAGTGGGGCTAACTGCAAAGTGCAAACTTTGAATTTGGTAACTCAAAAAACGGCAAGAGCAGAGTAGTGTTACAATGGAAAGGAACTAAATCCAAGCCTGATGTGATGACTGGATTTAGCAAGATGCAAGAACGCATGAAATTAACTAAATGAGGAGAAAATCTTCAGGAAGGCAAAACAGCCTTTATAAAGTATTCCAAAGGGAACTAGATACCACCTGATGGATGGTCATCTACAGCTAGAAAGCGGTGAGGCAATGAATTACAGGAACATAATGGGAAATTAAGTAACCGTACAGTTGTTTCGAAGGCCGTAGCGTAGTTGCAAGACAATAGTATGTGAGTGTACAAAGACATAATGGATGGAAAAGGAAGGAATGACATGTGAAGACAATGCAAATGTGAATATAAAGCTTATGCAGGGTAAGGGAATAGTCCATTTGCAAACTATACAGTTAATGTGGCTATCTAGACATGGGTGAAAGCTACTGCGAGTGCATTGTTAAAATGCGGATGCACTCAGGTAATGTGCATAGGAGTGTGTAATCCAAATGGGATGAAAAAATGGGCCTCCACGGCCCATTGGACATCACGTGGGCCACGTGGGCCTATGTGGGTGTTATTGGTTTTGGGCATTTGGGCGCCAAAACACGTTTTTATGGTCTTTTGGGACACGGGCCCTCATGGGCCCGCCAGGGTGGATGGGCCACCCAAGCCAGATGGGCTTATTTGGGCATAAAAGGGCCCAAGCTTTATTATGGACATACTTGGCCAGACGGGATGGCCGCCAAAGTATGTAATTCTCACGATTTGGGCTTGGGGCGGCCAATTGGGGCCCCCGCCCCTTTTGCGGCCCGCTAGGGGCCGCCGCCTTCTCGGGGCCGCTGCGCGCCTTGCGGCCCATTTGGGGCCGCCTGTGTTCCTTGGTACGGCCCACTCGGGGCTGTCGCGCGGGCCCAGCGACCAGCGCCACGGAGCGGGGGCTCGCAGCCCCGGCTTGCTCCCCCTCCCCTTGCTTGCCGTTGCAAGGGGGATGGGGGCAAGCTGGCTGGATTGAACCAGCCAGCGACCTGCCGCAACAATGCGGTCGGTCAGGGCAGGGGGGAACTGACCACCTCCTTGCCCAAGGAGGTGGCGGCGCCGGCCGCAAGCGGAACGACCGGCAGGTGGGGGGGAATTAATCACCCCTCCACCATTGATTGTTTGAGGCGACCAAGCAGGGGCGCTCTCCCCCCCCCCTTTACCAAGGGGGAGGAGCGATGGGCCTGGGGGGACCTGATCACCTCCCAGGCCAACTTACTTGACGATGCCCTGGGGGTATCGACCCCCAGGGCCCCTGGTGAGGGGATTTGACCGCCCCCACCAGGGATTTGAGAGAAAGAGGGGGGGGACAGCATGTTTGCTGGTCACACCCCCCCATGTGAGTCTGAGACCAGACCCAGGTGTGCCCTGGGTCCCACCTGGCCCATTTGAGGGGCCAGGGGCTGGCTGCATGAGGCAACCAGCCTGTAAACAAGGTAATGAGGTCATCATGGCTGGTTGTAATGGACAACCAGCCAAGGGGATCAACAGCAAGGGGCTTGTTCATCCCCGTAATGGTGGAAACACTGGAATGGACCGGAATAGGCTGGTCATAAGGGTTCAGGAACTGACGCCATGCGGGCTGATGTAGTCCCAACCAAGTAACAAGGCCAGTAGAGCCTGTAGATCTCTTTTGGGGCGGAAAATTTGCCTTTTGGCTTGTTGTATCATGGGCTCACAAGAGGCCAATCTTTTGCACTTAAGGAGCTCTTCTCCCTGCTGGTTTATATCCATTCATTCATCATTCCAATCAAATTCATCCAAAATATTTCCCCATTGTGAGAGCCCCATTATCCAATGTTGACACCCAGTGTCCAGCATTTCTTTTGCTTTAAATACTGCTCATTTGCCTAAGCTAATTGCTGGCCATAATTCTAACACATTATCAGTACCATCATCATCATTATTTCCAAGCAAGATAGACCCTTATAACTTACTTTGGACAACCTCAAGGACCTCAAGTTTTCCAAGAAGATTTCTTATATCCCAGAGTCCAGCTCCACCAAGATAGTTTTGAATAGTCAGAACTATAATGCTTGGGCTGTCCTTATGGACAGTGAGTTGGATAACATCTGTTGTGGGGATATTATGAAAGGAGATGATACTTTGATCAGTTCAGAGGTGGAGAAGAAGGCCTATCATCTTATTCTTAGACACTTGGATGAGCATCATGTAACATGGGTTGCTGATACTCTGTTGGAGGAACAGAAGAGGAAGGGGAGTGTTTTATGGAAAATGCTCAAGTCAAAGTATGCTGGTGACTCTTTTCATCAAAAGGGGATTGCTTTCAATAGATTGTTTAAGTTGAAATTTGGAAACTGTAAACAATTTGTGGGGGAAGCTAGATCTAGTATTGCTAATTTCAAGTCATCTGGGCTGAACATGGATCCTGAGTGTTTGTCACTCTTAATTTTTCAAAAGCTTCCAAAAGAATATGAGTCCTTGGTCAGGATCATATCTCAGTTGGATCGCCTTCCAGGAGAAGAGGATGTGCTGAGAAGGATTGAAAAGGATGATCTTCAATTCAAGATGAAGGAGAGCACAGGAATTGCTCTGGTGGGCAAGACAGGAAAATCTGGGAAGAAGGCAAAGGCCAAAAAGGATTTATCAAAGGTCTTGTGTTATAATTGTGAGAAGAAGGGGCACTATGCAAAGGATTGCAAGGAGGCCAAGAAGAGGAAGAAATCTGAGGAAAGTGAATAGGAAGACAAAGAGGTCAACCTTGCCATGGAAAATGTTGCTATGGTGGCAGTGGATGTTTCAATGGAACAAGCTGTTGTGGAACAAGTCCCCAACAAGAAGGCTAAAATCAAAGAGGATCAAGAAATGGACTTGATTGATTATGAAGTATGTAATCTTAACCTTGAAAATGAGAAATTATCAATGGATGATAATTCTTCATTCCTTACAGGAGGATTGTTGAAGGAGGATCTTCTTGTTTTGATTGATTCTGGTTTTACAGACCACATGTTTTTTGAGCCAAATTTGTTTTCAAATATTAGAGATTTTGATGGTGTTTTAAATATTGGCCAAGAAGGAAGAACAATCCAGATTAAGGGGATTGGAAAAGTTATTCTTGCAAATCACATGGGTTTCAAAATAATTTTTGAGAAAGTGTTCTATGTACCAGATTTGCCTTATAACCTTGTGTCTCTTGGAGTGCTCTGGAAAAAGGGTTTCCAGATTTGTTATCTTAAAGAAGATAAGTTTGTTATTGATTTGAATGGGAGAACTATCCTGAGTGGACAAGTTTTGAATAAGTTGCTCTGTGCTGACTTGTTCAAGATTTCAGCTCTGAGCACTGTTGCTCACAATAGAAGTGGCCATAAGGTAAAGGACAGCAACTGTGAGAGTTGTACCTTAGGGTCCAAGACCAGGAATGCGTTCTCAAAGAGTAGAAACCACACAGAAGTTCCTAGAGAGGAATTCTCCATTGATTTTGCAGGGAAATTTTCCCCAGTGTCTCTTGGAGGGGCAAGATACTTCATCAATTTGGTTGATACAGCAACTAATTTTGTTGGGGTAAAACCAATAAGATCAAAGGATCAAACCACAGAGGAGGTTTCAGTGATCTTCAAAGTCTGGAAACAGAATGGTTTGATGAGGGAGATCAAGAGGGTTATTACTGATGGAGGGGGTGAGTTTTTGAGTAAAGATTTTGAGAAACTATTGAATGATTATGGTATCACTCATATAGTTACTACTGCTAGTACTCCACAAAACAATGGAATAATTGAGAGGATGAATAGGACTTTATTGGACAAATTCAGAACTATTATGGCTCAATCTGGTCTAACAAAGTTTTTATGGGCTGAGTTGGTGTGCACAGTGTGTCTGTTGCACAATATTGTAAGTGTTAATGGGAAGTGTCCTCATTATCAGTTTTGGAAGTTGTACCCCAAAACATCACACCTAAGAACAATTGGTTGCTTGGTGTATTATAGTGTCCACCATAATTAGATGGTTGGAAAGTTAGATCCTAGAGCCAGAACAGGGGCACGTGTGTTCTATGACTTAATAAGTAAGTCATACAGGATTTATTGTCCAGGGACAAGAAAGGTTATCCGTAGTAGGGATGTAAAATTTGAAGAAAGTACCTTTCCACTAAAAAGGGGTGAACCTAGTGCTTTTCAGGAATCACAGCAGGAAATAGCATTGGAGCCTATTTCCCCAGCATAGGCTGGAGGGAATATCATTAGTGATGATATTGAGGTGGCAGACGTGCCACAGGAGGGTTCAGTACCCACTTCAGGGGAGTCTGTGGAATCAGAACCTGATGAGCCTCCACCTCCAGTTAGATGGAGTGGCAGGATGAGAATGCCTGTTGATAGGTATGAGGAATGGAATTCCCATTATGCTTCTGCGGAATATGAGGAAGATACACTTCAGGAACAGTGTATGCTTAATGAGATTCTACAGTTGAGTTCAGAAATGGGTAATAGAGTTAACCCAAATAGCTTTGGCCAAGCTATGAATTCTGATGAGAGAGCCAATTGGAAGACAGCTATTTTTGAGGAATTTGATTCTCTAGAGAATAATAGTGTGTCTGAAGTGGTTAAGCGGGATTCAGTTGCAAAAGGAAAGATCATTGTTGGGTCTAGATTAGTGTTAACAAAGAATTTTGATACTAATGGAGTTTTGAAGAGGTTCAAGGCTAGATGCGTTGCACAGGGCTTCAAACAGAGAGATGGTATTGATTACCAGGAGACTTTCTTGCCAACTGGAAGGCTGTCCACCTTCAGGTACATCATTGCTTTGGAAGTGGAGTTGGGTGAAGAAATCAGACAGGCTGATTTTGTGACTGCATACTTGAATGCAAAACTTGGAGAGGAAGAGACTGTTTATATGTCAATTCCTGATGGTTTCAAGGAATGGCTGGTTGAGACCAAGACAGAAACTATGAAGAAAATCTGTGTGAGAAGTTTCCTCTCAGCAGATAAAGGGGAGTATGTCCTCAAGCTGTGTAGATCCCTGTATGGATTGAAGCAAGCAGCTAGGTCATGGCATAATACTATGAGCATGAAAATGATAGAGATTGGTTCCAAAACAAGTTTGGCTGACCCTTTTCTCTTTGTGAGAAAGGATGCAATTTTGTTTGTATTGGTTGATGAAATTATCATTATTGGGAATGGTAAGGAGAGAGTCATGGAGACACTCAAAAAGGAGTTCAAGATAAAAGATCTTGGTCTGGCACAGCAGGTGCTGGGAATGAAAGTTAGTAAGAGCAAGAATGGGATCAGGTTGGATCAGAACCATTATGTGTCAGCTCTACTTAAGCAGTATGGCTTAGAAGATGCAAAGGAGTTTGGTATTCCGATGCAGTCTAACATTCAGTTAGAAAAGTTTACAGATGAAGAGCATCTAGAGTTTGTTCAATCTGGGAATGATTATAGATCAGCTATTGGATCTTTGAATTATTTGGGGCAGTGTACAAGGCCAGATATTACTTATGCAATTGGGATTTTGTCACAACACTTAGAGAAACCATGCATGAGGCATTGGTCAGCGTTTAAGAGAGTTATGAGGTATCTTAAAGGAACAAGCAGTCTGGGACTGCAGTTTTCAAATTCATCAAAATTTGACTTGGTTGGTTATTCTGATGCAAGTTGGGCAGATGGTAACACTAGGGAGTCAACAAGTGGTTTTGTATTCTTCTTAGGAAAGAATCTAGTGTCTTGGATGTCTAAAAAGGTTTCAGCAACAAGTCTTTTGTCAACAGAAGCAGAGTACAGAGTGTACTTGTCAGCTTCACAGGAAGCAAAATGGTTGAGAAAGGTCTTAGAGGATACTCATAAACCACAAGGGTTTGAGTTGTTTTATTCTGATAACCAGAGTGCCATTGCATTGGCAGAAAATCAAGTGTTCCATTCTAGAACAAAACATATTGATGTTCATTATAACTATATATGGGATGCAGTTAACTGCAAAGAGATAGTGTTACGGTACATGCCTACTGGGGCAATGATTGCGGATATCTTAACCAAGGCTTTAGATAGGAACAAAAATGAAGGTTTTGTGTCTAGTATGTGTATGGCATCCCTTTTGGATTAAGGGGGTGTGTGGAAATGCAGATGCACTCAAGTAATGTGCATAGGAGTGTGTAATCCAAATGGGATTCAAAAATGGGCCTCCACGGCCCATTGGAGATCACGTGGGCCACGTGGGCCTATGTGGGTGTTATTGGTTTTGGGAATTTGGGCGCCAAAACACGTTTTTATGGTCTTTTGGGACACGGGCCCTCACGGGCCCGCCAGGGTGGATGGGCAACCCAAGCCAGATGGGCTTATTTGGGCATAAAAGGGCCCAAGCTTTATTATGGACATACTTGGCCAGACGGGCTGGCCCGCCAAAGTATTTAATTCTCACAATTTGGGCTTGGGGCGGCCGCCCATGTCGCGGCCCATTTGGGGCCGCCTGTGTTCCTTGGTACGGCCCATGCGGGGCCCAACGGCCCGCACTGGGCTGTCACGCGGTGGGATGCCGCGCGGGCCCAGCTGGTCGCGCCCGGCGACCAGCGCCACAGAGCCATGGCTTGCGGCCCCGGCTCGCTCCCCCTACCCTCGCTTGCTGTTGCAAGGGGGATGGGGGAAAGCTGGCTGGGTTGAACCAGCCAGCAACCGGCCGCAACAATGCGGTCGGTCAGGGCAGGGGGGACCTGACCACCCCCTTGCCCAAGGAGGTGGCGGCGCCAGCCGCAAGCGGAGCAACCAGCAGGTGGGGGGAATTCATCACCCCTCCACCATTGATTGTTTGAGGCAACCAAGCAGGGGCGCTCTCCCCCCCCTTTACCAAGGGGGAAGAGCAATGGGCCTGGGGGGACCTGATCACCTCCCAGGCCAACTTACTTGACAAAACCCTGGGGGTATCGACCCCCAGGGCCCCTGGTGAGGGGATTTGACGGCCCCCACCAGGGATTTGAGAGAAAGAGGGGGGGGACAGCATGTTTGCTGGTCACACCCCCCCATGTGAGTCTGAGACTGGACCCAGGTGTGCCCTGGGTCCCACCTGGCCCATTTGAGGGGCCAGGGGCTGGCTGCATGAGGAAACCAGCCCGTAAACAAGGTTATGAGGTCATCATGGCTGGTTGTAACGGACAACCAACCAAGGGGATTGAACAGCAAGGGGCTGGTTCAGCCCCGTAACGGTGGAAACACTGGAATGGACCGGAATAGGCTGGTCGTAAGGGTTCAAGAACTGACGCCATGCGGGCTGATGTAGTCCCAACCAAGTAACAAGGCCAGTAGAGCATGTATAGCTCTTTTGGGGCGGAAAATTTGCCTTTTGGCTTGTTGTATCATGGGCTCACAAGAGGCCAATCTTTTTTACTTAAGGAGATCTTCTCCCTGCTTTTATCCATCCATTCATTCATCATTCCAATCAAATTCATCCAAAATATTGCCCCATTGTGAGAGCCCCACTAGCCAATATTGAAACCCAGTGTCCAGCATTTCTTTTGCTTTACATACTGCTCATTTGCCTAAGCTAATTGCTGGCCATAATTATAACATGCATAAATAAGAATGGAAGTCCAAGGGCTGATGATACCCAGGGTAGAAGAGCAAAGCTTGAATGGATGGTTGACCAGTGTAGAGTTAACTGCAATATTTTCAAGTATATACTGAGTCAGTCTCTAAGATTGGAAGGTTTTTACATAAGCCAGAGGTGGTAAGCAGAAAGCACCATTGGTTTTGTGCTTTATTTATGTCATTCTTGTGGACTGAGGTAGATGTTGCTGAGGAAAGGATATGTCAAAGTTGAGAAGAAAATAACCCTTAAGCTTGAAGTGTAAAAGTTGCCTGGGTATAAAGATGCCAGCTCCTGCAAGTGTTCAGATGATTTTCCAATTGATTCCAAAGTTTTTTTAACTACTGTATACCTCTAATTACTATCATACTTCATTTCTTTAAAATAAAATCTGTAATTTGAAAATGTTGGTATTTTCATCTTGTCATTTCAAAAAATGCATTTGTTGAAATGAACAATGTTTCCCTAGTACTTCTGAGCCTGGTCTCCAAGACAAGTGCAAGTATTTCTGTCTTTGAAAAGTTTCTTGTACCTTCCCGTTAAATAGAAAGCCAGTGGTCAATACCCCAGTAGTATCCACAAGCAAAGCACAAAGTCAAAGGTCTGATCCTTGAGTGAACCAACATATACCCCCAGTACCAGAGATTGAGTTTTTGGGAATCCAGAACCCAGGTAAGTAAGGCTAGAGACTGACTACAATGGGAAAAATGAAACTAATATAATATAAATATTTTTATTTATAGTATTGCCAAGATTTTGGAAATACAAAGCTAATACACCACCACCACCACCACCATATTTTGGGCTGTCAACCAAGTTCCAAGCAAACCAGATAAAATCTGAGGTTCAAAGGAAGGTCCAAGGTGAGGAAAAAGTTGAAGCAGTAACCAAGGAGGCAAAGTAAGAACAGGTGGAAGTGGAAGGAGGGACTGGAATGGAAGAGGAGGCAAGGAATGAAGGAAATGGAGGAAATGGAATGGGAAAAGAGGAAAGGATTGCAATGGAAGGAGATAGGGTGGAAGGAGATGGAATGGAAGGGAACGGGATGGAAGGCCAAGGCAAGGGAAACCAGGTGAAAGTTGTAGTGCCAATCAAAACTGATGCAAGGTGATTGACTGGCAATGTTGGAGAAGGTTTGCTGCAAAGCAAAAGGAAGAGAGCATATGAGGAGCTCTTGGAGGAAGGTGGATGAAATGCCCAGACAAAGAGGGCTCAAACTGCAAAGTGAAAGGAGATCTTCAAAAAAACTTTGGTTGCACAAGCTCTTTTTTTGCACCAAATTCTGGGATTAATAAATGATGAAGACTTGGAAGAATTTAGGTTTATGGTAGTGGAGTTGACCAAAAATTGGGAGAAGGCAGAACAGGAAATAAAAGAAACTTTGTAATTTTTTATATGATTTTATTTTTATTATTATAATAGTAATTATAATAATAATAATAATAATAATAATAATAATAATAATAATAATAATAATAATAATAATAATAATAATTATTATTATTATTATTATTATTATTATTATTATTATTATTATTATTATTATTATTATTATTATTATTATTATTATTATTATTATTATTATTATTATTATTATTATTATTATAATTATAATTATAATAATAATAATAATAATAATAATAATAATAATAATAATAATAATTATTATTATTATTATAAAAATAATAATAAGTATTATTATTATTATAATAATTATTATTATTATAATAACAATTATTATTATTATAATAATAATTATTATTATAATTATTATTATTATAATAATAATAATTATTATTATTATAATAATAATTATTATTATAATAATAATTATTATTATAATAATAATTATTATTATAATAATAATAATTATTATAATAACAATAACTATTATAATAATAATTATTATTATGATAATAATAATAATTATTATAATAATAATAATAATTATAATAATAATTATTATTATAATAATAATTATTATTATAATAATAATTATTATTATAATAATAATTATTATTATAATAATAGTTATTATAATAATAATAATAATAATAATTATTATTATTATAATAATAATAATAATTATTATTATTATAATAATAATAATTATTATTATTATTATAATAATAATAATAATTATTATAATAATAATAATAATAATTATTATAATAATAATAATAATAATTATAATAATAATAATTATAATAATAATAATAATAATTATTATTTTAAAGAGATAGAATTTTGATCAAAATGAATTTAGAAAATCAGAGGTTTCAAAAAAGAAACAAATTTTAAGAAACTGAAAGGGGGGATAGGATACAATTGAATGGAAAATGTGAAGGGACTGCTGATATGGAATAGAATGGAAATGTGGAATGGGATTAGAAGGGATGGAATTAAGATTTGCAATGTTTGAAAGGGTAGTGTGCATGGAAGTCTCAAACCAATTTGGGAGAGTTTCAAAGATGATGGGCTGGTTCCCACAAGGTGCAATCTTTTTTGGACTGGAAGCCAGTACATTCAAAAAGTTATTGAAGTTTTCCTTTGTGTAACCTGGAATCCAGAATATGGCTTACTTCCCACTCTAGATGATCTTGGACATTGACCTGTTCCAGAGGGGGATGAGTCTTGCCTGGGTATAGGACTCAAGCTGGCTCTAGGAGAGACACATGAAAGACCAGGTGGATACCTTTCCATTTTGCAGGTAAGGTAAGTTTAAAAGCATTGGGAGAGATTACTGATTCCACTTTGAAGGGGAAAAGATTTCTTTCAGAGAGCTTTTGGGTTGGGCAGTTACTGAAAATGTTGCAAGCATCAAGCCATACCCAATATCCTACTGCAAAGGTTTGAGCGGTAGTGCAGAGTTGGTCTGCTGGCTTCTTGTAGTGCTGTTACTCTGATTCAAGGTTGGTTGAAAGTTGCAATTGAAGGGATTAAATGTGATTGAGGTAATTGGCAGCAGGTTGAGAAGGTGCTATGTGAATAGATGCAAAAGTTGGGTTTCTACTATAAAGAGTCTTGAAGGGGAACTGTTTGGTGGAGGAATGAATGGAGTTGTTTTAGGCAAACTTGGATAGTGGAAGCCATTGCAACCATTTTTCCTGTTGATAGGCAACATTGAATTGAAGATAATGTTTGAGAATTTGATTAAATTGCTTGGTTTGCCCATCCATTTTGGGGTGGTAAGCCTTTGATAAATTGCAATTTATCTTCAAATTTTGGCATAGCAAGGTCCAGAAGCTAGAGACAAAAAAAATATCCACAATCACCAACTATATTATCAGGGAGACAATTTTTTGAAAATAAATACTCTATGAATAAATTAGCCAAGTCTTCTGAAGAGGCGGTTACATTACTGCAGAGAAAAAAGCCATCTTTGAAAAGAAATCTACTAATACTGAAATTGCATCATAACCACTAGAAATAGGTAAGTGAGAAATGAAATCCATAGAAATTGAGTGCCAAGGAATAGGAGGGATTGGAAGTGGCTGGAGAAGCCCATAATTCCATTATTTTGTGGAATTGTTACAATTGCAATCATAGCACGTGCTAATATAGTCATTTACTTCCTTTATCATACCAGTCCAGTAAAAGTCTTTTGAAATCAATTGTTAGGTTTTATCCTGCAAATGATGACCAGCAAGCGGAGGATTGTGCCTAGAATTGAAGATATCCAACTTAATGCAAGGATTATCAGGTACTACTATTTGGCCTTTATAAACTAAGTAATCATTTTCATCAATACTATAGTCAATATCTAATAATTTTGCACTCTTTCAAAGTTTTTTAAACTTGGGATTGTTGAGTTGAGCTTGTAAAAGTTTGGAAGCCTTGTCTCAAAGGTGGGTGATGATCAAAATTAGTTGGGCAGACTGGTGAGAGAAGAGTGCCCAAACGTTTTCAGGGTTGTTATCCGCAAAGGTTCTCCCCCCCCTGGGTAAACCTCTTCCCAATTCAATAAGCATCAGGGACTACTTCTTGTTTCCCTTTTGAGCTCATGAAAAATTCAAGAGAATTCTGATCAGTCAAAACCTTAAAGGGTTTCATAAGACTCAAAATGTATGAAAACCATTTCTTCAAGCAGTAAAAAATTGAAAGAAGTTCCTTTTCATGAATCTTATAATTAAGATCTGCAGTGAGAAATTTGCAAGACTGGAAGGCTAGAGGATGAAAGAGAGAGGAAGAGGAAGAAAAATGCAAGATTACTCCTGAAATCTCATAGTTGCTTGTGTCTTTTTCCACAATAGTGCAAGCTACCTTGTTGAAGTGGGGAAGTATTGGAGCAATGGTGAAAGCTTTCTTGAGAGCTTCAAACTCAAAATCAGCTTGTTCTTTCAAAACAAAATGAGTGTCATTTTGAAGAAGGTTAGTAAGATTCATGGTTTTCTTGGCGTAATGCTCAATAAAACTCCTGTAAAAACTACTGAAACAAAGGAAAAATTGAAGGGATTTGACTGAAGAAGGTGTGGGCCAGTCTAATATGTGCTGAATTTTGGCTGATTCTGTTGATAGTTCTTTCTGCAAGACTATGACACCTGGAAACTGAACAGAATGAGTATAAAACTAGCATTTAGAGGCTTTTGAAAACAGGTTATTCTTTCAAAGTTGCTGCAGCACCTCATGCACATGTAAAAGGTTATCCTAAAGATTTTTTGAGTAGACAATTATATCATCAAGATACACCCCAAGTTATTTCTCTACAAGGTCAGAAAAAATATCATTGACAAAATTTTGAATAGTTGAAGAAGCATTGCAGAGGCCAAAAGGCATAACAGTATACTCATAAATGCAAAATTGTGTTCTCATTGCAGTCAAATACTCATTTCCTTTTGAAATTAAAAGTAGGTTATAAGTGCCTCAAAGGTCTAACTTTGAGAAATGAGAAGCTCCATGGAAGAGAATGAGGAGGTGAAACATAGGCATTACTGGGTAGGCATTCTTCTGCTTTACCTGGTTCAGTTTCATGTAGTCAACGCAAAGGTAAAGGCAGCAGTCTTCCTTTGGAAAAAATAGGACAGGCAAGCTGGTATTTGAATTTCTTGGTCAAATAAATACTTTCAATAAATTTTCCCCAATGTATTCTTGAAGCACGTTTGATTCTTGCTTTCAGAGAGAGTAGACTGGTCCAGGTGCCGGAGGTGGGCCAGTAAGTTTGATGCTGTGATCATAAGAATGGGAAGGAGGAAGTTTTTCCGCCTTTAAAGCTGAAAACACATCCGCAAAGTCATGGTAAACCAAAGGTAAAGACTCTCAAATGATTTCTAAATCTTCAATCTTGTAATCTTTTAGCACGGGGTTTGACTTTCTTGGAAAATGGGAGGGGATTAGGGAGCTCAAAATACACATTTTGGTTGGCACCTGTTTTTCTTTGAAGAAAAAAAGGAAGTGTTAAGTCAGAAAAATAAGCAATAACTCCTAAATCTGAAGAGAGAACTTGGGAATGAAGGTCAGGATATTGCAAATCTCCTTGTGGAAAGTTTTCATCCAACTCAATGACAGTGCCAGGTAGGCGGTTTGATTCTTGTTTGAAAAAAAAGTTGGCGTCCTGGGATTTTAAGATTCAAAGTTTAATTAATCCTTCTTTCCAATTCACATCTGGATCCCAGTAAACTTGAAAGTCATGGCCTAGAATGGTGTCATCCATCCCTGGGATATCCAAGACAGATAAATCCCATTCAAAGCTTGGCAAATTAAAAAATTCAAAGGTCCATTTTGCCTTTTGGGAAACCCAATGAGATGGCTTGGTCGCACTACTTACTAAATAGATGGGAAACTTATCTATCTTGGAATGCATGAGATTTTTGGAATTGGCAAAAGATGAACTTATAAAAGAAAAATTGGCGCTGGAATTGAGTAAAACAAAATAAGGAGTATTTTTGGAATGGAAGAGGACAAATGTTGAACTCAGAGCACCAAGTGACTTGCATGTGCAAAGATTGAATTGATGTAATTAGATAATGTGTAGTTTTCCTTGCAATTATTAGAAAAACTACCAGCTAATTTTTTGACTTCTTAGCTGCTTTGAACAACTATTGACATCATGTTTTCATCCAAAATACATGCATAACCCATTCTTTTCCCTCCTTAGCCGCTCCTTTTTCTGGAGCATCCCGGTTTCCTTTTCCAGGAATTTTGGAGTTTTGGCAATGGCCTTCCCTTTTGAGTTTGAGTTCAAGGTTGGATTTGGTTTAGGTTGTTTTGGATTCTTTGAGTGTTGCTTCAAGGAGTCATCTTCCTTTGGAGCCAAGGTTTACAATCCAGGGTTGTTTTGCCAAGAGTGGTTCTTTTTGTGATAGTAATTATCAAGCTCAATCACCTGGTCCATTAACTGCTCAAGGGAGGTTTTCTTATGTCCCCCAACTGCAAGTTGTTTGATTAGGTGTGCCAGAAAAAATTTTAGGAAGTTAAATAAAAGAGCTTCCTTGTTAAATTGGATGAGAGACTGCAAAGTTTGTAAATGGGAGGTATAAACAGAAACTCTACTATTTTCTTTCATGACTAGATTATTAAGCTTGTATTTGGCGTTTTGGACTTCATTGGGGTTTCCAAACAGGGTCAATTTTTTTTTCTCAAAATTGTCTCAATTGTTGAGGATAAAAGTGGGACTGGTATTAGATAATAGTTTGAGGTATGGTTCAAACCACTGAAAGGCTCTTCCACCAAGGAAGGAAGATGCATACATGAATTTGTGTCTATCAGAAGGAAAATTGTTGGGATTTTTTGAGAAGATTATTTTTCGAGACTTTAAATAAGATCTAAGTTTATGGGAGTGCTCTCCTGTAAAGTGATCAGGTTGATTCCTGCCTGTAGTATGGAAGCTAGGGCCACTCAGAGCAGATTGCGAGGCATTTTGTTTAAGAGCCTGGATCAGGTTCAAGAGAAAGGTCAAAGCTTTGATCTTGGGAGCATTAATGAAAGCTCTTGATCTATGACAAGTCAAGGTTTCATCTGAGGAATGTTTGGAATATTGGATTTCCTTGAGAGGGTCCACCAGAGCTTCCCATTGAGGAGCAAGGGGATCAACAAGAGTCTCAACCAAAGGGGATTTAGAAGAAGGGACATGGTCTAAAGGTTGTCAGGCCAAAGAAGCGCTGGATCTCCCTGCCAAAAAAATATTATCATTGTAAGGGGTGAGGGAAGCATTCCAAGTTGAGAAAGTATGTGAAATTGTAAAAGAAAAAATCTACTATAGGTTGGCAAACTACAATAGAGGGGTTGAGTTAGTTGATTTACTGTCACACAACCACCCCACATACTATAGGGAAATCTAAGATGATTGTGAGCAAAAAGGAAGAGACTGAGTGCAAGGGCAACGCAAGAAAGCGGGGCCAACTGCAAAGTGCAAACTTAGGATTTGGTGACCCATAAAAAGGGAGAGGAGAGAAGTGTTCCAATGGAAAGGAACTAAAGCCAAGCCTGATGTGATGACTGGATTTAGCAAGATGCAAAAACATATGAAATCAACTAACTGAGGAGACAATCTTCAGGCAGGCAACAAAGCCTTTATAAGGTAGTCCAAAGGTAACTAGATACAACCCAATGGATGGATTTCTAAAGCTAGAGAGCAGTGAGGCAATGAATGAAAGGAAAGGAATGCAAAATCAAATAATACTACAGTTTTTTCCAAGCATGTAGCTTAGGTGAGAGAAAATAGAATTTTAGTGTACAAAGATGTAATTGATGGGACAGGAAGGAATGATATGTGAAGACAACACAAATTTGAAGATAAAGCTTATTCAGGGTAAGGGAATAGTCCTTTTGCAAACTATACAGTTTATGTGGCTATCTAGACATGGGTGCAAGCTACTTTGAGTGCGTAACCAAGAATGGAAGTCCAAGGGCTGATGATACCCAGAGTAGAAGAGCAAAGCTTGAATGGATGGTTGACTGGTGTAGACTTAACTGAAATATTTTCAAGTATATACTGAGTCAGTCTCCAAGATTGGAAGGTTGTTACACAAGCAAGAGGTGGTAAGCAGAAGGCACCATTGATTTTGTGCTTTATTTGTGTCACGCTTTTGGACTGAGGTAGATGGTAGTATGACATTAGAAAACCAAAAATGAATCAAATTTCAGAACAGGTGCCAAGGAAGCTTTCAGGAGTTTCAAGCGCAAAGTTGGGTCAGGTATCCAAGGGGGAAAGAAAATTCCAGCAGAAATGAATAATTTTAGATTTTTTTGAAATAAAAATTAAAAATTATTAAATTAATAATGAAAAGGGAAAGAAATAAATGGAGATTGAGAGATATATTTGATGGAAATGGGATTGGATTCAATTGTATAAAATTGAAAAGTTTTTCAAGGATGTTTTGTATGGAAGTCTCAAAACAAGTAGGGGAGTTTTGAAGATGGTGTTATGGTGACAATGAGTTAAAATCCTTTTTAGACTGGTAACCAGTCCAATCAAAAATCTGATTTAAATTTTGTATGTGTAACCATCAATTAAGGACCTGGATTAATTCCTGCTCCAAGTTATCTTGAATATTTACCATTTCTTCTGGGGGATGAGTCTCTCCCAGTTTTAACACTGGAGCTGGCTCTAGGAGATAAAAATGAAAGACCATGTGAATAGCTTTTGACTTTGGATTCAAAGATAATTTGAAAGATTTCAGATAAATAACCAATTCAATCTTGAAGGACAAATTTTTCTTTTGGAGATTTTTCAATTAGGCCAGGTTTTGCAAATTGTTCAAGCATCAAGCTATAGAAAGCCTCCTAATGAAAATCTTGTGGCCAAATTTCAAAGTTTTTTCGCTTGCTCCTTTTAGCATTCAATTTCAGCTTCAAGGTTGGCTTCAAGTTGAAATTGAGGTGATTGGATGAGAGTAAGCTACAAAGTAGCAGGTTTAGAAGGTTCTTCATGAATAGATTGAAAATTTGATTTTCTATCATAATTATTTTGGAAGGGAAACTACTTGGTGGAAGAATGAGTGGAGTTGTTGTAGGCACATTTTGTTTATGGGAGCCATTTTGACCAGTTGTCTTGTTTTTAACAGAAATAAATTTAAAGATATTTTTCAAGGATATGATTAAATTGATTGGTGTGACAATAAAATTGAGGATGGTAGGCCATTGATAATTTTTTAGTTATCTTGCTTTGGCAAAAGAGGTCCAGAAGATAGATAAGAAAAAAGGTTTTCATAACTTCTCAAAATGTTATCAGGGAGACCATGCTTCTAAAATTCATGTTCTATGAAGAGGTCATCCAGGTCTTCCAAAGATGCAATTAATTTACTGCAATTAAACAGAGCAATATTCAAGAATAAAACTACTAACACTACGAAATAATCATGTCCATTGAAAATGATGAAATCTGAGATTTTTGGTCCTCAATTTCATGTATTTTATTTCTCTGTAAAAAGCCAGGGACAGCAATATCTGGACATGTCTGATGCAAAATAAAAGAACAAATAAAATATTGTTTTGAGGATTTATTGGGGTTGAAATCAATAGGAGAAAAAATAATCTTCAGTTCAAGGCACAATGTTATAAATGAGAGTTGATCAGAGGAGGTCTGACTTAATTTGACTGATTATTTGATTTCAGTCAGGGTCTGCTTGTAAACAGCCCTGTGGTCTAAGGGCAAATAGTAACTCTTTGTTTTTCTGTACTCTACCTTTTTGTGTTTTCAACTCCTGGTCTTGAGGTGTTGACTGATCTTTTTATTCTTTCCTTTTGCAGAGGTTCCAAGCAACTGATGTAAGTTTTTTGTTTTTTCAATCAGATTTTCTTGATTGTTTATTTGTTCAATGATCTTGCTTGTTATGGTTGTTTGTTTGTTTGATTAGATTTTTCAAATTAAAGATGGTTGTTTCTGAGGGCAATTGATCAATGGTTTGAAAAAAAGCTGGTGTTGAGGCAATTTAGGTTGAAGATGTGAATAAATACTACTGCCAGTGATCCAGATTGGGATAACTCTGTGGTTGTATGGTTGTAATTTAAAAAATGACTACTGCAAGTTATCCCCATCCAGATAAATTGGGGCCATCCTAGGAACTAGTTACTACATTTTTTTTGAAGAAATTTAAAAAGCAAAGTGATAATTGAGAAATGAAATACATCAACAATGAATTAAAAGGAATAGGAAGGATTGGAAGTTTCTGGAGCAAACCATATTTCCAGATATTCAAGGACTTGTCATGAATTCAATCACAGCACCTGGTCACATAGTCTTTCACTTCATTAATCATATCAGGCCAATAAAAGTCTTGTGCAATGAAATTTCTGTTTTCATTCTGACCATAATGACTAGCAAGAGGATATTCATGCCAAAATTCAAGGCTTTCTAGCTTAATAATAGGTTTTTTTGGCTACTTCTATATTTTTTTTACAAATTAAATGACTATTGGAATTGATTGAGTGGTCCAAATTCAGGGTTGATTTCTTGCAAATTTTGGTTGACCAAGGTTTGCTTGATTGAACCTTGTGAATTGCAGATGCCTTGGCTCAAAATTTGGTGATAATCTAACTCAGTTTGGAAGACTGATTTGAGAAAATTGTTTGATTTTTTTCAGGATTGTTATTGGAAAATTTGCTCTCCCCCCTGGTATAAATATTTTCCCAATGTTATAAATAATCAGGGACTAAAGCATTGTTCCCAGGAAATTATGTGATTATAAAGTTTAAAGTGGAGATTGACTTGACCCATTGTGCCTGTCTGAATGGAAGGAATTTTTTGCTCATGAAATAATTGAGAGAATTTTGATCACAACTTTTAAGCCCCAGAGAAAATTTTGTGTTCTTGAATGAACAAAATTTGTTCAAGCAGTAAATAATTGAAAGAAGCTCCTGATAATTTATTTGTAAATTAAGTTTGGCTTGATTTAAATTTTGAAATTTGAAATCAAAGGTTGGAAAAGATTGGAAGAACTAGAAAATCTGGAAATGAAACCAAGAATAGTTTATTTACTTGAATCTTGGTTTAAAATATTTTGAGCTAGAGCCTTCTTGGTAAAAATTAAAGGGATATATTTTTTCAGGAGATTAGTTAGATGAAAAATATTTTTGGAGTATTTACGGATGAACTTATGGTAAAATGACTAAAACCAAGGAAAATTTGTAAATTATGAACAAAAAATGGCACAAGAAAGTGCAGGATGCATTTGAATTTTTCTAGATCCATAGAAAACCTCCTTTTGAAGGTATAAATCACTCAATACTGTTTTACCCTTTTGTCTTGGACACCAATGCTTCAGGAATTGAGCTAGTCCAAATACTTCAACAAGACCCTATGGAGCCAGAAAATAACCAGAACTTCAGGTTAAATCAGTATTCAAAGACCCTGAAAAATATTATTCCTGATTTAATATCAATGAAGGAATTTATCAAAGAAAAAACAGAAACATTCCCAAAAATAACAGCAATTGTGTGCCACAGTACACTGTTTGAAAAATTCAAATTGATATATTGAATTATTGCGAATAGTTTTATGGACAGACCATCTACCACTAAAATATTCCAAAACCCAAAGAAAATTAAATAACTGACTAAGCCACATTGTAGGAAAATTTTATTTGTTCAATTTTATCATCATATACCGTCCAGGATGTGGCTGATGCTCTATCTTGGAAACCAAATACTTCCAAAGTCAAGGAACAAAAAGGAATCACCAGAATTTTTTTTCAATGAATCTAAATGAGGTAAATGATAATATTGAAATGCATTTTGATGTTCTCTAAAATCAAAAAAGTATTTAGACAAGCCAAAATCAAACATGAAGATTAAAATATTGATGAAACTGTATTATATTATAAAACAAACAATGACAAGAAGATAATTATAAGTAAATTAGATGTAGAAAAAGAAATTTGAAAAGAGAATTGCATAAAATTTGTGCAGTGTTTTCTAAAGGATATTGTTTCTCATTTGAGCCAGCTATATTGGTTCCCTAACATAGCAAGTATCATATCTGATGTTATAAACAACTGCACTGAATCTCAATTCTGCAATGATAAAAAAATGGATCATAAGGACAGTCTTCAGAATATGAGTTGGGGCCAACCATCCCAAAAGTGGGGAATGGATTTTGTGGGCCCCTTCCCCCCCACCCCTAACTAAGTCAAATTTCACTTACATAGGGCCTGCCATTTTTTATGGCACCAGTTGGGATAACACTATTTCCATCAAAAAACAAACAAACAGCCTTTTGGCCTGCTCATATTGTCTGAAAAATCAACTTGAACCATGGCCTGCCAAAAGAAATTTTTTTAATCTCTTACCGCGCCCCACAACACCCAACACTCAGGCAAACTAGAAAAATAGTAGACCTGAAGGGGACGTGCAAGTATAGAGGAACCTAACTATGTCTATCAAAATCTTATCCATTGTTTAGTTAGTTCTTAAAGAGCTTGTAATTGAACCCCATTGTACTTGTCTCTCTTTCTCCTCTCATCACTCATTTCTTGATTTCTTGTCTCTTATCACTAATACCTCATTCAGGTACTGTCAATATCTCTTATATCCTTTTGTTCCACCATTTGTGCCCCACTTGTCCTCACTCGCTGGTCCCCTCCTTCAGGTGTGCCCTTATCTCTTTCCTTCTTTTTCTCACCTCTCTTGTTTCTCAATTCTTGCCTGCATTTCCTTCTCATGATTGCCTCCTGAAATTAACTCATTTGTTGCTTTCTTTCCTCTGATCCCTTGTACCTTGTTCAGGTACGGTCCATCTCTCTTTTCTCCTTTTTTCCCACCATTTTTGCCCCACTTTTCCTCAATTGCTAGTCCCATCCTTCAGGTACTGTCCATCTCTCTTGTCTCCTTTGGCCCCACCATTTGTTCCCCACTTTTCCTCACTTTCTGGTCCCATCTTACAGGTTATGAGCCCAGTAGAATACCAGCAATGCGGCCAATAGGACAAGGAGCTTAGAACAGATTCAAGGAAATCAGGAGCCATGGTCAACCTTCCATCTTCCATATCTTCAATAAACTCTCCTCCTTCCCCTTCTTCAAGTGGTCTGCCTTCTTCACCCACCTACTCCACTGCATCCTTGGGGAATACTGTTCAGAACCTACTCCTAGGTTCAGACTTCAGACTTCCAAATCATCCCTCTCCTGGCACCATGACCAACACCCATGACTCCTGCAGTATCCTGTGTGAAAAAATCTCTGGAGCTGGAGACTTTTCCACCTGGAAAAACAAAGTCCTGACAGCCCTTGGATACAAGGATTTGGACACTGTGGTTCTTGAATGTCTCAAAGAAGTTACCCCAGAGATTAGACTGAAGAAGAATCAAGCTACTAATTTTATAAAACTACATGTGGAACAACAAAAATTCACTTTTTTTGTCAAGTATCCAACTAAATACAAGCCTAAAGAACTTTTGGACACTATTTGTGACCATTACACCACCAAGTATCTTGAGAATGTGGTCAATCGTATGGATCAATTATATGAAATTCCCTTCTCTGATGGTGACCTACAAGAATAAATCAACAAGTTTTTCAAGACCTTTTGATTACTCCTGGAAGTCTCCTTTGAAAACCTTGGCACCTCTACCATAGAAACTCTTTGGGCCATCATTATCCTCAAACAATTTCCCTCCTCTTTTGCCATGATGAAATCCTTGCAATTTGCTCAATAGAAGGGAAAACAAGCCAAAATTCCCATGGACACATTCCTGTCCAACCTCAAGCTTGAGATACAGCAACAATCTGAGTCTACCAAAATTCCTCAAGACTCAGCTTTAAACTTATCAGGCCAACCCTCATCAAATCCTTCCCAGAAAAGAAATTAAAAACAAAAAAATGTTTGTGAAAATGGGGTACATAATCCCAATACCATGCATTCCCCTGAAAAATTTCACAAACTGCATCCAAAGCTAGCAATAGCCTAACATCAGGATGATCTCAGCCAAATCAAGAATAAGACTCAACCTAAAAAAGAAAACCTCAGTTTGAACAATTTCAATCCCAACTTAGTCATCCTGCACAGCAGCGCCCCCAGTCACTATCTCTAGCACCAGGAATACTTTTTCACATTCCAGTCCTCCAGCTTGATTCTTTATGTGGCCAAAGGCATCCCTCTCAAAATTATGGGACATGTCAAAGCCATTTTTGATCTTGCTTCAGGAGTTCTTGAAATTCCCCATGCCCAGCTAGTTCCCAATATATCCAACTTCTTGATCTCCATGACATCCTAGCTCAAATCTAGATATTTCATCAGAAAAACCAACAATGTTTTTGAATGTATCAAGGATGTTCATCAACTCATGACTGGTAACTTTTACAAAAAAAATTCTTGCCCTTAACCTTTATCAACCCAGAGCTCTTTTGGCCCAATGTTTTCTTGATCCTCATTGCTCCCTTGGCCATCCAAATGAAATTACCTCCAAAAGTTATTTCCACATCTTCCCAATACTCCCATCCACTGCCCAGTATGTCTGTCCTCCAAAATGATTCAAACCCCTTTCACCGGCCACTTTCCTACTCTGTCCTCCTGTCTTGAATGTATCCACATGGATCTCTGTGGCCCTATCTCTCCCATGTCTAAGCAAGGAAATTGTTAATTTCTGAAGATAGTGGACATCTATAGTTGCTATTCCTTTATCTATCCAACAAGGATTGATTCAGATGTGTAAAACTGTTTCATCTCCTTTCTTAATGAAGCTGAATGCTTGGCTAAACGTTAAGTTAAATCAGTAGTATTGGATAATGGCCTTGAATTTGTCAACAAGTTCAGTACTCTCTTCAGCAAAAAATGCATCCACCATATTAGAATTGCTTGCTAAACACCCAAGCAAAATAAATTCTCCAGAATTTGAAACCAAACCACCATTTAGAAGAACAGGGCTCTGCTTCTCACCAGTGGGGCTCCACTGACTCTCTGGGGAGATGCAGTCTCAACAGCTCTATTCCTAGAAAACGGGACTCTCCACTCCTCCTTAGAATTCACCACTCTGTTCAAAAAATGGACTGGTAAACCTCCTCCTCTGGACCATCTAGCTCCTTTTGAAAGCAAAGCCATAGACTACACAGAAAATAAATAGAGGAATTCCAAGTTTGATCCCTCTGGGGAAGAAGGTATTCTGATAGGTTTTGACGCTCATAATTGATCATTCAAAATCTGGATGCCCACATTGGATAAAATCTGCTGGTCCCATCATGTTGAGCTCTGTCACAATATCTTTCCTTTTCAAAATCTTCCCCAAAAACAATACCATGAAAAACTCCTCATTTTTCCAATGGAAAACTCTTGTATTGCTCAATCTCTTTCTCCTGACTACACTACACTCCAAACATCAACAATCTTGTGGAAGGAATGACCAAATCCTACCTCCACAACTTCACTCCAAGTTCTTGAAGGAAACCGGAATCCTGGAACTTTCATTGGATTAGCAATCTCTGACCGCACCTTGAAATACCCAAAACTAAGACCAGCTAGACAACTAGTAGACCTGAAGGGGAAGTCCAAGTGTAGAGGAACCTACCTATGTGTATCCAAATATTATCCATCATTTAGTTGGTTCTTAAAAATCTTGTACTTAAACCCTGTTATACTTGTCTCTCTTTCTCCTCTCCTCACTCATTTGTTGCTTTCTTGTCTCTTATCCCTTGTACCTTGTTCAGGTACTGTCCATCTCTCTTTTCTCCTTTTGTCCAACTATTTGTGCCCCACTTGTCCTCAATTTCTGGTCCCATCCTTCAGGTTTTCCCTCATCTATTTCATTTTTTGTTTCACCTCTCTTGTTTCTAAATTATTTCCTGCATTTCCTTCTCATGCTTGCCTCCTGAAATTAAATCATTTGTTGCTTTCTTGTCTATTATCCCATGTAACTTGTTCAGGTACTGTCCATCTCTCTGGTCTCCTTTGGCCCCACCATTTGTGCCCCACTTGTGCTCACTTGCTGGTCCCATCCTTCAGGTACTTTCCATCTATCTTTTCTCCTTTGGTACCATCATTTGTACCCCACTTTTCCTCTTTTGATGGTCCCATCCTTCAGACATTACAACATATGAAGGAAAATAATTTGATGCAAACTTTTTTTTCAAATATCCAGAAAAACCTAAAAATAAAACATCATTGGAATTTGCCTTATCACCCAAAATCTAACAGGATAGTAGAAAGATTCCACAGAAAATCACTGAAAAAATTATGCAAATTGTGCCTAAAAGACGTGAAGGAATAGGATAAAAAACTTCAAAAGTCATTATTTGGGTACCACACCACTAGGACACATAATATTTTAGAATTCAATCAAGAAGAACAACAAGATATTAATAATTTACACAGAAATTCAAAAAAAAGAAAGAAAAAGAAGGAAAAAGATTGAAGACAACTATCTGGAAATATGCTTCTGCAAAGGAGATTTAGTTTTGAGATGTTTTGAATAAAAAAACTAGAAATGACATCCTAAATGGGATGGGCCATTCATCATAGAAGAGTTTCTCCCCAAAAGGTCAGATCTTACATGCTGATGATGGCCAATGGAAATAATGTTCTATTTGCTGCAAATCACAATAGATTAGAGGAATACTGTGGAAAGCCAGAAAAATTCTTTTTTCAGGCAACACCTGAATAGAACATCAGAATAAAGCTTGGAGAATTTGTCAGTGACAGGGGGAATTTTTGGAGGAAATGATGTGATGATCTGATATCACCATCTTTTCATCTTTCTCAATCCAATTCCCTTATACTAGATATTATCTACCAATTATTTTTTTTTTCAATTTCCCAATGTACTTGTATTTGACCAGAACTAACTCAAGACTCAATTGCCAGTTCCAGATACCTCAGGTATACCCCCCTTATTTCCATCCCTGTTTCCTTCAACAGCCTATTTGTGGAAATTCATATTGTACCTAGAAACCTAACAATATGGCTCCTTAAGCCTCTCTTTTCTATTTATGAAGATGGAGAACTGCACTTACAATGGATCCTCAACCCTGCTCATCCTTAAACTCTGTGCCTAACCTTTGAGGATTTATACATAAGTTGGTCCTCCCATCCCTCTTGTCTCTTTAAAAAGTGGAGGACCTCACCTGGAATGGATCTCCAACCCAGTTAATCCTTAAAATTCACCCATAACCTTTGAGGAATATCACAGGTGGTAATTTTGATTTTTCCAGGAACAGGTTATTGGCAGGAGATTGGGTCTGTTAAGATTATACAAGAAGATTTTCATATATTTCCCCCAATTTTAAAATCCAAGTTACAAAGTTTCTGTGTTATTATATATGTTTGTTGTGGAAGGTGTTGGTTGTGTATCTAAAAGAACCTAGAACATTCTATTTGATAACATAATATTATATGCAGATCATGCATATCCCTAATGCCATATTCTCAACATTTCCCCCCACAAAAACACCTGAAAACATATGCATGAGATAAGGAGATTGAAGCAATCAGAAGGAAATAAAGAAAAAAAAGGCAGATAAGATAAACAGAAAAAAGTAAGGAAAACTCAAAGGCAAAAGGTGAAGATGGAATGAAGCAGAAGAAAGTAAGAGGAAATAAAAAAAGAAAATAAATTAAAATGAGGAATTTTCAGATTGAAAGAACTGGTTTAAGAAGCACTGTTGATGTTTTGGCCCAAGCACTTTGGTGAATAAATCTGACTTTTGCTTTGATCTTTGTATCCACTGTAGGAAAAGATGCTTTAATTTTAGGTGTTTGTTAATGAAATGAAACTCTATATCAATATGAATTTAATCCTTCATACTTGGTTTATCTGAAGCAATCTTAGTTTCTTCCTTTGATTTTCAAATAGGATAATAGGTTAAAAGTTTGGGATGAGTTTGAAAGCCAATTTATCAATCCATGGTGACTCCATGGCTGCATAGGACAAATCCATATATTCCACCTGGCATGCGGACCAGGAAACAAATTTTTTTCAGCATGATCCCCAATGAATTAGGGACACCAACAGGGTTTCTATAAAGCCATGGATCAAAAACACCCCCTTGCCACCCCAATTTGCATTGAAACAGGTTTTCAATGGTTGACCATCTATTTTGTCTGGTTTCAGTTCTAGGTATAGGCTTTGTGTCTTGCTCAAATAGTGGATGAGTTTTTTCAGTGCATGCAAGTGAGAATTTTCTGGTTTCAAGGAGGAGCAAGCAAGGTAGTTTACTTCAAAATAAATTTTGTGTCTCAATCCTTGATCCAAGTAGAGTAGCATCCCAAGTCTGGATAGGTAGGCCTTATCCCCTCCAAGTGATTCATTGGAGGCTAGGGAGGTATCAGCCAAGGGTATTTTGGAGGCAAGTCTAGAGTCTTCAATTTTCAATATTTTCTCCATCAGCACAGGATTTTCTAAAGTAAAATCATTTTCCTTTTGGGTAACACAGATCCCCACAATCAAGGAAATTTCCAAATCCCATTTGAGTGTGAGGAACAGGTTCAGTTGGGCTTTCAGGGATGCAAGAAGATTCTCATTATCAGCAGTTAGTACTCTATCATTTACATGGATCCACAAGAAGGCCTTCCCTCCCACCAAATCCATGATATATGTACTCTGATACTTGTTTTTGGACTGGAATAAATTTTCTTCAAGCCACTTATTTAGGTATAACCACCCAAACCAGCCTACTTGCCTTGTCCCATACAAACACTTCTTCAATTTCAGTACCTTTCCAGGACAACACTTCAGGCCTTTTGGAGGCCAAATGTACAGTTCTTCATCAATTTTTCTGTTCAGGGAGGCTGTTTTGATTTCAAAAAACATCATTGGACAACTTAATTTGATGGAAATGGCATATAGCATGCCCAGTGATGAAAAATCTGGAGTCAGGGAAAATTTCTCCTCAAATCTGAAACCCTGGAATTGTGTGAAAACCTGTGCAAATATTCAAGATTTCTGCTTTATGACTGCTCCCAGTTGGCCGCTCTTTGTGGTGAGGATTTATCATGACCCCAAGATTATTCTTTTATCAGCAGGTGGATTGGTAACCTCATAGAAATCCATCTCAAGTAATCCATTATTCTCCTTTTCAATTGCAGTCCTCCATTCAGTAGCCTTTTCAAATTTCAGAGCCTCATTGACCAATGGAATGTGGATATCCACATGATCCCACAACTGCAACTTGCAAATCATGGAATCCTGCCAATCCAACTCATCTCCAATCCAGAATTCACCAAATTGAGAGACAGTTATGCCATAGATGGCATGATCTACCTCTGCCATGGGACCTTGTCACTGCTTTCAAGTGGCTTACTGTGAATGAAGAACTTGACCAATGTACCACTATGAATTTTGTTGGTTGCTGGGTCCCACAGAAGCCAGCCCTTTGCATCCAGTGCCACTCCAATATGGCGCAGATGGCACAAGTACAGGGTGTGTTTCTTGGTGTGAGTATGGTTGTAAAGGTAACATTCCCAACCAAAGAGTTGCAGCAGACTGAGTGATGGTTTGTGTCCAATAACTTCCTCATATGGTGTGATGGTGTGGCCTGAGTGCACAAGTTTATTAAATATATAGGCCACATGCTTGAATAAATATTGCCAAAGCTTGAAAGGAGACAATTTTGAGTGAAGCATTGTCCTTGCCATCTCAGACAAAGTCTGTTTGTGCCTCTCAACAAATGTGTTTTGAGGGTGTTTGTTTTAGGTACTCCAAACAAATTCCATTTCATTGTCTTTTCTGATTTTCCTCATGGTGAATTTGGTTATATTATTTGTCAAAAATGTCCTACTCCCTCACTTTGAACCACTATTGGCTGAGGTGCAAATTTTGAACAGCTGAAAATGATCTAGATTCAGGCACCCCTCAGCATTGGTTGAAAATGATTCTTCTGCTTTACTCTTAACTCAACTCCTCTTCTTCTTTCTAATATCTTGTATCCCCATTTTTTATCTCTTTATTTTCTTTCTCTTTCTTTTCTCCTGCTCTTCTGAAAAAATCTCCTCTCTCCATCTGCTTGACTCAACCCTCTTTGACTATCAAAAAATCTTCAATCAAGATAACCTCTGTGGATCCCTTCCTGGTAAGGCTCTTGTCCTCAGGATCCTCCAGCCTCTCCTGCTCTGAAGACCAAGCTCTGCCCTTCCAGCTATTTGCCTATGCCTCTTGTCCCCAATTTCTCTTCTCTCTCTTTGACCTGTCTTCTCATCCTCTATTAAATAAAAACTGTTGGTGATCCCATCTCATTCTTTTCTTCCCTCTGATTACTGTTCCCTATGTCTGCCCTACCTTGTTTCTAATTTCTTCCAAAAATCTGCTGTTTTTAGTTACAAGAAATAAACTCATACTCCTAACATGTTTAAAAGCCAAATCCAACTACTGACTTGAATCAGCCCAAAATGAACAAACTAATGTGTCACACAACCACCCCACATACTATAGGGCAATCTTAGATGATTGTGAGCGCAAAAGGAAAGCTGAGTGTGAGGGCAGATGCAAGGTAGCAAGGGCCAACTGCAAAGTGCAAACTTATGGTGGAGTAACTTAACACACAGCAAGAGGGATGAATGTTCCAATGGGAGGAAATCAAACCCAAGCCCAATGCAATGACTGGATTTAGCAAATGCAAGAACGTATGACATTAAATAACTGAGTAGACAATCCTCAGGCAAATTGGGTAGCCTTTATAAGGTAATCCAAGATGACTAGATACAACCTGATGGATGATCAACTACAGTTCCAAGCAATGAGGCAATGAATGACATGGAAAGGTTACAAAATGAAATCACAGTATGAATTGTTTCCAAGGTCTTAGCATAAGTGAAAGACAATAGGGGACAAATGTATTGGAATGTAATGGTTGAGACATGAGGGAATGACATCAGAAGCAATGCAAATGTGAAGGTGTAGTTTATGTGGGGTAAGGGAATAGTGCATTTGCAAACTATACAGTTGAGATGGTTTGACTAGCCTGAGTGCAAACTAGCAATAGCATGTGAACAGAAATGGGAGCCCAAGGGTTATTGATACCCAGGTTGAAAAGGGCAGAACCAAAATGGATGTTTGACCAAGGTAGAGTTGACTGCAAGGTTTGCAAGTCAATGCTGAGTCAGTCACCAAGAATGGAAGGTTCTTATGCAAGCCAGATTTGATAAGTGGAATGCACCATTGATGTTGTGCTTCTAATTTTTCACGCTTATGGGCTGAGGTAGATGGTACTTGAAGGAAAAGAGTATGTCAAAGTAGGAGGACAATAACCCTTAAGCTTGAAGTGTGACAGTTGCCCAAGTATAAAGACGCAAGATCCTGCAAGCATTCAGACAGATTTCCCATCACTTCCAAAGTTGTTACAATGACTGTATACCAATTAATCATTACTTCTTTTCTTTAAATAGATTCATAATTAATTATGTTGTCATTTTCATTCTGCCATTACAAGAACTGCATTTGACAAAACAGGAAATGCTTCCCTAGTACAGCCAAACAAGGTATTTGAGACAAATGCAAACAATGCTGCTTGCGCAAGGTTGCTTGTACATTCCCTATAAGTATCAAGCTGGTTTTAGATGTCCCAGTAGCTTCTGGAAGGTATTTGGAACCCTGGTAAGTTGAGGCTAAGAGACTAAAAATAAGTAGATAAATAAAGAAAAGAGAAATGGAACCAATATAATCCTCATTGATGTAGTACTGCCACAATTCCATCAATACACCACCAATACGCCTCCACCGTCACCGCCATATACTGGATCAATTGGTTTGGAAGTGCAAAGCAAGGTTTGATAAGAATGAATTGAATCTCTTTAGAGCTTAGAAACAACAGGCTGAGGAATCAAAGAGAGTCAAAAGAAAGCAAATCAGAAGGAGACTTCAAAGAAATATAAATAAATGAAAAAATAAGAGTGTAGAGTCCTACAGCGTTGATCAGTGTGCAATGTTTAAGGAGACAGCTTTGAGTTGAGGGAGATCTTTGGACGGATAGACAAGGAAGAGCAGAGAGAGATGGGATTCAAGCAGAGATGAAGAAGGACTATTCAAAGTATAAGTCAGATTGAGTTCTGAGGTTTTGTTGGAGAGATTGTCATCTTACGGGTCATAGATTGTTGTATTTGAGTCAAGCAGTTATTCAATGGAAGAATGTTGGTTGTAGAGGAGATTGAGAAAGGAAGATAGGAATTGAAGCGGATGAGAAAGATAGAAAGGAGAAAGTAAAAAGAAGAGAAAGAGGAGGAGTAGGATAGAAGGGAAGATGAGAGATAAGAAGAAGAAGAAAGAGCGAGAGGTTGGTGGTCTGATGATTTTGAAGAAGGGGTGAGACCAAGTGTAGATGAGAGGAAGACCGAGGGGTACCCGTCCTAGAATCAGTGCGCACCCGCACACAGAGGCGCGGCAAGGGATGAGAGCGGGAGAAATTGATGAGAGCGGGAGAATACTCAACAAGATGTGAAGTGAAGTGCTAGCCAAAGAAACGCAGACAATCAAAGAGGCAAGGGAAGAAGGAATGGCTGAAGGGGAGGTTGAATCAGAGCAAAGGGAGGAAAATGAGGAAGAAGGAAAGCAAATAGAAGGAAGGATTGGAGTGGAACGGGAGGTGGAGGAACGGGTTGGAATGGAAAGAAATGAGATGGTAGGCCTAAATGAGGGGAGCCAAGTGCGAGTCAAAGGGCCAATCAAAACCAATGCAAGGCAATTGACTGGCAATGATGGAGAAGGTTCTTCAAGGGGCCAAAGGAAGAGAGCTCACAAGGAACTCATGGAGGAAGGTGGATGGAATACCCAACCAAAGAGGGTTCAGACTGAAAAGTGCAAGGAAATCTTCAAAAGACATCTGGTGACGCAAGTGATGATCTTGAAAAGATTGTCTTCTTTGGTGGATGACAAAGACTTCAAAGAGTTTAGGTCAATTGTAGAGGAATTGAATGAAAATTTTGAGGAAGCAGAAAGAGAAATAAAGTATAATCTGTAGAAATGTATAATTTTATTTTTATTATTTTATTATGTTATATATATATATATATATATATACTTATTTTCTTTTTTTTTTTAGGAAAAATAGGATTTTGATTTTGAAATAAAACGTGAAAAGATATTGTTTTCAAAAGGAAAAAGGGGATGGATATTAGAAAGGCAAAGGAAATGGGACAAGATTAATGGGAAGGAATGGGATGGAAGTGTGGAATAGGATGGAAGTGTGGAATGGGATGGAAGAAATGGAATGGAATGGGAGCTACAATTAGCAAGGTTTGCAAGGGTAACTTGCATGGAACTCTCAAACCAAATCAGGAGAGTTGCAAAGGTGATGTGCTGGTTCCCACAAGGTGCAATCTTCATCAGACTGGAAGCCAGTCCATTGAACAAGGTATTGAAGCTTTCCTTTGCATAACTTGGAATCCAGGATACGGCTTACTTCCAACTCTAGCTGATTGTGGACTTGGAGCAGTTCAGGAGGGGGATGATTCTTGCCCGGGTATAGGACTCAAGCTTGCTCTAGGAGAGACACATGAAAGACCGGGTGGATACCTTTCCATTTTGCAGGTAAGGTAAGTTTAAAGGCGTTTGGGGAGACTATTGATTTGACTTTGAAGGGGCAAAGCTTTCATTCAGAGAGTTTATGAGTGGGCCAAGTACTGCAAATATTGCAAGCATCAAGCCATACCCAATCTCTTACTGCAAAGGCTGGGGCCAAAGTGCGAAGTTGATCTGCTTGTTCCTTGTAGCGCTGCTTTGCTGCTTCAAGGTTGGTCCAAAGTTGCAATTGAAGGGATTGGATGTGGTTAAGGTAATAGGTAGCATGTTCAAAAGGTGCTAGATAAAGGGAAGAGAAAGTTGGGTTTCTACCATAAAGAGTCTGGAAGGGCAACTTTTTGGTGGAGGAATGAGTAAAGTTGCTGTAGGCAAATTTTTCTAATGGCAGACATTGTGACCAGTCTTCCTGTTGGTAGGAGACGTACATTCAAAGATACTGTTTGAGGATCTGATTGATCCGCTTGGTTTGCCCATACATTTCTGGGTGGTAAGCCATTGATAGATTGCAAGTGATCTTCAAATGTTGATACAGCAAGGTCCAGAAGCTAGAGACAAACAAAGATCCACAATCAATAATTATATTATTGGGGAGACCATGTTTTGAGAATACATATTCTATAAATAAATTAGCTAAGTCTTCAGAAGAGGCTGTCACATTACTGCAAAGAAATAAAGCCATCTTTGAGAAGCAATCTACTACTAATAAAATAGCATTCAAACCACTAGAAATAGGTAATTGCAAAATGAAATCCATAGAAGGTAAGTGCCAAGGAATTGGCGGAATTGCAAGTGGCTGAAGCAGCCCATACTTCTGGTGTTTCAAGGAATTGTTCCAATTGCAATCATAGCACGCTTTAACATAGTCTTTTACTTCATTGGTCATACCAGGCCAATAGAAGGCTCATGCAATCAATTGTTAGGTTTTAACCTGCCCATAATGACCAGAAAGCAGGGAATCATGCCTTGACTCGAAGATATCTAGCTTAAAACAAGGATTATCTGGTACTACTATACAATTTTTATAAACTAAATAATCATTTTTGTCAATACTATAATCACTATCTAATAAGTTTTCATTCATGAAAAGTTTGCTACACTTGAGGTTGTTGAGTTGAGCTTGTTGTAGTTCAGAAGCCAGATCTCAAAGTTGAGTGATGATCAAACTGAGTTCAGCAGACTGGGTTGAGAAAAGTGTCCTAACGTTTTCAGGATTGTTGTCAGCAAAGGTGCTCCCCCCTCCCGGGTAAACCTTGTCCCAAAGTGACAAAGCAACAGGGACTCCCGCGTGTTTCCCAAGACAGCATGTGATTGTAAAGTTGAACTCAGAGAGATATTTGGCCCAACGTGCCTGTCTGCGTGTAAGGAATTCTGAGCTCAAGAAATATTTCAAAGAATTGTGACCAGTTAAGACCTCAAAAGGTTCCATAAGGCTCAAAGGTATGAACACCATTTTTTCAAGCAAAAAACAATTGCAAGAAGTTCCTTGCCATGAATCTCATAATTAAGCTCTGCAGCAAGCAATTTGCAAGAATTGAAAGCTACAGGATGAAAAAGAGAGGAAGAGGAGGAAAACTGCAAGATTACTCCTGCAATTGCATAGTTGCTTGCATCTGTTTCAAAAATAGTGCAAGCTAGCTAGTTAAAGTGAGAAAGTATTGGAGCAGTGGTAAAGGCTTTCTTCAGAGCTTCAAACTCCAAAGCAGCTTGTTCTGTGAAAAAAAAATGAGTGTCTTTTTGAAGAAGGTTAGTGAGGTTTACGGTTTTCTTGGAATAATGCTCAATAAACTTCCTGTAAAAATTACGGAAACCAAGGAAAAATTGAAGGGATTTAACAGAGGAATTTGGGGGCCAGTCCAATATGCGTTGGATTTTGGCTGGATCCATTGATAGTCCTTTCTGCAAGACTATGAAACCTAAAAATTGAAGAGAAGGAGTATGAAATTTGCACTTAGCGGCTTTTGCAAACAGGTCATTCTTGCAAAGTTTCTGCAGAACCTCTTGCAAATGTGCAATATGATCCTCCAGAGTTTTTTTAGTAGACTATTATATTGTCAAGATACACCATGATATATTTCTCTAAAAGGTCAGAAAAAATGTCATTGAAAAAGTGTTTAAAAGTGGAAGGAGCATTGCAGAGGCCAAAGGGCATGAATGTATACTCATAACTTCCAAACTGTGTTCTCATTGTGGTTAAATACTCATGTACTTTTGCAATTCGAAATAGGTTATAGGCGCCTCAAAGGTCCAACTTTGAGAAATAAGCAGCTCTTTGAAAGATAGTGAGGAGGTGCAAGATAGGCAGTACCGGGTAGGCATTCTTCCGGGTTACCTGGTTTAGTTTCCTATAGTCAACACAAAGGAAAAGTCCACCATCTTTCTTTGGAACAAATAAGACGTGTGAACTGGTGCTCAAATTGCTTGGTCAAAGAAATCCTTTTGATACATTTTGCGCAATTTATCCTTGAAGCGCAGGCAATTCCTGCTTTGAGAGAGATTGGACTGGTCTGGGTGCTGGTGGTGGGCCAGTAAGTTCAATCTTATGATTTCAAGAACGGAATAAAGGGAGTTTATCTGCCTTTATAGCTGAAAAGACGTCAGCAAAGTCATGATAAAAAGAAGGCAAAGACTCTTGAATGATTTATAAATCTTCAATCTTGTCATCTTCAAGCACAGGATTCAAACTGCTTGCATGATGCAAGAGGATTAGGGAGCTCAAAATACACCGTTTGGTTGGTGCCTGTTTCTCTTTGAAGAAACAAGGAAGAGGTAAGTTGGACAAATAAGCAATAACTCCTAAATATGAAGAGGGAACTTGGGAATGAAGGTCAGGATATTTCAAATCTCCTGGAAGAAAAGTGTCATCCAACTCAATGACAGTGTCAGATAGGTTGTTTAATTCCTGTTTGATGGAAGCGTTAGTCTCCTGAGGTTGCAAGGTTCAGAGGTTGATTGGTCCTTCTTGCCAATTCAAATTTGGATTCCAGTGGACTAGGAAATCATGGCCTGGAATGTTATCATCCATTCAGGGAATATCCAAGACAAATCAATCCCATTTGAAGCTGGGGAAATTGTAAAATGCAAAGGTCCATTTTGTTAAAATACGTATGAACTTACCTGTGTGCTACGTAGAAGTGTAATCCAAATGGGATGCACATATGGGCCTCTCTGGCCCATTGAACACTCACACGGACCATACAGGCCTGTGTGGATGTCACTGATTTGGGGAAACTTGCCTCAAAACGCATGAAACAGGCTCATTGGTACACGGGCCCTAACGGGCCCAGTGGAGGATATGGGCAAATACAGCCAGATTGGCTTGTATGGGCATAATTGTGCCTAATGTTTATTTTGGACATACTTAGCCAGACGGGCTGGCCCACCAAAGTGTGTTTGTATCAGGTTTTGTGCTTGGGGCCGCTGTAAGACTCCAAACGGTGCTAAGCCGTGGCAGTTCTGTGGAGGGGAAAGGTGCTGTTTAGGCTGCCCTCCTAGGAGTTACAATAATATTTAAATGTAACCGGAATCAAGGTCCAGAACCTTATGGATGAGAAATCAAAGTAAGGGAAGAGGATAAGAGTTGTCGGTAGCGATGGAAACAACACTATCTGAGGCAAGATGGTGCAGGTAAAGACTTGAACAAATAAGTCAAGGTTTGTTCAGAGTTCAATAGAACAAGGCAGTTGTAAGTAACAACGCGGACAAGCTAATAACTCTGGTCGTCATCAGCTGATTAGGAAAGATCAACTCAATCCCAACCAACCTCCAGGTTCTCAATGAACCTGCCCAACTCTCCGCAATCAAGCGCTTGAAGGGTACCAGATAACTGTGGGAGGCTGAACAAAACAAAAGCAATTTGTTTATGAAGCTCTAGAAGCAAATCAATAACAAATTTGAGCAAGAATATCCCAACACTTCTCAAGGGACTCAAGAATAGCGTGGCAAAATTCAACCTTAAAGAAGAAGGGAGGTATAACACTCCAGGTTTTAAGCTTAATAAAACCTCTTCAATCAAACATGATTGGCCCCAGAAAGATGATCAAGGGGGGATCAAGACCAGTATGGTCGGAAAAAGGGATCAGAGTAGTATAACACACCCAAGAATTCAGACAGACAGGAATTCTTCTTCAACCAGCAAGGCTATTGGTTGGTGATAAGGATCAAGGTCACAAGGGACAGAGTTTGAGTACGGAGGCTCAAAGGATCAAGGGGCAATCATGGATATACCCGGATAAGTTGCTCAGATAAGTGGGGAAGGATGCCCACGGATAAGTTGATTATGATGATGGGGGAAAAAGATGAGATGAGATGATGATGGTCTGATGGATGCTGGGCCAAAAGGCAGGGGAGAGCCCTTCCTTTTATAGACATGAGGCCCTGTATACTATGTACAAGAGATACTACAAATAGGTGCGGGAAAATGAAAACATAAAAAAAAGATGACATGAGAGGAAAAAAAAAAAAAGAAATGTCGCCCGCGTCAAGAATGACCGCGGGCAACCAGATGGACACCCGCGACAGCGGTCGCGGGTGTCAACAACGGCTGTCGTTGCGCAATCGGTGGCGACAGCGGGGTGAAGGTTCCGACGGCCGCAAGTGGTCGCTCCCGGTCGTCGGTTGGATCAGATGATGGGCAAGGAGGGCGTGAGTGAGTTTGAGTTGGGTTTGAGGTTGTTTGATGGCATGGTTGATGAGTGGATTGAGTGGGATCCTCTGGAGCTGATGATGACAGAGTGGGTGATGATGATGCTCTGGTAGGTTGAGATGGTGGGTATGATGAGATCAATCAAATGATAGTTGAAGACCGTCGCAACAAGCGACGGCGTCGGTTGGATGAGAGGATTGGGAAGGATCAAAGGGATTGTTGAAGGTGGTTTGACAATCGCTCGCGTCGCCAAAAGTCAGGGCTGCGAGCGCGACAAGTAGGAGTTGAACATAGGAGGGGGGGATCAAAGCGGAGAGACAGGCAAGAGGCCTGTCCTAGACCACTAGGACAGGAAGAAGTTGAGAGATGGGGGGAAATGAAGGTACCCATAGGGGTACAACCAAAATATATATATTTTTTTTTTTTGATTTATTGATGGATAAAGAGTGTAAAAAAATTGAAAAAAAAATTCTTTTTTTTTTTTTTTTTTTTCCGTGGTGTCCCGGATTGGTCACCACATCTCTCTTCAACTTACAGACTGTCCCTAGTCTGCATCTAAAATTTGAAGGGATTAAAAAAAAGGCAGGGAACAAAGAAATTGAAGCAAAGATTGGCCATTTCTTGATCTTGAGAGCAATTGAAGAGTTGAGGAAAATATCTTGATTCTTCCAAATGAGCACTAGAAGCGGCAGGAATAGAACAAGGAGGGCGTCCCAGGTGCTCACATATGTGGCATACAGTAGAGTTTTACAACAAAAACGCAGCAAATGACCCTGGTGGTGCACAATTGGGAGGACTTACTTCTGAGATAAGTTGCCCCCACAACAATGAAACTTCTTGACTTGATCAGCAGAGAACCTTCTGGCCAACCAAGTACCATCCAGCTCCTCCAAAACATAAGATCCACCTCTAACTCAATGAACCACTCAATAAGGGCCATTCCAACGATTAGAGAAAAACTTGCCCCACTGGGTCTCCAAAGATCAATTATAAGCTAAAACTAGGTCACCAGGCTTCAAGGGCTCCCTGACTCAATTAGAGTGCTTGTCCTCCCAATACTGGACGGATTTTGCACTGGACTCCATCATCTTTTGATAAGCTTCATCACGAACGTCTTCACTTCGCTCCAGTTGCTTGGATTGAGCAACTAACAGATCAGTGGTTGAGGACACCTCTTCCCAAGAGATACCCAAGAAAGATTCCATTTCCAGATCCAAAGGAAGGACTGCTCTTTGACCAAAGATGATTTCATAAGGTGAGTAGCCAGTAGTCCTTTTGGTTGAGATTCGATCAGAGAAGAGAACAAGAGGAAGGAATTTGCAACAATTCTTGCCACTTTCACCAGCCAGTTTGACAAGTGCAGCCTTCAAAGGGGCATGGCCTTGTTCCACCATGCCTTGGCCTTCAGGATAATAAGGAGTAGTAACTCTATGTTGTCCAGGAAGGGATCGGATCATTTCAGCAAGCTTGCCCCCAAATTCAGAGCCACCATCAGTAGAGTAAGATCAATCCAGGCCATAACGCATTTTCCAGGTCTCGTAGAGGAAAGCTGCCACTGATTCAGAGCTAAGGTTCTTAAGAAATTTTGCTTCAACCCATCCGGAAAAATCATCTCTAGCCACAATGAGGTACTTAGCACCACCTGCCTTAATATGAACCACATCCATAGCAATCCTTCCAAAGACAGTGGACTCCCCAGTAGGATAACAAATTTCAGCTGGGCGCCTAAGATCACGTTTTTGACAAACTTCACAACTCTTGCACCATTGGGAGACGGATTTCTTCAAAGATGGCCACCAGAATCGTTCGGATAGTCGTTGATAAGTTTTGGTTTCCCCACAATGACCAAGGCCTTCATGGAGACTTTCAAGGATAGAATCTTGTTTAGAGGGAATAGTAACAACAATAAGAGCACAAGGATTGCCTCTCTTCATAAGTCTAGAGCCTTGAACAAAAAAATTAGAAGAATTTTGTTTAAGAGATTGAAATTCCTTAGCAGAGAGATCAGGAGGTTTTTGAAGAGTTGAAAGGTACTGCTCTAATTTAAGTGAGAAGCCTTGTTGAAAGCCAGAATAATTTTGAGAAGAAAAAGACAAAATAGGTTGGATTAAAGGTTCCTCTTCATTGAAATCGGTTCCAACATCAGATTCGTTGTCCCCAAGAGGTTGTAGAGATAAACCGTCAGGCATGGTGAAAGATTTCCCCGGCCTGTGAACAATATCAAAAGAGAAAAGCTGGATAAAGGCCACCCAACGAGTCATAGGAGCATTGGGAAGACTGGGAGCGTTGATCATTTCAATGATGGATTGAGCATCAACTTGCAATTCAAAATTTTGGCCCCAGAGAACGGTTTGAAGTTTCTTCATCATTTGAGCCACATCACAGAGTTACAGTTTGGGCTGGGAGTATCTAGATTCTACATCTGAAAAAAAAAATTCATAAAGAGCAGGACGGTCCCAACCATTTTCATCTTCCTGAGTAAGGATGGCCCCAACAGATTGATAACTAGAATCAACAGCCAGCTTGATCTTGCCAGCTCCAGGTCCATAAGAGATCTTTTTCAAAACTATGTCTTTACCAACTATCCTTTTGAGTAGCTGGAAAGCACATTCACAATCTTGGGTCCAAATCCATTCAGCATCTTTTCTGGTTAGACGACGCAAGGGTGCACAGATTTTGGATAAAGATGGGATAAAGATTCTAACATAAGTGACAGCACCTAGAAAGCCCCTAACTTCAGTTGGATTGATTGGGGTAGGCCAAGAGATGATCTTGTTGACTTTGGCTGGTGCCATCCTTCTTCCTTCCTTGCAGACCACATGACCAACAATTTCCAGAGCAGGGACACAAGCCGCCAGTTTGGATCCAGAGACAGTAAGGCCAGATTCCTCAATTTGAAACAGAATCCTCTCCAAGGTAGTAGAATATTCCCAAATAAAACCACGAATTCCTGAATGCCAAGGTAAGAGCTCATTATCATAGTCAGATACTGGACCTTTAATTCCTCCATCGTCAATAAAGATACCAGCATGATCAGGGATTTCATCCTGGAGGATCCACATCATCTCAGCCTGATAGACTGCAACCGAGTTGGTGGCTCCTTGAGGCAATCGAGTAAGTTGAAATCAACCAAGAGGAGTATTGAAAGTAGTGAGAGGACGAGAAATAGGATGTAAGGATTGTTTGTCATAGCCACCCATAATATCCCCTAGACCATAGCAAGCTCTCCCCGCGAAGGATTCAACAAATTCTTCAGTAGCAGGAGGGATACCAGAGTCTTTAATAGTAACTTTATTAAGAGGTTGAAGATCATGAACTATTCTAAGTTTACCATTACTCTTGAAGACACAGAAGACGGGGCTGGAGTAACTAGAAGTTGACTGTTCATACAGGCCAGTTCAAACTCGTTCCCAGACCAACTTGATGAATTCGTCAACTTTAGCAGCAGGGATAGGGATCTTTTTCTTTTGCCAAGGATCATGTTCAACTACAGGGATGATATAAGGGAGGCCATAGGATTCCCGCAAGAGACCTCTATCTTCTTCACAGAAAGCAATAGATTTTTCCCTTAGAGATAAGACATTTTTGATTAAATTTAACTCATCAGGAAGAAGCCATCCATCTGGACCAAAGTTGACCACCTTCAGACGTTCTTCAGTGACCCGTCCATTAGGCACAAAGGGACCAGTAAGAGATTGAGGAAGACCACAGTAAGGATCGCAAGATAGAGGAGGACGCATAAGGGGAGGATTGAGGTTGAGAGGCATAGGCTGGTTGACTGGTTGGATCTTCTTAGCAACTGGTTTATACTTAGTGGCAAAAGAGAGAAGTTCTTGTTTCCTCCAAGAGTTGACCAGAGAGACTTTATTACAAAAGCTGAGTCCAAGTTCCAACATCTTCCAAGTCCAATGTTCTGCAATATCCTTGAATGGTGCCTTTTCCATAAAAGGAGAACCAGGAGATAATACGTTGCTCACATGTGTGGCACAAGGTAGGGTTTCGAAAATGACGGTAAAAGATTGCCCTGGCAGTGCACAATTGGGAGGACTTACTTGTACCCCAAATTGCCTCCACTGAAGCCCATATTCCTTCATACCAAAATCACCAAAAACGGAATTGCAATTAGGATCTAGTTTAGACTCATTGCAGAGATTCAAACCGGAACTGAGAGAAGATTGATCAGACTCAAAAGTAGAAGGAAAAGAAGACACAACAGATCCAGAGAGAGAAGGAGATGGAGAAGAAATATTTTTGGATTTTTCTATTTTGATATGTTTTTGTTTTTTAATATTGTTGAGCTCAGAAGAGAATGATGAAAGGAATGAAAAATAAGCCTGAGGGATGGGAGTTGACCCTTGAGTTGCAGTCTGAGGCTGAAAAGAACTACAACTATTAGTAGGATCAACTATTCCCCTAAAAAATGAGAGGAACTAGAGTTATCCTTCTGCTTCCCCTTAAAAAATGATTTGGGAGAATGACCAGGAAAATCTCTTTCCCAACAACCAGAATCCAAAGAGCAAAGAGGAACTTCAATTTTCCTGCCATCAGCATCAGGGAGAAGAATTCTCTCCCCAACTTGATCAGAAAACATCAGGGTTGCACCAAAGTCCATTAAGAAGGGTTGTCCCAAGATCATAGGACTGTCCAAACGAGTGATCCAAAAGTGGCAGGTTCCAACAATATTTTGACCAATCCTGACTGGTACATTCTCAGCAATACCAACCAGTTCACAAGCTTGATTTCCTATCCCATACACTGCAGAGTTGAAGCTGACCCTAGGACTAAGTTTGAGCTTGCAGGCCATAGCATCCAAGATTAAGTTAAGCTGAGATCCAGAATCCACAAGAGGAGAAACAGTTTTAGCTGAGTCACCAAGATAACAAGGAAGGAAGCCAAGGGGACAGGAATAAATGTTGGAGTCTAAAGAAGGACTGGTTCCACCAGAGTCCTCCATTAAAGTGCCAGAGGAGACTTTGAGTTCTTCAGGGCCAATTTCCACATGTCGACAAGAGACCCATTTCTTCATTCCTTCAGAAAAAGATGGAGAGATTGATAGGAGTTCAGCCACAGATAGATCAGGAATTTTGAGATCAGAAATTTTCTTTAATACTCCCTCCACAGCATTGGGGTGATCCTTGGAGATGCCCCTTTCAAATCAAACTTTGGGCTGGGTGGAGGGAGGAAGTTCAGGTGACGCAGAATCTAAGATAGGATTAGAAGGTTGAGGTGAGGGAGAAGGATCAGGGTGATCTGGGAATCTTTCCATGAGTGGTTCCTTTTCCACCTCCATGTCTTCTACATCAGAGGAAGGAGGCTCAAGTGATGATCGACGTTTAACGGGTTTTCAAAGGATTGAAGTTGGCAAGGAAGGAGCCTTATGAGGTTTAGGTTCCTCATGTCGTTTCCTGGCTGGATCAGATTGATAAGTAGTCCCAGCAAGACTAGAGGAAGAAATAGCTGGAGGATACCAAGGTTGGAGGGTACCACAGGATGATCGAGATTCAAAGGAAGCAAGAGATGCTTTCACAGGAGGTGATGGCTGGTAAGAGGCCACCACATGTCGGATAGGACGAGACGAGTCAAAAGAGATTAGAGCACCATTAGGGAGGAAGTAATTGTTCCCCCTCTGCTCTACCAACTTTTCCTTTAGGTCCTTCTGAAGTTCTTGGCATCGTCCGGTTCCATGGCCTTCCCTATGACAGTAGTAACAGACCAGAGTTGATTTGGGGACAGAAGAAGGAGTTTTAGGAGTAGCTAGCAAAGAAATCTTTTGATCTATTTTGTTCTCAAAGGCTCTAAGTAACTTGGTGATTTCATCTATAGTAGTAGGTTCTCGATTGGAATTAGGATCTGCTTTAGGCCTACAATCTGCCTCCATTTTAATCATAATATTGTTTGACTCTTTAAAAGAAGGAGCATGGAACGGTTCAGTAGTTCTAGGCTTTTCAAAGTTAAGAGCAGTTTGACCTTTCATGACTTTATCCACAGTACTCCTAAGGGTGAGAAAAACAGGGAGCTTGAATCAATTATCCCTGGTGGTAATCATGGATCCAGATTTGACCAGTTCTTCTTTAATCCTTTCCTGCACAGCCAACAAAAAAGATTGGAAGAACTTTGCTTGAATTTTGTCCACTGTGTCAATGTGATTGTTTCGGATAAGATAGTTTTGAATGGGATCCCAAGACTTCCTAAAAATCTGATAGTCAGAGGCTGAAGAAATACCACCATTGAAGATCCACTGAGAAACCAGAGCATCCAAATCCTGCAGAGTAAACCTAGCCACATCTATTTTACCCCAGTATGCCAACATAGCCTTCCTGAGAAGCGTCCAGTTATGGGATTCAAATCCCTCAAAAGACTCGATTACCTCCATAACTTCATCAGAGGAGATAAAGAATCGCAACTGATAAGCCATATCAAGTTCACTAGCTCCATCCACTTCAGCAGCCATTTCGTAGGAGTCCAAGAATCGCTCGACATTTGTATCGTTGAAGCCTAAGTTCTTGTTCTGAGGTTTGATCTTTACCATCTTAGGTCGGACAGAGGTGGTTGGAGTAGCGGAAGACGCCATATCAAATAACAGAGTTCCTAGGGGATCCAAAGAGCAGATTTCCAAAGTGGCTCACGAGTGTGGCAAGAGTAGGGTTTTGCCAAAAACGACAAGTATCTTGCCCAAGCGGTGCACAAATTGGGAGGACTTACTTCTAGGATAAGTTGCCTCCACGGATCAGATTTGAGAAGGGAAAAAAAAAAAAAGATTGGATTTCAAGGTTGATTTTAAATGTCTTGGGACTGTAAATCCCAAGGTTGCTGGTTTGATCCCGGCCCGGGGGACCAAATGTAAGACTCCAAACGGTGCTAAGACGTGGCAGTTCTGTGGAGGGGAAAGGTGCTGTTTAGGCTGCCCTCCTAGGAGTTACAATAATATTTAAATGTAACCGGAATCAAGGTCCAGAACCTTATGGATGAGAAATCAAAGTAAGGGAAGAGGATAAGAGTTGTCGGTAGCGATGGAAACAACACTATCTGAGGCAAGATGGTGCAGGTAAAGACTTGAACAAATAAGTCAAGGTTTGTTCAGAGTTCAATAGAACAAGGCAGTTGTAAGTAACAACGCCCACAAGCTAATAACTCTGGTTGTCAGCAGCTGATTAGGAAAGATCAACTCAATCCCAACCAACCTCCAGGTTCTCAATGAACCTGCCCAACTCTCCGCAATCAAGCGCTTGAAGGGTACCAGATAACTGTGGGAGGCTGAACAAAACAAAAGCAATTTGTTTAGGAAGCTCTAGAAGCAAATCAATAACGAATTTGAGAAAGAATATCCCAACACTTCTCAAGGGACTCAAGAATAGCGTGGCAAAATTCAACCTTAAAGAAGAAGGGAGGTATAACACTCCAGGTTTTAAGCTTAATAAAACCTCTTCAATCAAACATGATTGGCCCCAGAAAGATGATCAAGGAGAGATCAAGACCAGTATGGTCGGAAAAAGGGATCAGAGTGGTATAACACACCCAAGAATTCAGACAGACAGGAATTCTTCTTCAACCAGCAAGGCTATTGGTTGGTGATAAGGATCAAGGTCACAAGGGACAGAGTTTGAGTACGGAGGCTAAAAGGATCAAGGGGCAATCATGGATATACCCAGATAAGTTGCTCAGATAAGTGGGGAAGGATGCCCATGGATAAGTTGATTATGATGATGGGGGAAACAGATGAGATGAGATGATGATGGTATGATGGATGCTGGGCCAAAAGGCAGGGGAGAGCCCTTCCTTTTATAGACATGAGGCCCTGTATACTATGTACAAGAGATACTACAAATAGGTGCGGGAAAATGAAAACATAAAAAAAAGATGACATGAGAGGAAAAAAAAAAAAAAGAATTGTCGCCCGCGTCAAGAATGACCGCAGGCAACCAGATGGACACCCGCGACAGCGGTCGCGGGTGTCGACAACGGCTGTGGTCGCCCGTTTGGCGGCGACAGCGGGGTGAAGGTTCCGAAGGCCGCAAGCGGTCGCTCGCGGTTGTTGGTCGGATCAGATGATGGGCAAGGAGGGCTTGAGTGAGTTTGAGTTGGGTTCGAGGTTGTTTGATGGCATGGTTGATGAGTGGATCAAGTGGGATCCTCTGGAGCTGATGATGATGGAGTGGGTGATGATGATGCTCTGGTAGGTTGGGATGGTGGGTATGATGAGATTGATTGAATGATAGTTGACGACCGTTGCAACAAGCAATGGCCTTGGTTGGATGAGAGGATTGGGAAGGATCAAAGGGATCGTTGAAGGTGGTTTGACGATTGCTCGCGTCGCCAAAGTCAGGGCTGCAAGCGCGACAAGTAGGAGTTGAAACTAGGAGGGGGGGATCGAAGCGGAGAGACAGGCAAGAGGCCTTTCCTAGACCGCTAGGACAGGGAGAAGTTGAGAGATGGGGGGAAATGAAGGTACCCATAGGGGTACAACCGAAAAAAAATATTTTTTTTTTTTTTGATTTATTGATGGATAAAGAGTGTAAAAAAATTAAAAAAAATTTCTTTTTTTTTTTTTTTTTTTTTTTTTTCCGTGGTGTCCCGGATTGGTCACCACACCGCCGCCTGTGTTGCAGCCCAGTTGGGGCTGCCTCCCGCGTCGCGGCCCGCTCAGGGCTGCTGCCCATGTTGCGGACCGCTTGGGGCATCTGCCCATGCTGCGGACCGCTTGGGGCTGCTGTTTGTGTGGCGGCCCATCTATGGAGGCCAACCGCCCACGTGGGGCCGTTTTTATGGCTGACACGCTGGGTGGCGGCCCCAGGGCTGTCGGTCCCAGCTCCTCCCCCTCCCCTTGCTTGCAATTGCAAGGGGGAGGTGGAGGGCTGGCTGTTTGTAACCAGCCAGCAACCGGTCGCAAGGGGAAACCGGTCATGGTGGGGGGGACTTGATCACCCCCCACCAAAAGAGGTGGGCAGGCCAGTTGCATTGAGGCAAACAGCGGTGGGGGGGAATTGACCACCCTCCCACCATTGAGAGGGGCTCTCCCCCCCCCCTTTACCAAGGGGGAGGAGAAATGGGCTGGATGGGACCTGACCACCCTCCAGCCCACTTACCATAGCAACGCCCTGGGGGTATTGACCCCCAGGGCCCCTGGTAGGGGGATTTGATTGCCCCCTCCAGAGATTTTAGAGAAATAAGGGGGGGCAGCATGTCTGCCAGTTACACCCCCCCAGGTGAGATTTTGGTAGGACTCTGTCACAAGGGCTGCTGAAATGCAAGCAGGGCTTGGCACAGAGGGGTCTCTACCCACAGTAGGCTTGGGGGAAAGTTTTACTGAAGGAGGCTACAAGGAGCAGAGGAGGATTGGTTGAATGGTGCTGAATGACACTTGCTTGGAAAGATCTCCTAGGAAGAAGTAGTAAACTGATTTCTTGGGGAACCATCAGGAAGAGGGAAGAGGAGGTCTGTTAAATAGACAAGAGGTTGGAACTACAACAGAGGTACAAGTGATTGGGGCTCAGACTATACATATGATGTCATGGGAACAGTCTAAGTAACAGAGAGGGCTGATCAGGTATGCTACTACATTAGGTTAGGCTGCTTCTACATTGGGGCAAGGTTCCAGGTCTGAGCTGTCTAAGTTGGGAGAGTACAGTTGAAGGATGTACAGTGTACATGGGGGTCATGACACTATGTACTAAGTAGAGAGAGTATGTAATACAATCTGCAAGAGGATGTACATAAAGATTCCCAAAGGATAAACCACACAGAGGAGGTATGGGTTAGACAGAGAGATAAGCCAAAGAGGTATGGGTTAGAAAGAGAGGTAACCCACAGAGGTATGGGTTAGACAGAGAGGTAGAGTAGAGCCTGGGAGATTGAGTATGTGCAAGCCTATGGAGTCTATCTGTGTATAGTATGAGGTTAGACTATATGTAGATATTTACTACATGAAGATCCTGAGGTATATAGTTACTGGAGACATATTGATGTAAGTCTCCTGAGCCCTGAGGTTGAAGTTCCTGAGAAAGTAGATCAGGCCTGAGGTTTAGACTGAGTTTAGACTGAGTTTGGTGTCAGTATGACAGACTCAGGTGAGTCCTGGGTCCCACCTGGCCCATATGAGGGGCCAGGGCTGTACAAGTGCAAAGATAAGTAACAGGGCTGGTTGTAATGGACAACCAGCCAGTTATTGAACAGAACAGGGGATGGTTAAGCCCCATTGAGGTGGATAAACCAGAAAAAACCGGAATAGGCTGGTTTTAAGGGTACAGGGACTGATGCCATGTGGGCTGATGTAGCCCAAACCAAGTAACAAGGCCTGTAGAGCCTGTAGAGCTCTTTTGGGGCGGAAAATTTGCCTTTTGGCTTGTTGTATCATGGGAACACAAGAGGCCAATCTTTTGTACTTAAGGAGCTCTTCTCCCTGCTGTTTTCCATCATCCATTCATCATCCAATCAAATTCATCAACAATATCATCCAACGTGTTGCCCCATTTGTGAGAGCCCATCAAGAAATTATTGACACAAGGTGTCCAGAATTTCTTTTGATTTAAATACTGCTCATTTGCCTAAGCTAATTGCTGGCCATAAATATAACACATTATCAGAACCAACATCATCATTACTTCCAAGCCATCTAGACCCTTCTCCCTTACTCTGGAGAACCTCAAACACCTCAAGTTTTCCAAGAAGATGTCTTATATCCCTGATTTTAGCTCCACCAAGATAGTTCTGAACAGTCATAATTATAATGCTTGGGCTGTCCTTATGGATAGTGAGCTGGATAACATCTGTTGTGGGAGATAATGGATACAGATGAAACTTTGATCAGTTCAGAAGTGGAGAAAAAGTCTTATCATCTCATCCTTAGGCATCTTGATGAGAATCATGTGACATGGGTTGCTGATACTCTTAGGGAAGATGAGAGAAGGAGGAGCAGCATCCTTTGGAAGTTGCTTAAGTCCAAGTATGCTGGTGATTCTGTTCACCAAAAGGGTATAGCTTTCAATAAACTGTTAAAGTTACAATATTAAAATTGTAAATAGTTTTTTGCAGAGGCTAGGTCTAACATAGCCAAGTTTAAGTCATCAGGACTTAACATGGATTCTGAGTTTTTTTCACTCTTAATCCTTCAGAAGCTACCAAAGGAGTTTGATTCTTTATCCAGAATTATTTCTCAAATGGATGCTCTGCCTGGGGAGGAGGATTTGCTCAAAAGGATTGAAAAGGATGATCTTCAGTTCAAGATGAAGGTGGGTTCTTGAACAGCCCTTGTTGGAAAGATTGGAAAATCTTGCAAGAAGGCAAAAAAGGATTTTTCCAAGGTCTTATGCTATAATTGTCAGAATAAGGGGCATTATGCTAAGGATTGCAAGGAGGCAAAGAAGAGGAAGAAGTCCAAAGAGAATGGCAAAGAGTTCAAGATCACTACTGGAAACGTTGCAATAGTGGCGTTTGATGGTCCAATGGACATGGTTGTTGGGGAAGAAGTTCCCAACAAGAAGGCCAAAATTGATGAGGATCAAGAAATGGAATTGATTGATTACAAAGTGAGTAATCTTAAACTCAAAGATGAGAACTTATCAGTTACTGATAAAGCTTTTTTCCTATTAGCAGGATTGAAGGAGGATGTTCTTGTTTTGATTGATTCTGGGTGTACAGATCACAAGTTCTTTTAACCAAATTTATTTTCAAATCTTAGTGATTATGATGGAGTAGTAAATATTGTTCAGAAAGGCAGAACAATTCATATTAAAGGAATTGTAAAATTTATTCTTGAAAACCACTTGGGTTTCAAAATTTATTTTGAGAAAGTGTTCTATGCACCAGAGTTGCCATATAACCTTGTGTCCCTTGGAGTGTTGTGGAAAAAAGGTTTCCAGATATGTTATCTTAAAGAAGATAAGTTTGTTATTGATATGAATGGGAGAACTGTTCTTAGTGGACAGGTTTGAAACAAGCTTCTGTGTGAAAGCTTGTTCAAAATCTCAGCTTTGAGAACTGTTGCTCACAATAGAAGTGTCCATAAGGCAAAGGAAAGCAACTGTGAGAGTTTTACCTTAGGGGCTAAGACTAGAAATGTGTTCTCAAAGAGTAGGGATTGCACTGATGCTCCTAGAGAGGAATTTTACATTGATTTGGCAGGGCCATTCACACCAGAGTCCCTTGGTGGGGCAAGATACTTCATCAATTTAGTTGATACTGCAACAAATTATGCTTGGGTTAAACCAATTCAATCTAAGGATCAGACCACAGAGGAGGTTTCTGTAATCTTCAAAGTCTGGAAACAGAATGGTCTGATGAAGGAGATCAAGGAGGTTATCACCAATGGAGGTGGTGAATTTGTGAGTAAAGAGTTTGAGAGGTTATTGAAAGATTATGGTATCATTCATATAGTCACTACTGCAAGTACTCCACAAAATAATGGAATATTTGAGAGAATGAATAGGACTTTACTGGACAAAGTCAGAACTATTATGTCTCAATCTGGTCTACCAAAGTTCTTATGGGCTGAGTTGATGTTTACAGTCTGTCTGTTGCATAAAATTGTAAGTGTTAATGGGAAGAGTCCTCATTATCAGTTTTGGAAGTTGTACCCCAAAACATTACACCTAAGAAGAATTGGTTGCTTGGTTTATTATAGTGTCCATCATAATGAGATGGTTGGAAAATTAGACCCTAGAGCCAGAACAGGGGCACTTGTAGGCTATGATTTAATAAGTAAATTGTGTAGGATCTATTGTCCAGGGACAAGAAAGGTTATCCGTAGTAGGGATGTAAAATTTGACAAAAGTACCTTTCCACTAAAAAGGAGTGAAGATGTTGTTGTGAATAAGTCACAGCAAGAAATAGAATTAGCACCTTTTTCACCAGAAAAGGCTGAGGATAATGTGGTTCCAGAAGATGAAGATATGGCATACGTGCCACTAGAGGGTTCAGTTCCCACTTCAGGGGAGTCCATCAATTCGGAACATGATGAGCCTCCATCTCCAGTAAGAAGGAGTGGTAGTGTTAGAGTACCAGTTGATAGGTACGGACAATGGAAGTCCCATTAAGCTGCTGCAGGATATGAGGAAAATACGTTTCAGGAACAGTGTATGCTCAATGAAGTCCTGGAGTTGAGTTCAGAAATGGGTAACAGGGTTAACCCAAATAGCTTTGGCCAACCTATGAATTCTGATGAGAGAGCAACCTGGAAGAGTGCTATTTTTGAGGAATTTGATTCTATAGAAAATGATAGTTTCTTTGAAGTGGTTAAGCGGGATTCTTTTCCAAAAGGAAAGACCATTGTGGGGTCTAGATTGGTGTTAAACAAGAAGTTTGACACAAATGGAGTTTTTAAAAGATTCAAAGCTAGATGCGTTACACAGGGATTCAAGCAGAGAGAGGGTATCAATTACCAAGAAAATTTCTCACCAACTGGAAGGCTGTCCACCTTCAGGTACATCATTTCTCTGGCAGTGGAGTTGGGAGAAGAAATCAGACAAGCTGATTTTGTAACAGCATACTTGAATGCGAAACGTGGAGAGGAGGAGACTGTTTATATGCCAATCCCTGATCAATTTTGTGAATGCTTAGTAGAGACTAAACCAGAAACCATGAAGAAAATCTGTGTTAGAAGATTTCTTTCAGCAGATAAAGGGGAATATTTCCTCAAGCTGTATAGAGCCCTTTATGGATTGAAGCAAGCAGCTAGATTTTGGTAAAATACCAGGAGTGAGAAACTGGTACAGATTGGTTTCAAGAAGTCTGAGGCCAACACTTGTCTCTTTGTAAGAAAGGATGCAATTTTTTTTATGGGTTGATGACATTATCATTATTGAAAATGGTAAAGAGAGAGTCATGGAGACACTAAAAAAGGAATTCAAGGTAAAAGATCTTGGTCTGGCGCAACAGGTTCTGGGAATGAAAGTCAGTAAGAACAAGAATGGTATTAAGTTAGACCAGAGCCATTACATGGCAGCTCTTCTTAAGCAATATGGCTTAGAGGATGCAAAGGAGTTTGGTACTCCAATGCAGTCAAACATTCATTTAGAGAAGGCTTTGGATAGGAACAAGCATCAAGGCTTTGTGACTAATATGTGGATGTCACCCCTTTTGGATTAAGGGGGTGTGTTAAAATACGTATGCACTTACGTGTTTGATACGCATGAGTGTAATCCAAATGGGATGCACATATGGGGCTCTACGGCCCATTGAACACTCACACAGGCCATACAGGCCTGTGTGGATGTCACTGATTTGGGGAAACTGGCCTCAAAATGCATGAAACAGGCTCATTGGTACATGGGCCCTAACGGGCCCGGTGGGGGATATGGGCAAATACAGCCAGATGGGCTTTTATTGGCATAATTGGCCCCAAGTTTCATTTTGGACATACTTGGCCAGACGGGCTGGCCCACCAAAGTGTGTTTTTCTCAGGTTTTGGGCTTGGGGCCGCCTCCCGTGTTGCAGCCCAGTTGGGGCTGCCGCCCGCGTCCTGGCCCGCTTGGGGCCGCTGCCCGTGTTGCGGCCCGCGCGGGGTTGCTGCCCATGTTGCGGCCCGCTTGGGATTTCTGCCCATGTTGTGGCCAGCTTGGGGCTTCTTCCCATGTTGCAGGCGGCTTGGGGCCGCTGCCCATGTCGCGGCCCGCTCAGGGCCGCTGTTTGTGTGGCGGCCCATCTATGGGGCCCAACAGCCCGCGCAGGGCCATTGTGGCAGCTGCTGCGGGGCTGTTGGTCCCAGCTCCTCCCCCTCCCCTTGCTCACCATTGCAAGGGGGAGGAGGAGGGCTGGCTGGTTGTAACAAGCCAGAGACCAGTCATGGTGTGGGGGACTTGATCACCCCCCCCACCAAAAGAGGTGGCCAGGCCAGTTACATTGAGGCAACCAACAGTGGGGGGGAATTGACAACCCTCCCACCATTGAGAGGGGCGCTCCCCCCCCCTTTACCAAGGGGGAGGAGCAAGGGGCTGGATGGGACCTGACCACCCCCAGCCCACTTACCGTAGCAACGCCCTGGGGGTATTGACCCCCAGGGCCCCTGGTAGGGGGATTTGACCACCCCCTCCAGTGATTTGAGAGAAAGAAAGGGGGGCGGCATGTCCGCCGGTTACACCCCCCCCAGGTGAGATTTTGGTTGGACTAAGGTGAGTCCTGGGTCCCACCTGGCCCATATGAGGGGCCAGGGCTGTACAAGTACTAAGATAAGTAACAGGGCTGGTTGTAATGGACAACCAGCCAGGTATTGAACAGCACAGGGGCTGGTTAAGCCCCATTGAGATGGAAACACCAGAAACAACCGGAATAGGCTGGTTTTAAGGGTACAGGGACTGATGCCATGTGGGCTGATGTAGCCCAAACCAAGTAACAAGGCCTGTAGAGCCTGTAGAGCTCTTTTGGGGCGGAAAATTTGCCTTTTGGCTTGTTGTATCATGGGAACACAAGAGGCCAATCTTTTGTACTTAAGGAGCTCTTCTCCCTGCTGTTTTCCATCATCCATTCATCATTCAATTGAATTCATCAACAATATCATCCAACGTGTTGCCCCATTTGTGAGAGCCCATGAAGCAATTATTGACACAAGGTGTCCAGCATTTCTTTTGATTTAAATACTGATCATTTGCCTAAGCTAATTGCTGGCCATAAATATAACACATTTTGCCTTTTGGGAAGCCCAATGAAATGGCTCAGTTGCACTACTTACTAAATTGATAGGAAACTTATCTATCTCGGAACGCCTAAGGTTTTTGGAAGTGCCAAAAGATTCACTTATAAAAGAAACTTTAGTTCCAGAATTGAGTAAAACTTGATAAGGAGACTTTTCAGAATGGAAAAGGAAAAATCTTGAACTTGGAGCACCTAGTGACTTGCAAGTGCAAAGATTGACTTGCTGTAATTTAGATAATGTGTAGCCTTTCTTGCAAGTGTCAGGAAAACTACAAGCAAAATTTTTGACTGTTTAGCTGCTTCATGCGCTAGCCGCTTTGCACAACTATTGAAATCATTTTTACCTCCACAATACATACATAACCCATTCTTTTCCCTCCTTAACCGTTCCTCATTCTGGAGCATCCCAGTTTCTTTATCCAGGAACTTTGGAGTTTTGGTGATGGATTTTCCTTTTGGGTTGGAGTGTGAGGTTGGATTTTGTCTTGATTGCTTGGGTTCTTCAAAGATTGTTTTGAGGATTTGTCTGTCTTTGGAGTCAAAGTTGACGGTCCATGGTTGTTTTGTCAAGAGAAATTCTTGTTGTGATAACCATTATCAAGCTCAATCACCCAGTCAATTAACTGTTGAAGGGAGGTTGTCTTATGTTGCCCAACTGCAATTTGTTCAATTAGGCGTTGTGGAAACCAAAGGGGAAACACTCCTAAAGTCGTCCTCAAGTTCCGGAAGTTATTGATCAAAGCGTCTGTAAGGAGATTGGATGCAGCCGGTCAAGAGAGAGAGAGAGAGTGATAGAGTGAGAATAAGATGAATTCCTACCTCCCCAATCCAATCCAATCCAATGATAAAGAAGTCATCAAGTAATCTCCAATGTCCAAGTCCTCCCCCCCACCCTACAGCCCGGAGTTGAGAGTGAAGTATTTAAGTCCTCCCTCTCAACCCTAACCTAAGTACAACCACAAGTAAGCAAGAATGATGAAATACAACCCCTAAGCACAGAACCCTAGCCCAATCCTACCCCTCCATCCCTTGCCCCATAACCCATGCCCCTCAATATCGACGTACACCCGGCTCGCCCGCCCGCGTGCGTCTGCCTGACAACCCGTTCCAGGTATCCGGGGAGTACCGCTGTGGTGTCAATTTACAGACATGGATTTGGAACTGCGTCGCGGCTGCGCGCTCAGCATTGGAGGCAAGCGGGCTCAGCATTAGGGTATGCGGAGTGCTCAGCAGCGGCAGCTGCTGGATCAGCAGCAGCCGCTGTTTGGCTCTGCACCTAGTGGACGGGTTGGGCTCAGCATCGAATGCAGCCTGGGAGGCGATCTGCCCTGGGGATTGGATTTGGAAGGTAGTGCGCTCAACTAGGTTTGCGGGCGCGCCGGTTTGGATACATAGGGGTGGAGAAATCCGCGGGCTATAAAGGAAAGGATGGAGCGCGCGTGCAAGCGCGCGGATCATGCCAGATATTACCGGACACCCACAACGGGGGCAGACAAACGGATACGAACAGGCCCAGGAGCCTCCGAGTAGGGCGCGGTGCAAGGAGCGCGTCAGGAGAAGGATGAACTGGATGGACAGAACGGCGTACGGTGTGGAAACTTTAGGGAGGTTATCCTCACGAAGTTGTCCCTAGTTACGGGATCGATGGTTCTAGCGTCTGTAAGACCGAGATTGCTTCCTTTCCTTTACTCCGAGAGAGAGAGAGAGAGAATGAGATATGTAGGATTGATGGATGCTCCCCCCCTCCCCCCTACAACCCGAAGTCGAGGGGAAGGGTGTTTGAGCCCTCCCCCTCAACCCTAACCTAAGCACAAGCGCAAAGACAGACTGACAACCATGAAGAAGGAAACCTAGACCCAGAACCCTAACCCATCCCTTAACCCATACCCATACCCTACCCCCGCCAGCTCGCCTGTCATTACGCGCATCCGGTTCGTCTTTTCGTGGCGCGGCCCTCCGCCGCGCGATACCCAAGATTCGCCGTGCTTGCGCGCATCCACCCGACGCGCCGTCGTGAATTTCCCGTCCCGTGGCCGGCCCGCGCTTGCGCGCGGCTGCCACGCATATAGCCCCGCTGTCGCCCCGCTTCTTCCTTCCCTGACTAGCCGCTCCGAGAACCCAGTCGGCCCAGCTCCATCAATGAGTCGGACATCCAAGCGGGTCGCGGCCCGCCTCCCTTAGTCAGGCCCAGCCCGCAGTCGCATGCTTGATCCCGCCGCGCCCACTGCTGAGCCCGCAGCGGCTGCTGCTGAACCCCCAGCGGCTACTGCTGAGAACCGGCGTACCCCAACTGCTGAGCCTAACCTACCAGATGCTGAGCACGCAGGCCGCGACGCAGTCCCCGACCCGAGGCTATATAATGACACCACATCCCCCCCCAACTTGAGTTCTGTCCCCAGAGGTCCCTTCCCATCGCCACCTCAACTACCCGCACCCCGCTCCTCCCTACCCACTCCCCTTTTCGCACTCCACCAACTCCCCTTCCACGCTCATCGCCGTCATGCTCCCCTGCGAATTCTGCGCCCGGACCGGGCAGGCGTGCTCGATCGCTCCTGGTCGACGTGCCTGTGTCGCTTGCCGTTGCAGCCATCGCCGTTGCTCGCTTAGCAATGGCATGCCCCGAGCTCCACCCAACTTTGGCTCCCGCCCCAGGCCGCGCAAAAGGGCTCGTCCCGACCCGTTCGTGGTTTTGGACGACAACACCATCTCGGAGGACTCGTGGACTCCGCCGGGCTCCCCTTCCCGCCGCCCTCTGCCGAGCGAGGATCGCGACTCGGCTTCCCCTTTTGCCGCGCAGGACCGCCGCGGAAGGAGGATTTCTCGTCCGTTGACGACTATCGGAGGGCCGTACGATTCTGGTCGGACCGCGTTCGGATGAGGGAAGGCGCGAGGGACCCGCGACTTGATGAGATTCTCCGGCGTCGCGCTGCTGCAGCCCCGGTTCCCCCTCCAGCACCTACACCGGCTCCTTCCGCCCCGGCTCCACAAGGTACTCCACCGCCGCCCGCGTCACCAGTGGTCTCGGACGGGAGGCCTACTACTCCCGAGGTCCCTCCTCCGCCGTCCCCGATCGTTGTTCCGTCGTCGCCCCCAGATGGACCGAGCCCTCCGCGCGATGCCCCAGGGACCCCCTCATCACCTCCTTGTCCGCTTGGATCAAGCCCCGTCCCAGCACCGGCACCGCCTTCCTCCAACTCCCCTGAGATCCCGGAGATCCCGGTCGTGATGGCACTCCCGGCGGCTGGCTTTGAGGCTTTCGCGGAACGGTCGACCGCGATGCTCCGCAACTTCCTGGCGACCCCCGGAGCCCAATCCTCCGAATCCCGGCGCGAGTTCTTGGCGTCTTACCGGGCCCTTCTGGCCTCATCAAGGGCGGACATGGAGGAGATGATGCGAATGGCTTAGACGTCCCCGCCCCCTTCCTTTTCTCCTTTCCCGTGTACTTTCTTGTCCCATTGTTGTACCGCGTTCGTTGGAGAAATATATTCTGCTGCGCGAGGAAACGAAAGGCCCGCGTCCGCGCGTCCGGGTGGAAAGTGAGTGTGAGTGCCGAGATCCGCGTCCGCGTGAGAAGCAAGTGTGAGTGAGGTTGAGGTTGAGATCCGCGTCCGCACGCTCCCTCTGTGAGAGACCGTAAGTGACCAGTTATCCCAACGAAAAGAGGTACCTGGACCGCCCCAGACGGACTGCCACACAGTTCCCCGTACCCGTTCTACAAAACAAAACAAACACCGCGCCGACAGCGCGCGCTCACAACCGGGAGTATAAGGGAGAGGCAATGGGAACGAACATTCTGGGGTGTCTAGTCGTTCCGGCTGTGAACCGGCTAGAGCACCCCCTTACCAAGCTAAGCTTAAATCCGCGTCCATACCGTCCCCGACCGTCGCGCCCGTCCGATGAAGAAAGAAACAGGAGAGAAATAGACAAAAAAAGAAAGGAAACAGCCCGAATCCAAAGAAGAGAAAGAGAACATCCTATATTTATTATTCCATTCATTCATTTTTTTTTTTTTTTTTTTTTTTTTTTTTTTTTTTACAGTTAGCTCTTCGTCCCGCCATCTGTGAGCGGGGCTCGTCCTCGCGTTTGCGGGCCCGACACCACGCCGCGCCCGCGTACCTGCAATAAATAACCCATAGCCAGTACCAATCCAAAGCCAAGCCCAAACCAAAACATAAGGAAACAAACATTCTGGGGTGTCTAGTTGTCCCGGCTGTGAACCGGCTAGAACACCCCCTTACCAAATCATTCTTTAACCACCTAGCGCCCCCCCCAGCTTGACAGCTGTCCCCAGCCGTCTGCAACCTCCTACTTCTCCGGGGTCGCGCGTCGCGCGCCGCTACTTTGCTATCCGAACGATCCGCGCCGTCGTCTGACTCTGGGACCGCTTTGCCCCCGGGCCCCAAATCATCGCTTGCCGTCTTGTCGAAGGAAGTGGAACCGCGCGCGAAGAAGCGTTTCACGTGCGAAGCCGCAGCCTTCCGCTTAAGCGGCGTCCCGTCCAATTCCTCAAGCCCGTAGCTGCCGCCCAAGAACTTAGAGGCCACGCGGTACGGCCCGTTCCACCGGTTGGCAAAAAGCCGGCCCCACTGGGATTCCAGACTCCGATTATACAGCAGAACCAGGTCCCCCTTCCGCAGTGGATCCCGGAGCCGATGGGAACAGCGCTTGTCCCAATAGCGGACTGATGCCGTCCGGGTTTTCTTCAACCGCTCCGCGGCCTTTTCCAAGGTCTCCTCACGCCTAAGGAGCTGTTCAGCCCGCGCCTCAATCAGATCCGCGGACGTCTTAACCTTCCACCAATCCACGCCCAAAAACGTGTTCAGCTCGGTCTCCACGGGAAGCACGGGCCGCTGCCCGTAGAGTAACTCGAAGGCAAATACCCCGTCGAGCGCTTCACGGAGATCCGATCGGCAAAAAGGACCGCGGGGAGTGCCACCTGCCACTTTTTGCCGTCCTCACCGCACATTTTCACCAGGGCATCCTTGATTGGCTGATGCCCCCGCTCGATCATCCCCGCGCCCTCCGGGTAGTATTCCGTCACGCGGCCAAATTTTTCTCCACAACTCTGCACCAGCGTCATCAGGCGTCCCCAAAACTCCGCCCCTCCGTCGACGGTGACCAAGCAAAGCAACCCGTAGCGCGCAAACCAGTCTTCTTCCAGAAACTGAGCCACCTTTTCCGCCAATAGCTTTGCTAGGGGCCTCGCTTCCACCCACCCAGACAGATCGTCGCGCGCAACCAGCAAGTACGCAAACTTACCCGCCTTGATGTGGACCACGTCCAGCGAAACGCGCCCGAACAGCGCGTCCTCGCCTGTGGGGTGGCCGACCTCCTTGGGCAGCCTCGAGCTTCGCCGTTGGCAGGCCTCGCACGACTTTACCCAGTCGCGCACCGCGCGAACGACCCCCGGCCACCAAAACCTCGCTTTCACCCTCCTCCGCGTCTCGACCTCACCCCGATGACCAAGGTCATCGTGCAGACTTCCTAGAATCACCTCCTGGTCGGCCCTAGAAGTCGCGACAACAAGAGGCACGGAGCCGCTCCGCCGCCATAACTGACCGTCCTGTAAGAAGAAGTTCAGAACGTTTTGCCTCACCCATCGGGCCACCGTTTCCGTCGTGCCCTCGGGGAAACGGAGATCCTGCAAATAAGAGCACAAAACCGCGTAACGTCCTGACTGGCAAAACGGAAGACAAACCGCCGCCTCCGTCTTTCCTACCCAAACGACCGGGGCTTCCACGTCCAAGGGTTCCGCCCCTTCGTATGGGTCGTCCCGCGGGTACCGCGACAGCGCGTCCGGCATTGTGAACGCCTTTCCTGGGATGTGCACCACGTTAAAGGAGAATAACTGGAGGAACGCTACCCACCTGGTCATGGGCGCGTTCGGCAGCGTCGGTGAGTTAATCATTTGCACCAAGGCCTCCGCGTCAACCAGGAGCTCGAAGTGCACGCCCCACAAAAGGTGCTGCAACCGCCGTAAAATCTTGGTGACACCGCACAGTTCCAGCTTTGGCTGCGAATACCGACTCTCTGTCGCGGTAAAGGTGACCGATTCGTAGAGCACCGGCCTATCTTTTCCGTCCTCCTCCTGTGTCAAGACCCCCCCGCGCCGAGCTCGCTAGAGTCGACCGCCAGGCGTATCCCTCCGGCGTCGTAATCGAGGTTCCGAAGGACAATGTCGCGCCCCACGATTTCCTTGAGCTTCGCGAAAGCGGCATTGCATCCCTCGGTCCACTTCCACTCCGCCCCCTTACGCGTCAATGCCCGCATTGGGCTCGCTACTTCCGCGAACCGCTCAATGAACATGCCGACGTAGCTGCACAACCCCAGAAACTGCAGGACGTGCGACACTGTCCGAGGGGTCGGCCATTCAAGAACCTTATTCCGCTTCTTCTCCGCTATTCGCCTCCCATCGTAGGCCACAACATGCCCCAGCACTTCGAGCGCCGGAACGCAGACCGCCAACTTTTTCCCGGACACAGTAAGGCCTGCCTCCTCAATTCGGAAGAGGACTCGTTCCAGAGTTTCCGCGTATTCCCAGATGAATCGCCGGATCGCGGGTGCATCCTCTAAGACCGCGCCCTCGTAGTCCGTTCTGGGGCCTTTAATGCCAGCGTCGTCAATGAAGATCTGCACGCCTTCCGGAAGGTCGTCGCGTAGTATCCAGGTCATTTGGGCTTGGTATACCGCCACTGAGTTGGTCGCACCTTGCGGTAGCCGCGTCAGCTGCATCCTTCCTAGCCCGGTTTCAAACGCCGTCAGTGGCCGCGAGTCAGGGTGGAGTTCTCGCTGGTCATATCCCCCCATCACGTCCACCAGCCCGTAGCAAGCGTGCCCGGCCATCGACTCCAGAAATTCTTCAACACGCGGGGGAAGCCCCGCGTTGCGAATAGTGAACGAATTTAGCCTCTGAAGGTCGTGAACAATCCTTAGCGACTTCCCGTCCTGCTTAACAACCGCGAAGATAGGACTCGAGTAGCTTGACGTGGATTGCTCGTAAAGCCCCGTCCTCACGCGCTCCTTTACCAGCTCCAGAAAGGGCTCCCAAACGGTACGGGGGATTGGAATCGGCTTGATTTGCCACGGTTTGTGAGGGACAGTGGGAATAACGTAAGGGTCCCCGATCTCACTTCTCAACAACCCGCGCTCGTCCGGTCCAAAAGCAAGTGCCTTCTCCCTTATTACCAATACCGACACCAGCAGATCCATCTCCTCCGCACTCAGCCATCCCATCGGTCCGAAGTTAAGGGCGCCCACCCGCTCGTCCGTGATTCGCGCCGACCGCGTTACCCATCCATTCTTCCTAAGGGGCGTCTCCCACGGGTCGCGGGACCACGCAATCGGTCGTAAGGGTCCGTTGAGCCCCTGAGGCATTGGCTCGTTCCGCGGCCGGACTTTCCGCGCTACCGGTTTGTACTTGCCCGCATTGCACCGCGCCATCCAGACCCAATCGTCGCCGTCGTAAGTCCTAGTAATGACCAGACCGGGGCTTTCGCCTTTGCTCACGACTGTGGCACGATGATAGGGTTTTCGAAGCGTAGAGCCTTCCGGCGATGCATACTGAGGAATGGGACTTACTTCCGGCACCTGCGCCCCACGCGCGTCCTCCCCCGCCTGCTCCTCATCTGTCGGCCGCCCGTGCAGAGCCGGAGCCTGCTCCGCACGGTTCCCGCAGCCGACTAGGAAAAATCCTCCGCAGGGTAACCCTTACGGTCAACCCCCGCGCCGGACTCTTTGTTGCCGCCAGACATTGGGTCCTTTACCCATTTCCCTCTCCCGTGATCGCAGATCGTCGTCTCGAACCGTGCTCCGAGCGAGTCTTTGACGGTCAGTGCCTCCGTTCCTTCCTCGTCGTTGAAGGCCATTTGGGCTCGGAACCCAAACATGAATGGCCGTCCTAGAATCACATCTCCGCACTCCACTGAGAGAAATGACAGAGGCTTACAGACCTTGGCGACTTCCACCTCCTCCGCCTCTACTACCCCGTCCACGCGACATTCCCCGCCATTTAACGCCCGAAGACCCATCGCACACTTCCTCCGCACCAGACCGAGCTCGTCCACTAACCTTGATGGGAGCAGGTTGACCATCGACCCGCTATCCACCATCGCCCACACCTTCCGCCCGGCGATGGTCATCGCGACATAAGCAAGCGGAACGGATACCGACTTCGACCGGCACGGCTCGGGATCCATTTCCTCCTCCGCCACGTTAACCCGCTGAACCGTTGTCGGCACCCGACCCTGACCGCAATCTTTCAAGGCCTGGACCATCTCGTCAACGACCGCGGGGGACACCGCCGCTAGCTCTCGTAGGGTCAGGGGTATTGGTGAGTCGTTCCCCATTACCCTCCGGACGATGTCCGCGGCCTTCTTCTTTCCCACGGGATTAGAGGACGGCCCGTCCGAAATCGGCACTCGCGTGACTGGCTTCGAAGCCGTTGATCGCTCGTCGACATCCATCGTAATGCGCTCATTCGCCGCCAACGCCCTGACTTCAGCCTCCACTCTCGGAGCTACCCAGGTCCCGGGCGCGGTGACAATCCCAAGCGAGACCCGAGCAGTCTTGGTCTTAGCCTTCGCTCTTTCCCGCACTTGCACCATTGGTGGCGGCTTGTCCTTAGTCAGATCCACCGATTCACCCTTCGGAAATATGTACGTCATCCCGGATGCGCGAACAAGCCCTTTGTCCATGTCCCGAGTGAGATCCTCACAAACTGACTTCCAGTGCCCTCTCACCCCGCAATATGAACATTGCGGCGACCCGTACGATCCGGATGATCCGCTAGGAGGCTGGAACCCTTCCGCCATGTGAGGCGGCACCGCGCGCGGTTGAGAAGGAGCCGCCGGAAACGGTGCGGCTGCCGGAGCTGTAGGAGCCGGTGTCCGGTTGAGGAAAACCCTTATGTCCCGCAGAATCTCCGTTATCTCCCCGACTGATGGTCCCGGAGGCTGCTGGGAAAGTCCGACATGAGAGGGCGTCAACGGCCGCGCGGCCGAAGTTTGGTCGGGGGCCGGCGCCGAGATCGTGACCGATTTCTTGGAGGAAGACGGGTACGTTCGTGCCGTATCTGCGATGAGCTCGTCCAAATCGATTTCGCTTTCCACGGCTTGACAGATAACCGAAAGATCGGGGAGAATCGCGACGCTCCCATCCAACGACCTCTTAACCAGGCCGTGGTCGTACAGGTATCGTTGCACCCTGGAACGAAGCTGGGGCGCGAGACCCCCCAGGAAAGCCCGCTTCATGGCACCCGTCTGACCCGCGACGACCTCGTTCTTTGCAAGGTACCTGTAAATTTGCTCGAACCTTGACATATATTCCACTAATCCTTCGCGCGATTGCACCCCGCCATTCTCGATCGCCTCCTCCGCAGCTCAATTGAAGTTGCTTTCCCGAAACCGAGGTTCACGCTTTCCCCACCTCGCCAACATCTCGCTTTTCAACTTCCCCCAGTCTTGCCTCTCGTATCCAACCATTTCTTCCACGTCCCGCAGCTTCTCCTCCTCGGTAATGAACAGCACAATAGTCCGAACCTTATCTGCGCCCGACGCGCCCTCCAAGTCCGCGATCCCTTCGAACCTAGAAAGGAACCGCTCGACATCCGAAGTACTGAACCGAAGATGGGGGAAATCCCTCGGCCTCAACCAAACGCGGCGAGGGGCCTCTACCACCATGTCCGACGACCCTTCCGAGGGAGGAGCGAACCCGCTAACTCTAGGAGCATGAGCGGACGGTGGCGGAGGGGGTTGAGCAGCAGAGACGGGAGTCGGGCGTGGAGGGTAGGGAAGGGGAGCATTGGATCCCGGAGTGGTTGTCGGTAGCATTCTGCGTAATCTTCAAGAGACTGAGAACGGATCGAAATTTCCCGGCCAGACCCCCAGATGTGGAAACTTTAGGGAGGTTATCCTCACGAAGTTGTCCCTAGTTACGGGATCGATGGTTCTAGCGTCTGTAAGACCGAGATTGCTTCCTTTCCTTTACTCCGAGAGAGAGAGAGAGAGAATGAGATATGTAGGATTGATGGATGCTCCCCCCCTCCCCCCTACAACCCGAAGTCAAGGGGAAGGGTGTTTGAGCCCTCCCCCTCAACCCTAACCTAAGCACAAGCGCAAAGACAGACTGACAACCATGAAGAAGGAAACCTAGACCCATCCCTTAACCCATACCCATACCCTACCCCCGCCAGCTCGCCTGTCATTACGCGCATCCGGTTCGTCTTTTCGTGGCGCGGCCCTCCGCCGCGCAATACCCAAGATTTGCCGTGCTTGCGCGCATCCACCCAACGCGCCGTCGTGAATTTCCCGTCCCGTGGCCGGCCCGCGCTTGCGCGCGGCTGCCACGCATATAGCCCCGCTGTCGCCCCGCTTCTTCCTTCCCTGACTAGCCGCTCCGAGAACCCGGTTGGCCCAGCTCCATCAATGAGTCGGACATCCAAGCGGGTTGCGGCCCGCCTCCCTTAGTCAGGCCCAGCCCGCAGTCGCATGCTTGATCCCGCCGCGCCCACTGCTGAGCCCGCAGCGGCTGCTGCTGAACCCGCAGCGGCTACTGCTGAGAACCGGCGTACCCCAACTGCTGAGCCTAACCTACCAGATGCTGAGCGCGCAGGCCGCGACGCAGTCCCCGACCCGAGGCTATATAATGACACCACAACGGACGTTGGGGGGAGTTTGTTACGGAGGTGGGGAGAGGAGGCTAGGGTTTCTGTTTTGGGATTGTTTTCTGTTTCTTTGTCATACTGTTATTTGCGCGTGTACTTAGGTTAGGCTTGAGAGGGAGGACTTATCCTCACTCTCAACTCTGGGTTGGGGAGGAGGGATGCATGGAATGCATGAAGGGAATCAGAGCATCACATCATTGGATTGGATCACTCATCTCACCAGGAGATTAAAGGAACTCATACCAGATACACATCCAGGCCAAAAGTTCTTAGGATTGAAGGATTGGTGATTTCAATCTCTCTCTACTTTTCTTTATCTTTTTATCTCCTTATTTCTATCTCTCATTTCAAGTGCAACTCTGGGAATCCCCATCTCCTTTCAAATGCAGGGAACCGTTAACTTGCAAACCTTGGGACAATTATAGGGGGGATAACCTTTATTCTTTCCACATCTGGGGGTCTGGCCGGGAAGTAACCTTCTGTTTCTTGTCTTTCAAAGGTAACTGGGCGCAATGTCCTATCCATACCTCCCTGAAGTCGCTCCTTCTTCTTCTTCTTCTCCTTCCGTCTCCGGGTCCGCTACTCCAACCCCAATCTTGTCTTCCATTCCTCCTCCCCCTCCCTCTGCTCGACCCAGGACAAGCTACGCCGTTCCCCCATTGGTCTCCAGTGACCATGAACCCACTCGTCCGGTTCGCATCAGGCTGCGCGACTACCCTCACATCCAATTCAACACCGCGGACGTGGAGCGATTCATCTCAAGATACAAAGGAATTGCAGATGCAGAAGGTGCGTTGGACGCCAATAAGGCCCGGCTTGTTGTCCTGTTCATTATGGACGAAGAGAATTTCTGGGATGTGGAGGAAACGGAAGGCTATGAGAATCAAGATTGGCCAAAACTGAAGGCGGACATCCTAACGCAGTGGGGTAGGCGCGAAACTTGATTCCGGGAAAGCAATTTTGACCGCGTGGCCTTGGAGGCGAGCGCGCGCCAAGGAGTCAGAACTCGGTTGGAGCTGGCGGAGTACACCTTGACATTTGATTGGATCTATTGGTACTTGTCAAAGAACGAGGTGGTGGCGGGACAGACGGGGTCCATGAAGTGCGCATTTCTGGGCAGTTTAGGTGCTCAACTCCGGGCAAGGGTGCAGCGGCATCTTTACAATCACAACTTGGTAAAGTGGTCATTGGACAGGAGCCTCGCGCTCCTTCCGGAGCTGGCTGTCATTTTCCAGGCTGTGGAGAGCAAGCTTGCCTTAGAAGAGCTTATTGAGGACACCGCTAAGTCCTTCCCAGCGGGAACAAAGAAATCCGTCCCCCAGGTTTTGGCTCCGGCGCAATTTCCGGCCCTGGTTCCACCTACTGCCACGTGTGTTCCGGTTCCTCAAGCCGCGCCCACCCCTCCAGTAAGTGAATTGACGGAACTGATGAAGGAATTGAAGATCTGCATGAGCCGTATGGGCCAGCAGCAGCCGCAAGGGCCTCCACCTCACATGGTGGAAGGGTTTCGGCCGCCCAGTACCCGGGAACTGGCGGCTGTATCTCCAGGGGTGGTAGACGAGATGGTTCAGGCGTTGTGGGATTGCGGTCAGGGCCGGGTAACTCAGATGGTGCAGTGGGTTCATGTGGCGCGGAAGGAGGAGGGGCGCGAGGAGTGTGAGTTGATATTGGTTTTGACTCAGCTCGCTTACGTTCCAATGGTAATAGCGGGGAGGAAGGTGTGGGCTATGGTGGACAGCGGTTCAATGGTGAACCTGCTGCCATTGCGGATGGTGGATGATTTGGGGTTGGTTTGGCGGAAATGTGCAATGGGTCTCTGCGCGCTTAACGGAGGGGAGTGTTGTGTGGATGGGGTAGTCGAGGAGGAGGAGGTTGAGGTTGCAAGGGTCCGTAGGCCGCTTTCTTTTCTTTTGGTTGATTGTGGGGATGTGATTTTGGGAAGGCGGTTCATGTTTGGGTTCCAAGCACAAATGGTTTTCGATCCGGGGGTGGGAATGGAGGCGTTGACGGTGGAGGATTTGTCGGGCGGAAGGTTTGAGACAACTATCTGCGATCATAGGCAGGGAAAGCAAAGGAGAGTTTCGGAGTATGAGGAGGAACCGGGCGCCAAGTTGGTCTGCGGTGGGCAACCCTTGGAGGATTTTTTCTAGTTGACCAAGGAGACCGCACGGAACAAGCTCCGGTTTTGTGCGGGCGGTCAACTAATGAGGAGCAAACGCGATCTGGGGATTTGTCTTGGGGCGGAGAAGCAGAGACCGTGCCATTGCAACGGAGTAGGCTGTTGCAACCAGCTGGGGACAGTGGCCAAGTTGGGGGGGGGAGGTGGTGGGGGTAGGGGATAAGTTTTGATTTGGTGAGGGGGTGCTCTAGCCGGTTCACAGCCGGAACAACTAGACACCCCAGAATTTTTGTTTCTCTTTGTTTCTTTCTTATCTGGATTGTGGGGTCTTTGCTGGCTTGGGGTTTTTGCAGGAAACGCAGGCGCGGCACAAAGCCGGTTCCATGAAGGCAAGGACAAGACCCGCGGAACCAGGACGCAAGGACAATCTTGCAGATGGGGGAAACGGTACAAAGAGCGATTTGCGGGCGGTCTATGGGCGTTGCGCGAAAAAAAAATATATATGTTCTTTTCTATTTTTCTTCTCTGTGGGTTTCTTTTTCTCTTTTTCTTTTTCTCTCAGGATATCTTGAGGATGGGTGGTTGGTATGGGAATAAGCTTGGTTTGGTGAGGGGGTGCTCTAGCCGGTTCACAGCCGGAACAACTAGACATCCCAGAATGTCTGTTCTCTTACTCTCTCTCTCTCTCTTCCCTTACGGTGGCGCGCGCTGGTGTTTGGTTTTTGTGTTTGTTACAGGATGGGTACGGGGAACTGTGTGGCAGTTTTTCTGGGGCTGTCCAGGTGCCCCTTTTGGAACAGCTAGTCACTTACGGTTGCTCACAAAGCAAAGCGCACGGACGCGGACTCAATCTCAAGCTCACTCTCACGAAGCGTGGTCGCGCACTTTTTCTCAGAAGGTTAGGACCTTGCGCGGATACGTGTATTTTCTTAATGAAAAGGAAGCGCGGTAAAACAAAAAAGAAGAAAAGAGGAAAGGAAGAAGGGAAGGGGGGGCAATGCGCCTAAGCCATCTTCATCATTTCCTCCATTTCCGCCCTCAATGACGCCAGTAAGGCCCGGAAGGACGCCAGGAGCTCGCGAAGGGATTCCAAGGATTGAGCGCTGGGAATCGCCAGGAAATCCCAAAGCATTGTGGTCAACCTTTCCCCAAAAAGCTCAAAGCTGGCCGCCGGGAGTGCCATTACAATTGGAATTTCCAGGATCTCGGGAGGGCTGGGGGGAGGAGCGGCCGGTGAAGATGGGGCCTCCGGGGAACCAACAGGGGGGCTTGGTCCAGCTGGAGGCGATGACGGGACAACAATGGGTGACGGAGGCGGAGGGACGTTGGGGGTTGTAGGCCTCTCATCCAAGGCCGCTGGTGGCACGGGCAGTGTCGGCGGTTGTGGAGGAGGAGGAGAGGGTGCTGGCCTTCCAAGATCGACTTGTTGTCCGAAACCACAAACGGGTCTGGACAAGCCCTCTTGGGCAGCCTGGGGCAAGAGCTGGATTGGGGGGGAGCTCGGGGAATGCTGTCGCTAAGCAAGCAGCGACGGTGGCCGCAACGGCAAGCAACGCAGGTGCGTCAACCAGGGATGATCAAACACGCGCGCCCGTTCCAGACGCAGAACTTGCATGGGAGCATGATGGCAATGGAGCGGAAGGAAGACGGGGGAAGGTGGTAGTGGGAGTGGTGGGGGTGGGAGTGGAAGTAGCGGGGGTAGTGGTATGGTGAAGCAATGGAAGAGTTCTGGGGACAGAAATCAAGTTGGGGGGGGATGTGGTGTCAATTTATAGACATGGATTGGGAACTGCGTCGCAGCTGCGCGCTCAGCATTGGAGGCAAGCGGGCTCAGCATTAGGGTATGCGGAGTGCTCAGCAGCGGCAGCTGCTGGATCAGCAGCAGCCGCTGTTTGGCTCTGCACCTAGTGGACGGGTTGGGCTCAGCATTGAATGCAGCCTGGGCGGCGATCTGCCCTGGGGATTGGATTTGGAAGGTAGTGCGCTCAACTAGGTTTGCGGGCGCGCCGGTTTGGATACATAGGGGTGGAGAAATCCGCGGGCTATAAAGGAAAGGATGGAGCGCGCGTGCAAGCGTGCGGATCATGCCAGATATTACCGGACACCCACAACGGGGGCAGACAAACGGATACGAACAGGCCCGGGAGCCTCCGAGTAGGGCGCGGTGCAAGGAGCGCGTCAGGAGAAGGATGAACTGGATGGACGGAACGGCGTACGGACGTTGGGGGTAGTTTGTTACGGAGGTTGGGAGAGGAGGCTAGGGTTTCTGTTTTGGGATTGTTTTCTGTTTCTTTGTCATACTGTTATTTGCGCGTGTACTTAGTTTAGGGTTGAGAGGGAGGACTTATCCTCACTCTCAACTCTGGGTTGGGGAGGAGGGATGCATGGAATGCATGAAGGGAATCAGACTATCACATCATCGGATTGGATCACTCATCTCACCAGGAGATTCAAGGAACTCATACCGGATACACCTCCAGGTGGAAATTTCTTAGGATTGAAGGATTGGCGATTTAACTCTCTCTCTAATTTTCTTTATCTTTTTATCTCCTTATTTCTATGTCTCATTTCAAGTGTGACTCCGGGCATCCCCATCTCCTTTCAAACGAAGGGAACCATTAACTTCCAAACCTTGGGAAAATTAAAGGGGGGATAACCCTTATTCTTTCCACATCGCGTGATCCAATCCGCGCGTCTTGCAATGGGCAATCCGCTTGATCCGCGCAAGCCGTCCAATCCGCGTGAGCCTTCCAATCCGCGCAACCCGTCTGTCTCCCGTCTCCAGGTGCTGAGCCCCACCCGACCGCTGCTGGGCCTACCTGACTGCTGCTGAGTGCGCCGCCCGCAGCCCTTTTCCCGACTTGCGTCCTTAAAAGAGCACCACATCCCCCCCAACTTGAGTTCTGTCCCCAGAGATCTCCCACCATCTCACCTTCCGTAGTTGCACCCCCCCCCCTTCCCCACTTGTTGCAACTACCCCACTCCTCGCCAGCAAGTACACTACCCCCCCTTCTCTCTTGCTCTCCCCCATGGCGCCCTGCACCTATTGCAGCCAGAACAGCCTTGCCTGCCGGATCAATCCTGGCCTTTGCGCATGCATCCCTTGCCGCGCCGGCCACCACCGTTGCTCGCTGAGTGATGGTATGCCGCGTGCTTGTCCGCGTGCCCAACCCCGACCCCGACTGCGCAAGAGGGCCCGTTGCAACTTGTTTGTGGTTTCAAGCAACGAGGAAATTTCAAGCCACGAGTGGACCCTGGCCGGCTCCCCCAACAACTCCATGCCCCCCGCTCCTCCTGGCCCATCCTCGCACGAATGCCATGACTCAGGCTCACTGTACTGTTGTGCTGGGCCTCTAAGACGCGCGGACTTCCCAAACTTTGTGGCGTATCAGAACGCAGCTTGAACCTGGGCAGCCCGGGTCCGCATCAACCAGCCCGCAATGGACCCACAATTCTTCACTCTTCCGGCTGCTCCTCCTCCGCCTTGTCCGCAACCAGCCCCGTCTCCGCGTCCCTCACCCAAGCCGGCCCGTCAACCATCCCCAGCTCCGCGTTCCTCACTTGAGCCGGCCCGTCAACCGTCCCCTGTCGTGGTCCCTTCATTGCACAAACAGGCTCCTGTCCCCAACGCCGCTCCAGGCCCGGACCCCACTCCCCCGGCCGGTACTCCCAAGATCCCGGACGTTATTCCAATTGTTCCAGCCGTCCCACTTGCGAGGTTTGACGCAATGGAAAACAACACGGATGGACTCCTCCGGAGGTTCCTAGCCACACCGCATGGTCACAACGCCGACTCCCGGCCCAAACTTCTGGCCTCATTCCGCAACCTGGTCGCCGCGGCTTGCTTGGACGCGGTGAGGATGATGAGAGTTGGACCAACTTGAACGGATCGCCCCCCCCTCCCTTCCTTTCTTATCCTTTCTCCTTTGTATTTAGCACCTATACACGAAAAGACACATTTTGTGCGCAATTGAGTAGCCTTCAGGCTTGTGAGTCCCTGAGAGAGAATAAGAACCGCGTGCGAGATTTGCGCCTTGGAGAGAGAAGATCCGCGCCAGTGAGAAATTGGCGAGAAATCCGCGCCAGTGAGAGTCTGAAGGTGAGAAATCCCTGCCAGTGAGAGTATCTGAGGGAGTACATGGGGAGACCTCGGCGCGCCAGTGTGCATACAAAATCCTCGAGAGAGACAGGAAGAGAAAATAAAATAAAAAAAGAAATGGAAGAATGAATAGATAAGAAGGAACAAGATTTTTTTTTTTTTGAGCCCGCGTCCTGCATCCCAACTCCAACCTTCCACATCTGCGCTAGCTCCCCCCCCAACTTTGCCGCTGTCCCCAGCCAACCGCACCCTCTATACCCATTGCCAGATCCGCAGCGTGTTGCCTCAACCAATCCCGCATGGGCCTCGTTTGCAAATTGTTTTCCCAAACTGCCTAGGTGCACCTCCCACCGCCAAGAACCTCCTGCATCCCTTGAGATTCAAGCCCATCCGCAGGCAAAACCCAAAAAAAAGCAAACACCCCCAGATGTCCTTACCACAACCCGCTGCGGAGGAGGAAAGAGGCTTCAAAACCCTTTCAATCCCAGACCTCTCCTCCCCCACCCCGTCAACACAACATTCCTTGCCCTTTGCAGTTCTTGCAGCCTTGTTCTCCCCTCCAGAGATTTCTGACCGCTCCCTGCCTGCCGGACCGCGCGTGACCACTTGATCCTTCCGCTCCCCCCCACCGTCTGTCCATTCCGCGCCCGTTGTGAAAACTAAAGGGGGCAACACCCCAGAAGTTGTCCTCAAGTTCCGGAAGTTATTGATCAAAGCGTCTGTAAGGAGATTGGATGCAGCCATTCAAGAGAGAGAGAAATAATAAGATGAATTCCTTCCTTTCCAATCCAATCCAATCCGATGCCATAAAAAGTGATATCCTAGAGTGCAGTCCAGTCCGTGAAGTGAAGTGAAGTGAAGTCAAGTGGGGTGAAGTGTTTTTCCCGTCCTTCCCCCCCCTCCAACCCGGAGTTGAGAGCAAATTATTTAAGTCCTCCCTCTCAACCCTAACCTAAGTACAACCACAAGTAAGCAAGAATGATGAAATACAACCCCTAAGCACAGAACCCTAGCCCAATCCTACCTCTACATCCCTTGCCCCATAACCCATGCCCCTCAATATCAATGTATGCCCCACTCGCCCGCCCGCGCGCGTCCACCCAACAACCCGTTCCAGGTATCCGGGGCGTACCCGCGTGACCCAATCTGCGCGTCTTGCAATGCGCGGTCCAATTGGTGCAAGCTTTCCGATCCGCGCAAGCCTTCCAATCTGCGCAAGCTTTCCAATCCGCGCAAGCTTTCCAATCTGCGCAAGCTTTCCAATCCGCGCAAGCTTTCCAATCCGTGCAAGCTTTCCGATCTGCGCAAGCTTTCCAATCCGCGCAAGCTTTCCAATCCGCGCAAGCCTTCCAATCCACACAAGCTTTCTGGTCCGCGCAATCTGTTGTCTCCCGTCTCCAGGTGCTGAGCCCAACCCAACCGCTGCTGGGTCTAGCTGACTGCTGCTGAGCCCGCAGAGCGGCTAGCTGCGGCAAGGCCCTGCCCATTGCTGAGAGCGCCACCCGCAGCCCTTTCCCGACTTGCGTCCATAAAAGAGCAACACACTGTCCTTTCCATTGCTGCCACTACCCTTTCCAAATGCGTGCTCCCTGCCGTCATAGAGGTCCGCCTCGGGTCGTGATTATCTGACGCGTGGTCCGTCTCTTCCACCGCCGCGTGTACCTTCTTTGCAAGATCTGTGCCCTTCTTGCCAATTCCCAAACTGCATGGAGCATCCATTTCCTGTTCCATTGTCCTTGCCCACTTCCTGTCAGTAGGCCGCACCAGTTCCGTCAAGTCCCGCTTCCCCAGCACGTACTTAGCCCCCACTGGGGAAACCAATTCCGCATTTGAATCCGCTGTCCTGTCCCTTTGTCCCATCCGCCAACGGTTGTCATCCTCCCCATTTGCGCACACGCAGGTCGCGGACGTGCTGGGAGACTGAATACGCTCCAGATAGGCCTCAAGGCCCCTTGCCACCTCCGCGAGTTCGCTAGTCCAAGAGATGGTTGCTGGTGGTGGGGCCGGAACATACTCTGACCTGTAGTACTCCAGTTCTGCGTAATCCAATTCTGCTTGCAAACGGATCCCGCTGCGCGCGCCTGCCTTGTAACCCAATTCCGCGGATGGCTTGAGATCGTCCTTCCAAAAGCAAGAACCGGGCCTCCCCCATCTTGCCAGCCTGTTCCCCTTCAGTGTTGGCCAATCCAGGTTCCGGTAGCCTCCCATCTCTTCCACGTCCCAACTTGCTTGCGCGTCCTTGATGAACAAGACCACATGGCGCGCCTTCTCAGAATCCAAAACGCCTTCAGAGTCCGCAATCACTTCATACCTTGAGATGAATAGCTCCACTTCCGCAATGTTGAGACAAATATTCAGGTAAATCCATGGGGTAGTGCGGAAGCCATGGGATGAGGAAGGAAGAGAAGCGGCTGTTGGTAGCATCCATGAGTACCTTTGAGAGACTTTGACAAAAGATTGTTCCCGGCCAGACCCCCAGATGTGGAAACCAAAGGGGAAACACCGCTAAAGTCTTCCTTGAGTTCTGGGAGTTATTGATCAAAGTGTCTGTAAGGAGATTGGATTCAGCCGGTCAAGAGAGAGAGAGAGAGTGATAGAGGGAGAATAAGATGAATTCCTCCCTTTCCAATCCAATCCAATCCAATGATAAAGAAGTCATCAAGTAATCTCCAATGTCCAAGTCCTCCCCCCCACCCTACAACCCGGAGTTGAGAGTGAAGTATTTAAGTCCTCCCTCTCAACCCTAACCTAAATACAACCACAAGCAAGCAAGAATGATGAAATACAACCCCTAAGCACAGAACCCTAGCCCAATCCCACCCCTCCATCCCTTGCCCCATAACCCATGCCCCTCAATATCGACGTATGCCCGGCTTGCCCGCCCGCACGCGTCCACCCAACAACCCGTTCCAGGTATCTGGGGCGTACCGCGTGATCCAATCTGCGCGTCTTGCAATGCGCAATCCGCTTGATCCGCGCGAGCCGTCCAATCCGCGTGAGCCTTCCAATCTGCGCGACCCGTCTGTCTCCCGTCTCCAGGTACTGAGGCTGACCCGAACGCTGCGGGGCCTACCTGACAGCTGCTGAGCCCGCAGCACGGCTAGCTGCGGCGAGGCCCTGCCCATTGCTGAGCGCACCGCCTGCAGCCCTTTTCCCAACTCGCGTCCATAAAAGAGCACCACAGCGTGCCGGTAAACCTTTTCAAAAATGAAATAAAAGGGCTTCCTTGTCCCATTGGATGCAAGACTGCAAAGTTCAAAAATTGAAAATATAAACAGAAGCTCTACTATTTTCCTTAATGAATAGATTATTGAGTTTGTATTTGGCATTTTGAACTTCATTAGGGTTGCCAAACAGGGTGAACAGCTGTTGCTCAAACTTTTCCCAATTGTTGAGAATACAAGTGGGGCTATTGTTATCTAATAGTTTGAGGTAAGGTTTGAACCACTGCAAGGCTCTTCCACCAAGGAAGGAAGATGCATACATAACTCTAAGTCTATCACTAGGCAAATTATGAGGATTGTTTGAGAAGATAATTTTGCAGGACTGTAGGTAGGATCTAAGCTTTTGAGGGTGTTCCCCAGTAAAGTGATAAGCTGCTTCATGCACAGGATGCAAAAAATAGGACCACTTGGACCAGATTGCAAGGCATTCTGATTGAGTACCTGGATCAGAGTTGTGAGTAAGGTTGAGGCACCTGGTTTGGGAGCATTAGTGGGAGCCCGTGATCTACCACAAGTCAAGGTTTCATTGGAAGAGTCTTTGATTTCTTTGAGAGGGTCCACTTCCTCCCGCAAGGGATCAAGGGGATCATCAAGAGGTTCAACCAAAGGAGATTCAGAAGAATGGAAAGGACCTAAAGGTTATCTGGCCCAAGAAATGCTCGATCTCCCTACCCAATGGATATCATCATTGTAAGGGGTGAGGGAAGCATTCTTGGTTGAGCAAGTATGTGAAATTTTAAAAAGAAATATATTATAGGTTGGAAAGCTACAATAGATGGTTGATTTAGTTAATTTACTGTCACAAAACAACCCCAAATACTATATGGAAATCTTTGATGATTGTGAGTGCAAAATGAAAGCTGAGTGCAAGGGCAAGTGCAAGGTAGCAAGGGCTAACTTCAAAGTGCAAACTTATGGTTGAGTAACTTAACACACAGCAAGAGGGATGAATGTTCCACTGGGAGGAAACCAAACCCAAGCCCAATGTGATGACTGGATTCAGAAAATGCAAGAACATATGAAATTAACTGACTGAGGAGACAATCCTCAGGCAAACGGAGTAGCCTTTATAAGTTAATCCAAGATGACTAGATACAACCTGATGGATGATCAACTACAGTTCCAAGTGATGAGGCAATGAATGAAATGGACAGGGTACAAAATGAAATGAAAGTATGAATTGTTTCCAAGGTCTTAGCGTAATTGCATGACAATAGGGGACAAATTTGTTGGAATGTAACGGTTGAGACATAAGGGAATGACAAAGAAGAAATGCAAATATGAAGGTGTAGTTTATGCAGGGTAAGGGAATAGTCCATTTTAAAACTATACAATTGAGATGGTTTGACTAGTGTGAGTGCAAACTAGCAATAGCATGTGACCAGAAAGGGGAACCAAGGGTTATTGATACCCAGGGTGAAAAGGGCGGAACCCAAATGGATGGTCAACCAAGGTAGAGTTGACTGCAAGGTTTGAAAGTCAATGCTGATTCAGTTTCCAAGAATGGAAGTTCATTATGCAAGCCAGAGTGGATAAGCAGAAGGCACCATTGATGTTGTGCTTCAATTTTTTCATGCTTATGGACTGAGGTAGATGGTACTTGAAGAAAAAGAGTATTTCAAAGTAGGAGGACAATAACCCTTAAGCTCAAAGCGTGAAACAATGGTAGCAATGGATTACTTCCACCAGGTGAGACTGAAAGCCTTAGTGGACACCATACCCCCTCACAATGAATAAAATTAATCAATCTGGCAAGAAAAGATGTGTATGCCGTTTGACCTCAAAGATATCAAGGACCCCATAACCAGAAATTCAGGTCAATTACCATCAAAACAAGACAGAGAAATCCAAGCAATAATTTTCTCAAAACTGGATAGAACAACTCACCCCAATATGGTCAACTCCTCAAACAAAACATTATCAAAATTACTCTGGTCAGAGATCATACACCAATTTTCCTCATCTGAAACTTCCAACAGGGCACAAGTCTTCAACCACTTTATCCATGCTCTGTTCATCAAACATGAAATAAGAGGATTTGTAAAATATATAAAAAAGGAACTCACTGGGATGGCAGACGTTGGAATCAAACTACCAAAGGACATTCTGGCCTACCTCATCTTATTCAAGTTCCCACCTATTCTAGAAAATCTTAAGCAGCAAATCATGCATGTAGAAAAATTCATGACATTTGATGTATTATTCAACCAACTAATCCAGTACAACAAAAGGAAAAAGGAAAAACTTAAATTAGGAAAATCCACTCAAAATGTCTCACTGGTGGCAAAAAAGGGGAAACATGAAAAGGATGGCAAGACGTTAAAAATCCAATGCAAGGAAGGGTACCACAATCCCAATGCTCCACAACCTGAATACTCCTGCTTTCATCTTCACCCCCAAATTGCGCAAGGATGGTGGATAGAAAAGGAAAGCAAATGGAAGAGCAAAACCAAGAAGACTCCCACCATCAACTACAGCACTTTAATGAATCTCTGGATCAATTCTGTGGAGACTCCTTTGGGATTGGGTAAAGTTTAGAAAATAGCTTTCTGGCAGTAACTTGAGGGGGAATTTAGTAACAGAACTACAAAGAAGATAGATGAAGGCTAAGGGTGTTTTTGAATTTCCTGCCCCTCTAGGTACTATATTAGTCTCACAAAAATAAAGGAAAAGAGATTGGTGGCTGATTTTCAAATAGATTTCCTACTATAGTAGTCTCTATCAGACCTAGGATCAATGTATTTAAGCTTGATAAGGAAAAGTGGTGGAACAGATAGTGACTTGCAGGAATGAAGCTGAGTAATGGAACAATCTTCTCTCTAGGCTTATCCTTTTGATATTTTTATATTTATTTTATTGGTTACTGATGGATGCTTCTTTGATGATACAGGTGATTTTTCAATAAGGGTTGAAATTGTTGAGCCTATAGTTGATAACTGATGGTGATGGAGGTGGATGATGATAGGTGATGATGATGGTTGATGATGGTCAAGGTAGGTTGTGATTATGGAGGATGATGTTCAAGGTAGGTGATGATGATGATGGATGATGATGGATGGTGATGATGAGGATTGATGATGGTCAAGGTAGGTGATGATGATGGATGGTGATGATGAGAGTTGTTAGTGGTTGATGATGATGATGTTCAAGGTATTTGGTGATGCTTTGTGATGTTCAAGTTATGGGGAAATGGTGGTGATGTTCAAGGGTATGGGATATTGGGTGAATAATGGTGGTGGTTGATGATGATGATGATGATGGTGATGGTGATGGTGATGGTGATGGTGATGGTGATGGTGATGGTGATGGTGATGGTGATGGTGATGGTGATGGTGATGGTGATGGTGATGGTGATGGTGATGGTGATGGTATGGGATACGGGATTGGTGATGGTCACAGTATAGATTATGGGATAATGGTTGAGGATGGTAAAAGTATGGGTTAAGGGTGCCTAGGAGGCATGGTGATCCCTGGGGGGAGGATGGGGGGATCTTGTGGTGCCTGGATGGAGGAGAGAGGCCCTCTATTTATAGAAAATCCTACCCTCAGGGCTGCCCCTGAAGGTCTCCCTGGTACAGTGAATAAAGTTCATGAGGCATTTTGGCTGTTGAGATGAGGAGGCTGTGCAGGATCTACATGCATGTTCACCCTTGCATGCATTTCTGTGCTGCATTGATACTGGTCCCTCCTGCATAGATTACTTCTTTATAGTGCTGGTTGGTCATTTTTCTGGTCCTTCATGCAGTGCCTTGCATATATTTCTTTGGTATACAGCTGCAGGTTTGTTTCTGCATGCAGTGCCTTGCATATATTTCTTCTTTATACTGCTGCAGGTTTTTTTGGTGCTGCATGCAGTTTCTTGCATATATTAATTATGTATATTGCTGCAGGTTTGTTTGGTGCTGCATGCAGGGTCTTGCATATATTAATTATTTATACTTCTGCAGAAGAATGTGCTGAAAGGCTTAATCCGCAAAAATCTATTTGTTATTGAGAAAACTTGGAAAGCTGGAAAAAACCACACAGTCAATCTCACAAATCAATCTTGAGTCTCTGCACCAAATGAAGCCCAATATCTATCTTACATCCACAAGATGTATGGCCATGCTTCCATCTCAACCCTCATACCCATTGTAAAGGATTGCATCACCAGAGAAGAATTGAACAGTTTTAAGTGCAACAGCTGTGTAAGAAGTAAAATCACAAGGAACCCCTTCTCTGCAACATTGACACTGTCAAAAAAAACCTTGGATAGAATTGATCTCAATCTGATTGGGCCAATAAATCCCCATTAAAAAGCAGGCAATCACTATATCTTGACTTTTGTTGACAACTTTGTTAAATAAATCACTCTCCTTCTTTTCTCCTTCCTTTCTTTTTCTTCTATTTCTATTTTTCTTCTATTTTTCCTCTTCCTTTTTCCAGTTTCTTGTACTGTCTCTGTCATGTCCGCGCGTCTCTGGTTACTGTCACGAGTCTACCTTTACATGTCACACTCATGGTTCCCAACTCATCTTTACTCTCTTCCTACGCGCAACCCTCTTTCCTTCTCTTCTCTCTGGATTCATTCTTTTCATCCCTCATTCTCCTGAACCACCACTTGCCTACTTGAAACTCCTTGAATCCTAATTCTTGACCCATCTTCTTGTCAAGTCCTGACTGATAAGACTTGTGATTGTTGTCATCTCTCTTGCATCAACAAAGTCTAATGCTTTATCCTCAACTCTTTCAAAGTCTTTTGTCACCGCCTCTCCGTCTCTTATCTTTCTACTTTCAACCATATCACTGAAGAACTTGGCAAATCCTCAACCTCTTCCAGTTGCTGGATGTTTGTTCTTTTCTTTAAATCTTTTCTTACTTTTCTTATTTTTCCTCTTTCCATCTTTCTTTCCCTTTCTTAACTGATGTTTGTCTTGGCACAGCCCTCTTTGTTCATTATTCATCAAATCCCTTCACAGTAATTTAAGAAACTTCACAGGCTACCTTGCTGTCCAAGGATGAAAATCCTGATAGAATCATCAGCATCCTTGAGATAGAAAATAAAAGGCTCAAATACTATCAAAAGGAGATCTCCTTAGATGAAGGAACCAAATTCAAAAACTCTACCCTGAAAGATTTTGCAAGGTAAAAACACATCAAACTTCTGACCTCCAAACCCCACCACTCTCAACATAATGGTTGTTCCAGAAGATCAAATCAAACCATTATAGATTCAGCTTGCACAACTTTCTCATCCTCTAGATTAGCCAAAAACTACTGGCGTGTTATGACAAGGGGCTGTTGCTTCATGCTCAATCAAATTCCCAGGGAATTTAATTACCTATCCCCTTGGGAAATCATGTTTGGTAAGAAAGTCCCAGCTAATTTTTTGAAACCCATAGGATCCCCTGTAATCTAACTAGCAAATTGCCTTCAGAAGGGGCAAAAACAAGATGAGAAGGGATTGGAAGGGATTTTGGTTGGGTTCAATCCAACTTTTCACTCTAACCTTGTCCTTAGCTCATCAGGTGTTATTATTGAAAAAAGAATTCCAGTTTCTCAAGGCCCATCTCAAAAACTTTCCTCTCCTTGAGTCACTCAGACTCAAACTCTATTCTCAAATTAATTCTGAATCAAATTAATCCAACTTATCCTCATTTGACAAATGGTCAACCTCCAGGGAGTCCAATAACAATCTCTCCAAGTTGGACTCAAATCAAGAAGATGCAGAATCATTGGATTCTTCATCTCTGGAACCTCCTTGTCTGTCCTCACCAGAACTTCCTGTCCAAGAAACTTCAGAAAAAACAAGATGTGAGAATAGAAAACCACAAAAATATGGTTTCCATCATTACTACAACAGTAATGTTAAATTCACAACTCCTTGAGTCGCGTACACAACTCAAATGGGCTGTGTGGCACGCTAAACAACTAAAATCAACTTGTGTAGCCTCCACTAAATAATAAATAAGAAATGATAAATAATTAATAATAAATAATAAATAATAAATAATAATTAATTAATAATTAATAATTAATAATAAATAATAAATAATAAATAATAAATAATAAATAATAAATAATAAATAATAAATAATAAATAATAAATAATAAATAATAAATAATAAATAATAAATAATAAATAATAAATAATAAATAATAAATAATAAATAATAAATAATAAATAATAAATAATAAATAATAAATAATAAATAATAAATAATAAATAATAAATAATAAATAATAAATAATAAATAATAAATAATAAATAATAAATAATAAATAATAAATAATAAATAATAAATAATAAATAATAAATAATAAATAATAAATAATAAATAATAAATAATAAATAATAAATAATAAATAATAAATAATAAATAATAAATAATAAATAATAAATAATAAATAATAAATAATAAATAATAAATAATAAATAATAAATAATAAATAATAAATAATAAATAATAAATAATAAATAATAAATAATAAATAATAAATAATAAATAATAAATAATAAATAATAAATAATAAATAATAAATAATAAATAATAAATAATAAATAATAAATAATAAATAATAAATAATAAATAATAAATAATAAATAATAAATAATAAATAATAAATAATAAATAATAAATAATAAATAATAAATAATAAATAATAAATAATAAATAATAAATAATAAATAATAAATAATAAATAATAAATAATAAATAATAAATAATAAATAATAAATAATAAATAATAAATAATAAATAATAAATAATAAATAATAAATAATAAATAATAAATAATAAATAATAAATAATAAATAATAAATAATAAATAATAAATAATAAATAATAAATAATAAATAATAAATAATAAATAATAAATAATAAATAATAAATAATAAATAATAAATAATAAATAATAAATAATAAATAATAAATAATAAATAATAAATAATAAATAATAAATAATAAATAATAAATAATAAATAATAAATAATAAATAATAAATAATAAATAATAAATAATAAATAATAAATAATAAATAATAAATAATAAATAATAAATAATAAATAATAAATAATAAATAATAAATAATAAATAATAAATAATAAATAATAAATAATAAATAATAAATAATAAATAATAAATAATAAATAATAAATAATAAATAATAAATAATAAATAATAAATAATAAATAATAAATAATAAATAATAAATAATAAATAATAAATAATAAATAATAAATAATAAATAATAAATAATAAATAATAAATAATAAATAATAAATAATAAATAATAAATAATAAATAATAAATAATAAATAATAAATAATAAATAATAAATAATAAATAATAAATAATAAATAATAAATAATAAATAATAAATAATAAATAATAAATAATAAATAATAAATAATAAATAATAAATAATAAATAATAAATAATAAATAATAAATAATAAATAATAAATAATAAATAATAAATAATAAATAATAAATAATAAATAATAAATAATAAATAATAAATAATAAATAATAAATAATAAATAATAAATAATAAATAATAAATAATAAATAATAAATAATAAATAATAAATAATAAATAATAAATAATAAATAATAAATAATAAATAATAAATAATAAATAATAAATAATAAATAATAAATAATAAATAATAAATAATAAATAATAAATAATAAATAATAAATAATAAATAATAAATAATAAATAATAAATAATAAATAATAAATAATAAATAATAAATAATAAATAATAAATAATAAATAATAAATAATAAATAATAAATAATAAATAATAAATAATAAATAATAAATAATAAATAATAAATAATAAATAATAAATAATAAATAATAAATAATAAATAATAAATAATAAATAATAAATAATAAATAATAAATAATAAATAATAAATAATAAATAATAAATAATAAATAATAAATAATAAATAATAAATAATAAATAATAAATAATAAATAATAAATAATAAATAATAAATAATAAATAATAAATAATAAATAATAAATAATAAATAATAAATAATAAATAATAAATAATAAATAATAAATAATAAATAATAAATAATAAATAATAAATAATAAATAATAAATAATAAATAATAAATAATAAATAATAAATAATAAATAATAAATAATAAATAATAAATAATAAATAATAAATAATAAATAATAAATAATAAATAATAAATAATAAATAATAAATAATAAATAATAAATAATAAATAATAAATAATAAATAATAAATAATAAATAATAAATAATAAATAATAAATAATAAATAATAAATAATAAATAATAAATAATAAATAATAAATAATAAATAATAAATAATAAATAATAAATAATAAATAATAAATAATAAATAATAAATAATAAATAATAAATAATAAATAATAAATAATAAATAATAAATAATAAATAATAAATAATAAATAATAAATAATAAATAATAAATAATAAATAATAAATAATAAATAATAAATAATAAATAATAAATAATAAATAATAAATAATAAATAATAAATAATAAATAATAAATAATAAATAATAAATAATAAATAATAAATAATAAATAATAAATAATAAATAATAAATAATAAATAATAAATAATAAATAATAAATAATAAATAATAAATAATAAATAATAAATAATAAATAATAAATAATAAATAATAAATAATAAATAATAAATAATAAATAATAAATAATAAATAATAAATAATAAATAATAAATAATAAATAATAAATAATAAATAATAAATAATAAATAATAAATAATAAATAATAAATAATAAATAATAAATAATAAATAATAAATAATAAATAATAAATAATAAATAATAAATAATAAATAATAAATAATATGGTTGTGTACAGGGGTACAAAAATCAAAAATGCCCATTATGGGGGGTATATGCCCCCCCAGGGGTTGCACGTGTTTAGAACAACCCTTTGGAGTAGTGTATGAGCCCCCACGTGTTGACGGTGTGGTGCCCCATCCTGGACACCCTGGCCACCTTAAGACCTCAATCCATAAACTGTTGCGCAAACGTACCATCCCACCAAACAACTTATCCTCAGGCTCATCCAAACCGTCCTTTATCTGCGCACATTGCGCGCTGCGCGTCCTGCATCCACGTTGCTCCTCAACTCTGCTGTTATTGCGCGTCCTCATCTTTGTTGTTGCGCGTCCTCATCTTTGTCATTGCGCATCCCAATCTCCTCATTGCTACCGTCGCGCGGCGCTCATTCATGATTTACCGAATCCATCCCAACCCCACCCCCAAGCATTTGGCAAATCCTTGGATCCGTCAAATCTCCCATCTCACTTGATCTATCAGTCTTGAATCTCAAGGCCCTCAGGATTTACTCAACCGTCTCAAGCCAATCTCCTATCCACCCATTGGCGCTCTCATGGACGTCATCCGTCACCTTACCTGGGGCTCTCCCACCGGCTTCCGCCTTCAGACAAGGGGTGAAGAGCGCCAACTACCGCCCGTGGACATCCGCAGCGGTTTGGTTCATTTCTCTTTCCCACCCCATTCGCTTTTGGACGAGGGGTGGGTGACTCGGGTATTGTTGCGCGCACCCATCCACAGACGGACGCGAGTGACCACGTGGTTGTCTTCCCTTTTCCGCTCTATTTGTAGAATCCGTTGTACATAGTCTAACAGGGCCTCCTGCCCATATAAGGAGGGGCTCTCCCCTGCCTTTTGGATCCATCAGCATTGGAACATGGAATGACCCAGCATGAAATCAAGCACACCTTTGATCCTTGAGCTTCCATACTCAAACCCTTGATCCCTGATCCTTATCACCAACCAATAGCCTTGCTGGTTGAAGAAAAATTCTGTCTGTTGGAATTTTTTTGAGTGTGTTATACCACTCCTTGATCCCTTTCTCTGACCATACTGGTCCTGATCCCTGATCACCTTTCTGGAGCCAATCACGATTGATTGAAGAGGTCTTATTAAGCTTAAGACCTGGAGTGTTATACCTCCCCTTAGCTGCTTTGGAGTTGCATTCTGCCAGCCTACTCTTGAGTCCCTTGAGAAGTGTTGAGGTTATCCTTGCTTCAAATCAGTTACTGTTTGTTTTAGAGCTTCTTAAAATTTTGCTTTGTCTTGTACAGCCACCCTCAGTTTTCTGGTACCCTTCAAGCGCTTGATTGCAGAGAGTTGGGCAGGTTCATTGAGAACCTGGAGGTTGCTTGGGTTTGAGTTGATCATCCCAAATCTTCTGCTGACGACCAGAGTTATTAGCTTGTGGGCGTTGTTTGCATACAACAGCTTTTGTTCTTTGAACTCTAAGAAGACTTTTAACTTCTTTTGTTCAAGTTTTTCCCCGCATAATCTTGTCTCAGATAGTGCTGTTCCATCGCTACCAAACTATTATCATCCTTATCCTCCACTCCTTGATTCCTCATTTACCAGTTTCTGGACCTTGATCTTGGTTACATTTAAATATTTTTGTAACACTCAGGAGGGCAGCCTAAACAGATCCTTTCCCCTCCGCAGAACTGCCACGGCCTAGCACCGTTTGGAGTCTAACATTTGGTCCCCCGGGCCGGGATCAAACCAGAAACCTTGGGATTTACAGTCCCAACTTGAAGAATCAACTCCAAAATCCAATCCAATTTTTTTTCTTTCCTTTTTCTGTTTGTTCTTTGTTTTCAGATTGGATCCGTGGAGGCAGCTTGGTCCAGAAGTAATTCCTCCTAATTTTGCACGGCCTGGGCAAGATCCTTGTTGTTTTTGTGAAACTCTACTCTTGCCACACTTGTGAGCCACCTTGGAACTCTGCTTGATTGGATCTCTTAGGAACCCTTCAACATGGAATCTGCTGGATCCTCTTTATCTTTTTGGGCCAAGATGGTCAAAATCAAACCTCAGAACAAAAATTTAGGCTTCAATGGAACCAATGTCAAACAATTCCTTGACTCTTATGAGATGGCTGCGGAAGTGGATGGTGCCAGTGAATATGATATGGCTTATCAGTTACGGTTTTTTATCTCTTCTGACAAAGTTATGGAGGTTATGAAATCGTTTGAGGGATTTGAAACTCACAAATGGCGGCTCCTGAAGGAGGCTATGTTGGCCTATAGGGGAAAAATATATGTAGCCAGATTTACTTTGCAAGACTTGGATGCCCTGGTTTCTCAATGGATCTCCAATGGTGGTATCTCCTCAGCCTCTGACTATCAGACTTTTAGAAAATCTTGGGACCCTATCCAGTCCTATCTTATCCAGAACAATCACAATGATACATTGGACAAAATTTGAGTGCTATTTTTTCAGTCTTTCTCTCCAGGAGTGCAGGAAAGAATTAAGGATGAATTGGTGAAATCTGGATCCATGATCATGACAAGAGACAATTGGTTCAAGCTCCCTGCTTTCATTGTTCTTAGGAATACTGTGGATAAAGTGATGAAAGGTCAAACAGCTCTCACCTTTGAAAAACCTAAAATCACTGAACCAGTCCTTGCCCCCTCTTTTCAAGCATCTAACAAAATCATGAATAAGATGGAAGCCAATCGCAGACCTAAACCCAATCCTCAGACTCACCGGGAGACACCTACTGTAGATGAGATCACTAAATTACTACAGGCATTTGAGAATAAAATAGATCAGAAAATATCCTCTTTAGCCACTCCTAAACCTGCTAATTCTGTTCCTAAGTCTACTATAGTCTGTTATTATTGCCATAGGGAAGGCCATGGTACCGGTAGATGTCCTGAACTCCAGAAAGACAAGGAAGAGAAGTTAGTAGAGCAGAAGGGAAATAATTTTTTCCTTCCTAACGGTGCTTTGATCCCTTTTGATTCGTCTTGACCAATCCGTCATGTGGTGGCCTCATACCAACCACCAACTCCTAAGAAGGAATCCTTGGTCTCTGTGGATTTTTGATCATCATGTGGAACTCTGCAACCTTGGTATCCCCCAGCTATCACTTCTTCCAGCTTCCCTGGCACCTATCAATCCAATCCAGCTAGGAAACCCCATGAGGAACCAAAACCTCATAAGTCTCCTCCTGTTCCATCCTCTATTCTGCGAAAACCTGTTAAACGCCAATCTTCACCTGAGTCTCCTTCCTCTGATGTGGAAGACATGGATGTAGAAAGGGAACCACTTATGGAACGGTTCCAGGAAAACTCTGATCCTCCCCCTCTTCAACCTGCCCAACCCTCAGATCCTCTTCCATCACCTATTACACCTGATCTTTCTCCCTCCACCCAGCCCAAATTTTTATTTGAGAGGGGCATCTCCAAGGACTACCCTAATGCTGTGGAAGGAGTATTAAAGAAAATTTCTGATCTTAAAATCCCTGATCTATCTGTGGCTGAACTCCTGTTGATTTCTCCATCTGTGGCAGAAGGGATGAAGAAATGGGTTTCTTGTTGACGTGTGGAGATTGGTCCGGACAAATTAAAGGTCTCCTCTGGTACTCTGATAGAGGATTCTGGTGGAACAGATCCCTCTTCAGATACCAACCTGTATTACTGTCCTCTTGGTTTTCTTCCATGTTGTCTTGGTGATTCAACTAAAACGGTTCCTCTCCTTGTGGATTCGGGTTCTCAGCTCAACTTGATTTCGGACTCCATGGCCTGCAAGCTTAAACTTAGCCCAAGGGTCATTTTCAACTCTGTGTTTTATGGAATTGGGAATCAGTCCTGTGAACTGGTTGGTATTGCTGAGGATATTCCTGTTTGAATTGGTCAAAATATTGTTGGCACCTGTCACTTCTGGATCACTTGTCTGGATGGTCCCATGATCTTGGGAAGGCCTTTCTTAATGGACTTTGGTGCTACCCTGATGCTTTCTGATCAAGTTGGGGAGAGAATTCTCCTCCCTGATGCTGATGGCAGAAAGATTGAAGTTCCCCTTTGTTCTTTGGATTCTGGTTGTTGGGAAAGAGACTTCCCTGGTCACCCTCCCAAATCTGTCCTGAAAGGAAAGCAGAAAGAAAACTCTCATTCCTTTCATCCTCATTTTTTAGCAGAATAGTTGGCCCTACTGATAGTTGTAGTTCTCCTCAGCCTCAGACTTCAACTCATGGACCAACTCCCACCTCAGAGGCATATCTTTCTTTTTCCTCATCAGTTTCTTCTCATCCAAATAAGATCAAAACCCAAACACGTGAAAAATCCGAAAAATCCAAAAATATTTCTTCTCTGTCTGGATCTGTTGTATCTTCTTTTTCTTTTTCTTTTCAGCCTGATCACTCAACCTCTATTCCGGTTTTGAATCTCTACAATGAGTCTAAACTAGATCTCAATCTCGATTCTTTTCTTGGCGGCTTTGGTATGAAGGAGTTTGGTCTTAGGTGGAGGCAATTTGGGGTAGAAGTAAGTCCTCCAAATTTTGCACCACCAGGGGCTTCTACTACTGTTGTTTTCAAAACTCTACCCTGTGCCATGCATGTGAGCAATGTGTTATCTTTTGAATCCTATTTTATGGAGAAGGCACCTTTCAAGGATGTAGCAGAACATCAGACTTGGAAGATGTTGGAACATGGCCTCAGTTTTTGTAGTCAGGTCTCACCGGACAATGCTTGGAGGAAGCAGGGATTCCTCTCCTTTGCCACCAAGTACAAACCTGTTGCCAAGAAGGTCCAGCCAGTCAACCAACCAATGCCTCTCAACCTCAACCCTCCTCTTATGCGTCCTCCGCTATCCCGCGATCCTTACTGTGGTCTATCCAAATACCTCACTGGTCCATTTATTCCCTCTGGTTGGGTCACTGAAGAAAGTCTGGAAGTGGTCAAATTTGGTCCAGATGGATGGCTTCTTCCTGATGAGTTAAATTTGATCAAAAATATTTTGTCTCTAAGGGAAAAATCTATTGCATTCTGTGAAGAAGAGAGAGGTCTCTTGAAATAATCCTATGGTCTCCCTTACATCATCCCTGTAGTTGAACATGACCCTTGGCAAAAGAAAAATATCCCAATCCCTGCTGCTAAAGTTGAAGAATTCATCAAGTTGGTCCGCAAACAAGTACAAACAGGTTTATACAAACAATTGACTTCTAGCTATTCCAGTCCTGTTTTCTGTGTTCTAAAGAGTAATGGTAAACTTAGAGTAGTTCATGATCTCCAACCTCTTGATAAAGTTACTATTAAAGACTCTGGCGTGCCGCCTTCCACTGAAGAATTTGTTGAATCCTTCTCTGGGAGAGCTTGCTATGGTCTAGGTGACATTATGGGTGGCTATGACAAACAATCCTTGCATCCTATTTCTCGTCCCCTCACTACTTTTGATACTCCCCTTGGTCGATTTCAGCTGACTCAATTGCCTCAAGGTGCCACCAACTTGGTTGCAGTCTATCAGGCTCAGATGATGTGGATCCTCCAGGACAAAATCCCGGATCAAGCGGGTATCTTTATTGATGATGGTGGGATTAAAGGTCCAGTCTCTGACTATGGTAATGAGCTGTTACCTTGGCACTCAGGAATCCGATGATTTATCTGGGAGTATGCTAATGTCTTGGAAAGAATTTTGTTTTGAATCGAGGAATCTGGCCTTACTGTCTCTGGATCAAAACTTGCCGCCTGTGTCCCTGCCTTGGAAATTGTTGGTCATATAGTCTGCAAGGACGGAAGAAGGATGGAAACCTCTAAAGTCAACAAAATCATCTCCTGGCCTACCCCAATAAATCCAACGGAAGTTAGAGGTTTCCTAGGTGTTGTAACTTATTTCAGGATCTTCATTCCCTCATTATCCGAAATCTGTATTCCCTTGCGTCGCTTAACCAGGAAGGATGCTGAATGGATTTGTACCCAAGACTGCAAACAATCATTTCAGTTGCTCAAAACAATTGTTGGGAAAGACATTGTTTTGAAAAAGATCACTTATGGACCCGGAGCCGGCAAGATCAAGCTGGCAGTGGACTCGAGTTATCAATCTGTTGGGGCTGTTCTTACCCAGGAAGATGAAAATGGTTTGGATTGTCCTGCTCTGTATGAATCTCTTCTTTTCTCAGATGTGGAATCCAGGTACTCCCAGCCGAAACTGGACTTTTGCGGTGTGGCCCAAATGTTGAAAAAGCTTCAGACTGTCCTTTGGGGTCAACACTTTGAGTTACAAGTCAATGCACAATCTATTATTGAAATGATCAACGCCCCCAGCCTCCCAAATGCCCCAATGACTCGTTGGGTGGCTTTCATCCAGTTGTTCTCTCTTGATATTGTTCACAGGACTGGAAAATCTTTCACCATGCCTGATGGCTTATCTTGACAACCTATTGGAGACAATGAATCAGAGGTTGGAATGGATTTTGATGAGGAAGAAGCCTTGATCTGCCCTGTCTTTGCCTTCTCCTCCCAAAATTACTCTGGTTTCCAGCAAGGTTTCTGGCTTAAGTTGGAGCAGTACCTTTCAACTCTCCAAAGACCCCGTGATCTCTCTGCCAAAGAATTTCGGTCCCTTAAAAGGAAGTCCTCCAACTTCTTTGTCCAAGGTTCTAGGCTTATGAAAAGGTCAACTCCTTGTTCACTTGTTGTGGTCACTATCCCTTCCAAGCAAGATTTGATCCTGGAAAATCTCCATGAAGGCCTTGGTCATTGTGGGGAAGCCAAAACTTATTGACGAATATCCAAACAATTCTGGTGGCCATCCCTGAAGAAATCCGTCGCTCAATGGTGTAGGAGTTGTGAAGTGTTCCAGAAACGTGATCTTAGGCGCCTGGCCAAAATTTGTTACCCCACTGGAGAATCCACTGTCTTTGGGAGGATTGCTATGGATGTGGTTCACATTAAGGCTGGTGGAGCTAAGTACCTCATCATGGCTAGAGATGATTTTTCTGGATGGGTTGAAGCAAAGTTTCTTAAGAACCTCAGCTCTGAATCAGTAGCAGCTTTCCTTCATGAGACTTGGAAAATGCGTTATGGCTTGGCCCAATCTTATTCTACGGATGGTGGCTCGGAATTTGGTGGAAAACTTGCTGAAATGATCCAATCGCTCCCTGGACAACATAGATTTACTACTCCCTATTATCCTGAAGGAAAATGCATGGTGGAAAGAGGGCATGCTCCTTTGAAGGCTTCTCTTGTCAAATTGGCTGGTGAAAGTGGCAAGAATTGTCAAAAGATTCTCCCCTTGGTCCTCTTCTCTGATTGAATTTCCACCAAGCAAACCACTGGTTACTCTCCTTATGAAATCATCTTTGGTCAGAGGGCTGTTCTTCCTCTTGATCTTGAAATGGAGTCTTTCTTGCGCATCTCTTGGGAACAAGTTTCCTCAACTACTGACCTATTAGTTGCCAGATCAAAGCAACTGGAGCGGAGTAAAGATATTTGTAACAAAGCTTATCAGAAGATGATGGAATCAAGAGCAAAATCAGTTCAGTATTGGGAAGATAAACACCAGAATTGAATCAGGGACCCTTTAAACCCTTGCAACCTGGTATTGGCTTATAATTGTTCCTTGGAAACTCAGTGGGTAAAGCTTTTCTCTAACCACTGGAATGGTCCTTATCAAGTAGTCCATCAAGTTAGATGTGGATCATATCTTTTGGTGGAGCTGGATGGTACTCAGATGGCCAGAAGTTTCTCTGCTGATCAGGTCAAGAAATTTCACTCTTGTGGAGGCAACTTGGTCCAGAAGTAATTCCTCCCAATTGTGCACCATCTGGTCAAAGATCCTTGTCGTTTTGTGAAAACTCTACTTCATGCCACGCGTGTGAGCACTTGGGACGCCTCCTTCATTTTATCTCAGCCATTTCTAGGATTTTCTGTTGGATCGACATATTTTTTTTCTCAACCACTCTCAAGATCAAAATGGCCATTCTTTGGTTTCAATCATCTTTCTTTCCTTTCTTTTTCTATGGCATCAAACTTGGGAGCAGACTAGGGACAGTCTGTAAGTTGGGGAGAGATGTGGTGCCCCATTCTGGACACCCTGGCCGCCTTAAGACCTCAATCCATAAACTGTTGCGCAAACGTACCATCCGGCCAAACAACTTATCCTCAGGCTCATCCAAACCATCCTTTATCCGCGCGCGTCGCGCGCTGCGCGTCCTTTATCCGCGTTGCTTGTCATCTCCGCTGTTATTGCGCGTCCTCATCTTTGTTGTTGCGCGTCCTCATCTTTGTTGTTGCGCGTCCCAATCTCCTCATTGCTACCGTTGCCCGGCGCTCATCCATGATTTACCAAATCCTTCCCGACCGCACCCCCAAGCATTTGGCAAATCCTTGGATCCATCAAACCTCCCATCTCACTTGATCTATCAGTTGTGAATCTCAAGGCCATCAGGATTTACTCAACCGTCTCAAGCCAATCTCCTATCCGCCCATCCGCACTCTCATGGACCTCATCCTTCACCTTACCTGGGGCTCTCCCACCTGCTTCTGCCTTCGGACGAGGGGTGAAGAGTGCCAACTACCGCCCGGGGACATCCGCGGCGGTTTGGTTCATTTCTCTTTCCCACCCCGTCTGCCTTTGGACGAGGGGTGGGTGACTCTGGTATTGTTGCGCGCACCCATCCACAGACGGACGCGAGTGACCACGTGGTTGTCTTCCCTTTTCCGCTCTATTTGTAGAATCTGTTGTACATAGTCTAACAGGGCCTCCTGCCCATATAAGGAGGGGCTCTCCCCTGCCTTTTGGATCCATCAGCATTGGAACATGGAATGACCCAGCATGAAATCAAGCACACCTTTGATCCTTGAGCTTCCATACTCAAACCCTTGATCCCTGATCCTTATCACCAACCAATAGCCTTGCTGGTTGAAGAAAAATTCTGTCTTTTGGAATTTTTTTGAGTGTGTTATACCACTCCTTGATCCCTTTCTCTGACCATACTGGTCCTGATCCCTGATCACCTTTCTGGAGCCAATCACAATTGATTGAAGAGGTCTTATTAAGCTTAAGACCTGGAGTATTATACCTCCCCTTAGCTGCTTTGGAGTTGCATTCTGCCAGCCTACTCTTGAGTCCCTTGAGAAGTGTTGAGGTTATCCTTGCTTTAAATCAGTTACTGTTTGTTTTAGAGCTTCTTAAACATTGTGCTTTGTCTTTTACAGCCAACCTCAGTTTTCTGGTACCCTTCAAGCGCTTGATTGCAGAGAGTTGGGCAGGTTCATTGAGAACCTGGAGGTTGCTTGGGTTTGAGTTGATCATCCCCAATCTTCTGCTGATTACCAGAGTTATTAGCTTGTGGGCGTTGTTTACATACAACAGCTTTTGTTCTTTGAACTCTAAGAAGACTTTTAACTTCTTTTGTTCAAGTTTTTCCCTGCATAATCTTGTCTCAGATAGTGCTGTTCCATCGCTACCAAACTATTATCATCCTTATCCTCCACTCCTTGATTCCTCATTTACCAGGTTCTGGACCTTGATCTTGGTTACATTTAAATATTTTTGTAACACTCAGGAGGGCAGCCTAAACAGCACCTTTCCCCTCCGCAGAATTGCCACCGCCTAGCACCGTTTGGAGTCTTACAACGGGCCCCAACAACTCCCACAGGTTTTCAGGGCTCTAAACAACTCCCGCAGGTCATATGGGGCCCTACAAAACTCCCACAAAACTGTAGTTGTGAATTTATCATCACCCTTACTACAAACCTCCATCCTACATATCCGCACACAAGTGTCCCAAATGGCCCAAATGAAAAAAGGCCTTGAAAGATGATTTAGACTCTATTAAAGCTGAAGATGTCTGCAAAGAATACTATGGAACACCAGACAACATTCTAAACGCCACATGGGTCTTCAAGGTAAAAGAGAACTGCCATGGCAAACCAGTGAGATATAAGGCTTGAATATGCGTTCAAGGTTTCAATCAAGTTCTTGGTGTTGACTAGAAGACAACCTTGGAACCTACCCGAAAACTTGGTTTTCTCCAAATAGCCCTCATTTATGGCTTGAAAGAGAACATGAAATTCACTCAATTTGATGTTAAAGGTGCCTTCCTTCATGCACCTCTAGAGAAGAAGTTCATCATAAAGATTCCTGAGGTTTCCAACAGGAAGTCTCCCTACTTTAAATTAAAAAAATAATTTTAAAGTCTAAAGCAGTCACCCAAGAATTGGTATGAAACCATAACTTGTGGATCAAGTCACAAGGATATCAAGATTCAAATAGTGACCCGTGTCTATACCTCAATCTCAACACTAAGGAGGTCATCTGCTTCCATGTAGATGACCTAATTCATGTTGGTAACACTGAAATCTTCAAGTCAAAATTTCTAAATTTCTTTGAAAACTCATCTTGCCATTTGACCAAAACTATACTTGGAATGCTCATGGAGGTTGAAGAAGAAAGAATTCTCTTAATTCAACCAAACCACATAGACTGTGGGCTGGAAGAATGTTTCCTGTCCTCCTGCAAGGACATACACTCCTCACTGATCCAAAACCTGCACATCAACCCTGCTTTGGATGACAATCACACTGAATTTTGTCAACTGAAAATCAACTATAGATTGGCAACTGGCCTCCTGAACCAGTTGTATCAATACACCCAACTGGATATTTCTTTTTCTTTCTCTAGACTGGCCAGGTTCAACGCCAAGCCAGGAATGAGTCATTGAAGGGAGGTATGAAAGGTGTGGAAATATCTCAAAACTACAAGGTACCTCAAACTTTTTATAAAATACAATCAAAACCAAGAAGTTGTCTCCAGCTTTGGCAATGTAACCTGGGGAGACAACCCCATCTTCTATAAGTCACAAACTAGCTACATTTTCTTCCACCATGGAAGCCCCATTGTTTGTAATTCCTCAAGACATAGAAATATCACCTACCTGTCTACTGAGTCAGAGCTCAATGCCCTACTTGACTGCTATCTTGAACTTTAGTGGATCACACATCTCATAGGCAAAATCTATCAACTCCCCATCATCAAACCCACACTATTAATTGAAAACAAGGGCCTGGATGACATGATAAAGAGATTCAGATCACATTCAAAGTCCAGAAACATAGATATTAAGACTAAGGGATTGCACAAATATTTTGCTGAATCTATGTTCAATCTCTCCTTAATTCAAACTAAATCCATGGTGGCGGAATCCCTTACCAAAGCCTCCTTGATAAACTCTCTAGAACTCCTTGAAAAGAAAATCTTTGTCTCTTCCACCAACTAATCCCCCTTGGACTATCTGCTTACCAGTCATGTGGGGTTTCAAGAATGTCCTACTCCCTCACTTTGAAATACTCTCTGCGGATGTGCAACTTTTGACTGGCTGCCAATAATCTAGATTCAGGTGCCCCTCAGCCTTGGTTGACAATGATTCCTTGGCATTCCTCTTAACTCAACTCCTCCTCTTTTTTCTACCATCTCTTCATCTGTTATCTATTCTCCCTGTTTTTCATCTCTTTGTATCTTCTCTCTTTCTTTTCTTTCTCTTTCTTTTATCCTGCTCTTCTCAAAAACTCTCCTTTCTCCATCTGCTTGATGCAACCCTCTCTGACTATCAACCAATTTTTGATCAAGCTACCCTCTTTGGATCCCTGCTTGGTAAGACTCTTTTCCTCAGGATCTTCCAGCCTCTCCTGCTCTAACAACAAAGCTCTGCTATTCCAGCTATTCTTCTGCGCCTCTTGTACTCAATTACTCTTCCCTCTCTTTGAACTTTCTTCTCATCCTCTATTGAATACAAAATTTTGGTGATCCCATCTCCTACTTTTCTTCCCTCTGATTTTGTTTCTGTATGTCAGCCCTACCTTGTTTCTAATTTCTTACTACAGTCTTCTTGTTTTAGTTACAAGAAATAAACTCCTCATCCTACAATTATTTAATTTATTGGTACATTTTGTGATCTTGCTGGGTGCCTCTTGAAATAATTCACCAGAAAATAAGGATGAGTGGGGCACAGTTGATGGGACTAAAGGAGATGAAAAGATGTAATTAACACCTGAAATAATGAACCAGCAAGTAAGGGTGAGTGTGGAACAGGTCATGGTACTAAAGTAGACAACAAGATGGACTTAATACATGATCAAGGTATTAGTGAGGAAGTAAAAAAGGGATTTGCAATGAATGTGGAAAATGAGAATAGGAGAGAGCGGGTAAAACTGAAAGAGTAAGAACTAAATTAAAGGCTCTCAAAAACTAACTGGTGATAGAAAGAGTTAATTTTGTTAAAATAGGCTTTTTATTTCAACCAAGGACATAGTAGTAAAGTCCCAGATCAGTCCACAGGTGGTCCCCAGGTTTGCAGGTATTTGGAAGTTGAGCCAAGGTATTCCAACACCTCCAACTGTACCTTCAGTGGCAACTTCACATCAAAAATATCAAGCACATACCATGAACCCTCCATACCTACAGCATAATGCCCTATTATGTCTACCACAATCAAATTACCCTTCTCATTGCAGATGTTTCTTGAATCCTCCTCAGGTAGCACATTCCTTGCTTTCATTATGGAGCAGGAATGGCAATGGCCCATCCCTCCACTCAGCAGGCAGGCTGGGTTTGTAACAGAGTCTTTCTTAACTGTACTTTGCAGCATTAGCAGGGAAAGGTTCCCAATAAGGTCATGAACATTATGGCATGTGGAGTTGATAGTGGAAACACAAGCTATAGGAGTTGTAGGCAAAAAAATATTGATCCTTAACCTCTATTGCCAAAAAGTTAATGCCTCATTGCGTCAACCTGTAGGTCTTCCCATTTTACTCTACCGCTCCATCCAATTGGTTAATTTTCCCCATTGAGATGATTTTAACTTTGGTTTTTGAGAAGCATAGCATGTCTGAGACATGCAGTTGACCAAAAGGTGTTTCCAGGACTGCATCACCAATAGATTCTGTGGGAAACCTTTCTGGAAACGCAACTGTCAGGTGGAGTTTGGTGGTTTTGGGAGATGTGAATACACTAACATAATTGGTGTTACTTTTTGTCAGCCCCAAATCCAGCGGGATCATCCAATTAATCTCCGGTTATTTCTTGACTGGCGCCACGTTTGCTGCCTGGCCTTGTTGCTGAAAAACAAATGATTTGTTGAGTCAAGCCATCGGGTTCATTAGGCGGGCATTGGATTGAGTTGGGAGCTTTTCTTGTTTTTGATGGCATTCAAAAGCCCAATGCCCCCAGTATTAGCAATAGAGACAAGGATTCTCTCCAGGTCAGTTTTTCCCTTGCTCATTAATTACTGCAGGAAATTACCAATTCATTTTGATCATGGATTTCTTTTGCAGAGTTAGAGTTCAACAACTTTCCACTGGGATATTGGTGGCAACAGGCTACTGGGGGACCTGCTCATTAGCTGATCAAGGAGCTGTTAGGGATATATTTTTGTGGCATTAATTGATGAGAGATGAGCTCAAGGAAATCTCAGACTGTTACCTTGAACTCTTGGTTTGTGGCCTGCCAGCTTTTAAGAAATTTAGAAATGTCATGAAAAATATGCCCCAAGTTAGAGTGAAGCAGAATTGCCAAAATGGAGTCAAAGGTGCAACCACCCAAATGTGTTTCCACATCCTGGAGTGCGCTCTTCATTTTTTTCAAGTTTGATTGGGATTCTTGGTAACTTCCTGCAAGTTGAGAACCTTGAGCCATTTTTACATAAGGCATTACCAATATACGGAGCCAAAACGGTCTTGGAGAATGTGGTAGCCTTCTTTCCTGGTCTTAGACTCCAAAAATGGCAACAGGGACGGGTCTATGGTGTATTCCACAATCATCCCCATTCATCTGCCCATGTGCCCAATTCATCTGGCTTTTCCAGAACAAAGTAGTCAAATACTTAGTACAATGAAATTGCTTTGAGGTGCACTGCCTCAGACCATTCCGCAAAGTTGGATCCATCTGCGTTGAGATTTGACCAAAGACAGCAACCTTCCTGCTTGTATAAGTAAGCTTTGGCAGTCCCCACAGGTTTACCCCCATTCTTGATTGCAGCTATGATGGTGGAAGGATTGTCAATGGAGAGGCCTGTGCCTCCTTTTATGGCGTTAATGCCCTCAGAATTCAGGCTTGCACCCTCTGGCATTTTGTCTGTGGGGTTTGGTGGGCAATCAGAGCATCCAGATTGGGTCAAGGCAGTCCTGGCAGGCTTTTCCTGAAATTCTGACAGATTTGCAGGCTATTCTCACAAATTTGGCTAGTTTTTTGCAAGACCCCAGGTGATGCACACACTAAAAAATTCACTTATTTACTTACAGGCCAAGGTGACCAGGTCCAAAATATCCCAAACAGCTTTGCTGAGTTGGAGGTGTCAAATTTCTCCTGCAATTAACCAGGCTCTAGTGGTTGATCCTTGTTGAAGGTTCAATTGTTAGAAAAGTAATGACCAGTAATTACTGTTAGCAAAGTAACAGTTTAAACAGAGACAAAGGTTAGCGGAGTAATGGCACAAGTAACTATATGAGGGTGTTTGTATAGAGTTACAGGAGGGTTTTTTTAAAAAAAGAAAAATGCAGTTTTGCATGTTGAATTGTGCAATATGAATCACTAAGCCCCGGTACAAGAATGCCCTGCAGACCAGGGGTGCAGGATAAGAGTCAGGGGTGGCCCAAGGGGAAATGATGGGGCACAAAAAAGCAGGGAATAGAAAGCCAACGGGATGGGTTAGTCTATTGATTTTTGCAGGCTCATAATCTGTTAGAGCAACTGCAATTTTTGTGGGTAACTTTTTGATAGGTAAGCCGTTTTTAGCCAAAAAACAATTGTAAGCAAGGCCCTTTACAGAGCTCACCCTCCAATTGCCCTTCAAAAACTGTTTCACCACCTACTTGAAGAGCTGGGTTGTCCAGATGTGCACAATCCAAGATCCACATCATCCACTAATCATCAACTCCAAAATCCAACCATCTGCAGCAAATTTCCACCTTCAACTCCAAAATCCAACACCATGATTATCCCAACCCTCTGCAAGTACTTCCCCATCCACATCCAGCCATAATTCAGCCACTGAAAATGGATGCTCAACTTTGGTATCAAGCTCCAAAAAGCCAACCTGCAAGCAAAAAGAAAACACCAAAAAGCTAGAATTGAGCATCAAAGGGTGGAAGGCCATCTAAACCTAATGAAAGATTATTTTGAAAAAAATGCAAGATTCACCAAATCAATTTTTGAAGGGGGATTTAGGATGAGAAAGTCCATGTTTTAGCGCTTGATGAATGACTTGAGAGCCCATAGAAACTATTGGATTCAAAGAATAGTACAATTTTCTCTTTTTTTTGGTTTTCTTCTATTCTTATCTATTTTTTGTATTTCTTTTGAATTGAAAAAATACTGATTTAAAGTCATTTTTGTATTTTCTTTTTGATTTTTTTTTTCATTTAGGATTTCTGGGGCCAAGTTGGCCTTTCCACTCATCAAAAACTCACCAGTAAAATTTTCCAACTAGGCAACAGATGAATATGTTCAAATCGGAGAGATTACAGCTCTTGAAACCCTGAAGATATTTTTGAATGATGTTGTAGATATCTATGAAAAAGAATACCTCTGTGCTCCAACAGACGATGAACTCAAGGTGATTATGAAAGAATATTAGGATTTTGGTTTTCCTGGCTGTCATGGAAGTATTGATGGAATGCACTGTGCATGGAAAAATTGTCCTCAAGCTTGTGCTGGTCAATATTTAGGAAAATAATGTGTTCCCACTATGTTTTTGGAAGCAGTAGCATCTCTGAACTTGCGCATCTGAAATTGCTTTTTTTGATCTTCTGGAACTCATAATGATATCAATTTAGTTAAAAATAGCCACATCTTTTATCACTTTCTGGATGGTATGTTTTAGGTTCCTTGTTTTTTATTTTTTGGAATTACTACATTTTTTCATTTGGGGGTATTTTCTGACTTCAATTTAATTATATTTTATTTTCATTTATAGGTTCAGCTTCCAATGTAACTTTTGAGGTGAACAACAACCAATATTCCTATGGTTACTATCTAGCAGATTGAATATACCCCAATTGTCCAGTTTTTGTCAATTCATATAAATCAACTCAAGATGATGCCACCAAACATTTGAACTCCCTCCAAGAAGGTGCAAGAAAGAACCTAGAATGTGCATTTGGATTTTTGCAGAGTATGTTTGCTATTCTAACTCAACCCAGTAGATTATTGTTTCGGCAAGAGATCATCCAAGTTATAAAATGCTGTATAATTCTCCATAAAATGATTTTAGAGGAGAGGTGACCGTGTGATCCTTTTCTAAATAACATTTCTAACATTTCCCATAATAATTCCAACATCATTATCACACCAAATCTTCATGATCCTAATTTATTTCATTCATTTCAAGGCCTTAGTCAAAACTCTTATAAACTTCATGATTCTAAAATCCATTAGGGTGTATCAAAGTTAAGCAAAACCGCCATTTTTTAATTGCGGTTTTCCAAATCTTCCATTTCAAAACCGCCATTAAAAATCAAAAAACCTACTTATTTCACATCAGAAGTGTCAAATTTACCTGAAAATAAGTGGGTTTTTTAAAATAAAGTATATAAAGGCTTTCAAAAGCTCAAACATGCGTCATTCCACATCATCACCCCTGGTTTCATCCTCCAACCTTATTGCAACACTTCATCACTCTCATTGCTTCATCACTATCCTCATCACTTCATCACTCTCATTGCTTCATTGCTATCCTCATCACTTGATCACTCTCATTGATTCATTGCTATCCTAATCACTTCATCACTCTCATTTCTTCATTACCATCCTCATGACTTCATTGCTCTCATTGCTTCATTGCTATCCTCATCACTTAATCACTCTCATTGCTTCATTGTGCTTCCTCACTTCATCACTCTCAACTTGCTTTATCACTGTCATCACTTTATTTCTTTCATCACATCCATCCTCTCATTCCTTCATTTCTTCATGAATATATCCCCCTTTCATCACATCCTAACTGTCATTGCTTTATTGCTTCATCACTTCATCCCAATTACTCTTTTTAAATGGCCCCTCAGTGACAATCCCCCCGCAAGTCCACTCAACCAAAGCAAACATCCCCCAGGAAATCAACATCCAAAAATCCTCCCCCATCAACTGCCAAAGGCTAAAGTCAGCTGAAGAGAGCTGATCACATCATCCTGGTAAACTGGCTCAAAATTCCGTCCAATTACAATGCTTGCTTTGGATCCAACAATGAAACACAAGTTGGCTGTCCTCCATCCTTTAAGGTTAATGGTTATCTCCTGATGGCCAATGAACTCAAGAATAAAACCAAAGGTAGGCTTGATCTTTCATCCAAACAGATGTAGGAGCAATTCAAGAACTATTGAACCAAGTACAAAAAATCCCACTCAATATCAACCTCAAATGGCTTTGTTATCACCCACTCCAATAAAGCAAAGTGAATCAACTTGGTGGTTGATCAGTTGGACTCCATTTGTCCTTTTTATGTTCAAATAAATAAAATATTTTGAAAGAAGGCCAATATCACCCCTTTAGCCACTTTTGATTCCCAACAATCAGACTCAGTTGATTCTGAGGACCTGGCTGTTGATGCTCAGCCTAGCAATTATGATCTCAATGAAACCTATGAGTGGCCCCAATCTGATTTGGAGGAGGATATTCCAAAAGAATCAGCTCCATGTAAAATAAATTGCTCTCTCTATTTTTCTTTTCTTTTCTCCACTTCTGTCTCTTTCACTCCTTTCTCCTTTTTGTCTCCTTCACTCTTTTCTTTCTGGTCTTGTTTTTTACTCTTACAGTCTAATCTGCGCGTCTCTGATCTCTGTCACGTGTAGTCTTCTACATGTCACATCAATGTCTCCTTACAAACATCATCTTGACCCTCTTCTCTACTACGCTACTGATGGACAATGATCTTAACCATGTTAACCCAACTCCAGCTCAACACAACTATCTTACTCAATTGACTCAACTCTTTCCTTCTTTGACTCTTGTCTCTTTTCCTCTTCTTCTTCTTTCTTCTCTTTCCTTCTTCTTTTCTAAACTTTACTCAACTACTCAAAACTCCTCAAACTGAACTCTCAATAACTCATATTTTCAATTTCTGACTGGTAAGACTTATACTTGTCACACCTCTTTCTAATCAATAAAGTCTAACTCTTCTTCTGAATCTCTTTCAAAGTCATAAATTACTGCCATCCCGTCTCTTATCAAAACTCAACTCCATCTACTGAAGATCTTGACAAATTCTTGACCCTTGTCTATTGCTCAATATTTGTTCTTCTTTTAAATCTTTCTCAGCTTTATTATTTTTCCCTTTTTATTTCTTGTTTTCTTTTCTCTTGACTGATGCTGTCTATGTCTCAGCCCTCTTATTTCTTAAATCTTTAAGCTTTTCACATTGATTCAACACGGTTAAAAGCCAAAATCCATCCAACAAACCTAGCCAAAGCAATGGAGGGATCCAGCAATGACGGATTTTGACAAATCATCCTCAAGGCTGCTCTTGAAGCTGTACCTATACTTTCCAACAAAAACTACTCAATCTGGAAAGACAAAATGTCCATGCTTCTCGAGATCAAAGGCATCAAGGAAGCCCTGGAGGACGACTCAAAAACTCTTTGCTCAACCAATAATATGGAAACCCAAGTAATTCTTCTTTCATGCATTGATTCCATAACCCACAACAATGTGTTGAATCCTGAAAACATTTCTTTGGCTTGAATTCTCTGGAAAACAATCAAAGAATGTTTTGCATCCTTGCAAACCGCCAATCAAGCCCAATTTTTCAACAAGTTCCTCTATCAACAATTTAAGCCTGACGCGATCAATCTTTTCATTACAGAGACAAAGATTTCCTTCAAAAAGATGGTTGATGTAGGAATTGATCTACCCAACAATATCCTATCCTATCTCATCCTCTTCAAATTTCCCCCATCTCTCCATTCTCTGCGCCAACAAATCATGCATTTTGATAAGATTGTTACCATGGATCTCATTCTCAATCACCTCGCTCAGCTGGACAATAAAACCAAGGTCAAATTCAAGGAAGCCAATCTTGGCAAAACTGCTCTTATTGCTTCTTGGCCAACTAAGAAACCTGTCCCTGTAGAGCTCAGATGTAGAAAGGGTTATCATAATCCACAATCTCCCAATCATCCTGAAAACAAATGTTGGCACCTTCACAAACATCTTGCTCCCAATTGGTGGAAAGAATCTCAAGTCCGCTGGAGAGCTCAACTCAATTCTCAATCTAAGTCAAAACAAGTTGCTCATTATGTGACTCTTCTTACCATGTGGATTCAAGAAATTAATCCACTCAATTGCATTATCATAGACTCTGGTGCCTCTTGCCATATGTTTAACTCTCAAATCTTCTTCACTCATCTTGATGACCAAATCACTGAAAACTTCATCAAAACCAGGAAAGAAGGAGCTAGACTACCCATCATGGGCAAAGGCACTGTTAAGCTATCTTGGAAAGGCTCTTTGGTTACGCTCAGCAACTGTCTTTATGTCCCTGATCTTGTGATAAATTTAATCAGTCCAGGCAAACTCATCTCTTCCAAGAACTGCACTCTCTCATCTTCTAAGAATCAATTTTACCTCTTTGCCAAATCTAAATTGGCCTTTTCTGGATTCATTCAAGAAAATTTTTCAAAATTTTGTCACCTTGTGCTTAAGCATCTGGACCAAAATCAAATCAAATCCCTGCATCAATCTTTTGGAAATGCTAACCCACTCCATCTCAAGAACCTCTTTCCTTCTTTATCCTCTAAAACTCTTTCCAATTTCCAGTGCAAAGACTGTGTCTTCTCCAAAATCTCCAAAACCCCATTCAAAAATATGTCAATGTTATCTTCAAAACCCTTCAAACGGCTCCATGTAGATTTAATCGGTCCCATCACTCCCTCCTCTCAAAATAACATGAACTATATCATGACTATCATTGATAATTTTTCTGGTTACATCGCTGCAATCCCTCTTCAATACAAGTTGGATGCCTGTCTGCAACTAAAAATCATCTTAATTCACAAGAAGCAAAAACAAGATTGATTTCCTGGTACTATTTGCACTGAAGGCAGCGGAGAATTCTCTTCTTCCAAACTCAAGGATTTCTTCAATATCAATTCCATTCAGCACTTAATCCTCAAACCTTATCATCACAAACACAACAGCAAGGTGGAAAGAGCTAATCAAAAACTAACTGAATCTATGAGAGCTATCCTCTGAAGCTCCAAGCTTCCTCTCAATCTTTGGGCGGAAGTTTCCAAATCTGCTACTCTCTCTTTAAATCAAATTCCCAAAACTCCCAATTCTCCATCTCCTTATCAACTATTTACTGAAAAATCTCTTCCTACCAAATACTTTCACCCCATTGGGTCCAAGGTGGTCTATCTCACCAATAAAGTCAACCGCCGCAAAAAATTCAATTATTGTGGACTTCCTGGTACCCTTGTGGGTTACAATCCAAACTTCTTATCATATTGGATTTTAACACCTTACAACTCCATTATTTCCTCCAAACACGTGCAATTTCTCAAAATCAACAGTCTTTCCCAGATTCCCTCTGACACTGATGCTATCAATGATTGTCTGCAAATAAAGATGGATGACAACCTCTTTGATTTCCCTTCAAACTTATCTTCTCCAATTCTCCCTAAAAACCCTGCCACCGATTATCTTCCTTCTTCTATCCTTTCTCCCAACTCTCTTGAAAACCCTCTTTCCAAATCCAAGTCTGATCCTTCTGAAGAACTAGCAGAACAGCTAGTACCCAACTACTCTCTTTGCAATCAATCTAATTTAAATCCCCCTCAGCAATACGATTACCATCACTATTATGTTCTCATAACTTACAAAAAAGCAAAAAGATGTAATGACAGTTTGAAATGGGAAGACTCCATGGATGTCTAACTTAATGGCATTGAATCTCTGAACGTATGGGAAGATTATGAGGGTCCCAAACCCATTAATCCTCTCAATACAACGTGGGTATATTGCCTTAAGGATAATTGCCACCGTGATCCGTTAGTCTACAAAAGTAGATTATGTGTTCAAGGTTTTGATCAAATCTACAGTCTTGACTTCCAAGACACTTTTTCTCCCACTGGAAAGGCAGCCTCTCTTTGTATTGCTCTCCTTTTTGGTTTTTTTCATTCTCTTCCTATCTCTCAGTTTGATGAAAAGAGAGCTTTTCTTCACGCCCCATTAGCCAACAAATTTGTTATCAAAAGACCCAAAGGTTCAGACAAAAAATCCAAATACCTCATTCTGCAAAAATCACCCTATGGCTTGAAGCAAGCACCAGCTAACTGGTTCCATCCTCTCACGTCATGGATTCAAGAGCAAGGATTCCATGAATCAATTTCTGATCCTTGCTTATACATTCATTTGGCTTCTAACTCAGTTCTTTTCTTTCACGTTGAAAATCTTATCCTTGTTGGTCCTGGGGATAACTTCAAGGATAAGTTTCTTAAACAATTTCCTAAATCTAGTCACCACAAACCAAACACAATTCTGGGAATGAAATACAAGCTTACTGGAAATAAAATTCTGTTATCTCAACCTAAGCATATTGAAAATGGACTAGAGGAACTGAAAATGGCTGATTTCAAGCTAGCCTCTATTCCACTCACTGCAAACATCAATCTAACCCCTGCAAGTGACAAAGAACACAAAGAATTCAAAGTCTTAAATATTAATTATTGCTCTGCGGTTTTTCTCATTAATTACATAGCATTTTTAACTTGTCCCAACCTCAGCTTTGCTTTTTTGAGTCTTTCAAGATTCTGCAAAAAGCCTGGCATTTGTCACTGGAGAGAAGTTAAAAGATGCTGGGAATACTTAAAGTCCACAAAAGATCTCAAACTCACCTTACAAGTCAACCACACCGACTCTTAAATTCAATGCTATAGCAATGCCACCTGGAGCAATGACCTGGAAACTAGGAAATCTCAATCAGGCCATCTTTCTCTTCTCTTTAATTTGCTCATCTCCTGGAGTAGCTATTGGCAACGCAATGTCACCCACTCTACAACTGAAGCCAAACTCAATCCTCTTTTCAATTCCTTTCTGGAAGCAATCTGGATGAGAGGACTTGTGGCCAAACTCTGGAAAACAAAAATCACTCCAATTCAACACTTTGTAGACAACAAAGGCCTTGACAACAAGCTTAAGAAATTTGGTTGCAACTCTAAAACCCGTCATATTGATATAAAAACTAAAGCTCTTCAAGAAGAACTTAAGCTTGGAAATCTTACTATTGAATTAATATCTTCTACCAATATGAAGGCCAATGGTCTTACCAAAGCTCTTCCTCTCTTTTCTCTCATCTCTCTTTTACATTTAATCAACCCTTCCTTTTCCACTTGGACCTCAGTCTTACAAGTCACAGAGGGTGTCATATAAATTTCTCTCTCTATTCTTCTTTTCTTTTCTCCACTTCTGTCTCTTTCACTCCTTTCTCCTTTTTGTCTCTTTCACTCCTTTCTCCTTTTTGTCTCTTTCACTCCTTTCTTTCTGGTCTCTTTTTTTACTCTTACAGTCTCATCTGCGCGTCTCTGATCTCTGTCACGTGTAGTCTTCTACATGTCACATCAATGTCTCCCTACAAACATCATCTTGACCCTCTTCTCTACTACGCTACTGATGGACAATGATCTTAACCACGTTAACCTGACTCCAGCTCAACACAACTATCTTACTAAATTGACTCAACTCTTTCCTTCTTTGACTCTTGTCTCTTTTCCTCTTCTTCTTCTTTCTTCTCTTTTCTTCTGCTTTTCTAACCTTTACTCAACTACTCAAAACTCCTCAAACTGAACTCTCAATCACTCATCTTATCAATTTCTGACTGGTAAGACTTATACTTGTTGCACCTCTTTCCAAACAATAAAGTCTAACTCTTCTTCTGAATCTCTTTCAAATTCTTACATTACCGCCATCTCATCTCTTATCAAAACTGAACTCCATCTACTGAAGATCTTGACAAATTCTTGAACCTTGTCTATTTCTCAATGTTTGTTGTTCTTTTAAATCTTTCTCAGATTTATTATTTTTCCCTTTTTATTTCTTGTTCTCTTTTCTCTTAACTGATGCTGTCTATGTCTCAGACCTTTTATTTCTTGAATCTTTTAAGATTTTCACAGTAATTCAACACTTCAATCACTTCTACATAAGGATTGATCAAAAATTCAAACCATTCCTTGGACCCCACACTTCCTTCTTTGGATTGCTCTCTTCCTGGGGTGGAAGAAATTAACAAATTAGCCAAAAAGGAGAAAGTTATTACTTTATCACCATCATTTTCATCATCTGCTCAAGTAAGGAACCAAGATCTTTTCTCTTCTGTCTGGTTAATCCTGACTGATTTAGATTGTAAAAAAACAGGCTTGTCCATTCCTGAATTGCCAAATACTCAAGCAAATTGGGCCTCCCAAGTTCCCTTCAAATGAGAGAAATGACGTTCCAACACAAACCTCCTCTGAAAAGGGGAAGAGAAAGGCCTCCAATTCCATCAACTTCAACCCCAATAGCCATCAAAAGTGGAGAAACACTTCAAATTTTGCTGGCTATGAGGATATCATGTAGAAGCAAGATTCAAGTAAGTTCATTGATTGATTTTCCTTGGTTTAAAAATCAAGCTCATTCCTATTCCCCTCCAAAAAACAGTGAAATCACAAATAGAATCCAAAAAACTTCAATTTGAAAAGGAGAAGTGGGATTGTCAACTGGCTATGGATTGTCAAAAGTGGAAAGATGACAGTTTGGATCATCAACACAAGTTGGATTCTGAGTGGCAATTCAAAAAGGTCAAGCTAGAGTTTCAAAAAGAGGAAAAGGACAAGGATCAACAGCAAGACCAACTCAAAAAGGAGATGGAAAGGCTAGCCACAGGAAAAAAAGATGGGTTATTGGTAGCCATGGCATGTATTAGTAGCAGTAGGACTGTGGATGAAATAAAGGAAATTACTTGATTGCTTGCTTTGTAAATATATTTACTTTGATAAAAATCTTAAGAATAAAAACAAAAAAAAATATTTTTGATTGCAACAACGTTTGAGAGTATTTTTTACACCACCAATGAACAAATTGTTTTTATTTTTATTAATATTTTTTTCCTAACATATTTTTTGCCACTGGCCAAGTCCTTGCTAGTTATTTGAGTTTTTCTATTTATTTGAATAGACATGGCCATCCTAGTATGGGTGGCAGTATCCACTGAAGGAAAAGTACAATTTTTGTACTTGTTTGCTGCCCAAACCATTTTCACAATAACCTTTTGTTTGAAATCAATCCCAAAGCCCAAGTCTGGGAACACAAATTGGCCATTGGATAATTGATATTCATCCTTATTTTAAATAATTTGTCCATTCTATTTTTTGGTTGTGACCACAAGTAAAAAGGAATAGTCAGAGACATCACCTTGGTCAATATGGGGCAAGTTGTAGAAGGAGTCTGAGGTGAAGGTGACGTGAGGTGAGAAGTCAAAAGTAGTAAGGCCAGATCCAAATTCCAATGAGGAGGAGGAAGGGATGTTGTTGTCCATCATAGCTTTGCAGTTAGAATCAAATGCAAGTTTGGCTAATTTTCAAAAAATTTGGCCCAATATATGAGAGACCTTGTCAGACCTAAGGCTCAAAAAATAATACTCTTTAGGGGAGCATTTGACAGCATCTTTCTTCAAATATTTTCCAAATAGTTCAGAATGGTCCATCAATTTTTGCCATCCAATTGCCCACATTTTTTCACCCAAAGACCTTGAGGGACCAACATTGTTGAAATTTTTTTTTGTATTGGTGAAGGAATGTTGTTACTGAGTTGATTTTCTTCTTCTCTTGCTCAGAGAGTTAATTCAAAGGGATAAATTGGATGATGGCAACAATAGCCTCATGATCCTATTGATCTTGAACATATACTTTTCCAGAGCTGAAGAAATGGAATGGTTTGATCTTCTGTTTGACCTGTTCCAACTCTTCAGGGGTGGGTTTTTGACTTTACTTGAAAATGGATGGATAAATGTTCAAGGGACATAGTTTGCGTGAAGACCAAACAACCTTTTCATTAAATTTTTCCTCAGTCACTTCCAATGCAATTTCCAAATCCCACATTTAGCCCTCCTTCTCTGGTGAGCACTTTTCTTCCCACTTCTCTTTATGTTTTTCAAACTATCTCCTTCCATCTCTTTCCCTTCCAACTGTATACTATGATTGGGGTGAGTATCAATATGGAAATCTGTTAGTTCTAACATTTTGAGTTTGGTGGGTGAAGAATGGGCCTTCAAGAAAGGGTGGTCAAAGTGGTGGAATTTCCAATTGCATTGCATTGAATCAAAAAAAGGAAAAAAACAGTCATTAGTCTGGTATTAACTACTTAGATGATCAACAAACATAGAAAATAGCAAAAACAATACTTCCAATTCTCCTACCAAAAAAACAAAAAATAAAATAAAAAATAAAAAAACAAATCATCATTCCCGTATAAACCACTTAGATGATCAACCAACATCAAAAATAACAAGAACATTACCGGTAATCTCCTACCCAAAAAAAGAAGAAGAATTTCAGTCAACTTCTAAAGAACTGGGAGAAGGAGGAGGAGCTGAAGGGGGGGAAGTTCACTGTTTTTTCAATCAATTGATTGATTGACTGGCCAGCAATCAATTGCTTGATAGATTGGCAAGCAATTGATTTCTTGCCGGTTGACCAATCAATTGCTTTCCGGTTGACCAATCAATCAATTGGCAAGGGATCAATAGTTGTAATATACATTTTCATCCTTACCACCACCAGCTTCAATCAAACTATTCTGAGTTTTTTGCACATGAATGGTCAAAATTTTTCTTTGATAGATGGTACCCACTATGGAGGATGATTTGTCATCAGACCATGAGATCAAGATTGAAGGAGCGTGAAGTACAAAGTGAAGAGGATCAAAGTGAGTGGTATCAATCCTAGTTTGATTTTCCTGATGGGGAAGAAAAAGGAGCAAGATTGGATCTAACATTTTCTCAATTTCTCAAGCCAATTTGCCTCCAGAATAGACCAACACCTGAAGTCCCATTGAAACTGGATGGAAAATGTTTACTCAACTTTTGATGGATCTGAGTTGGAGGTTCACGTGATCTACCTTGCAAGGTAAAACCAAGTGCTGGGGTTGATGAGCTTGATTTGTATTGATTGGTTGGTCTTTTTTTGTCAAGCTTGAGATCATTGGCCAGGTTAGGTTTGAGGGAGGCAGGTGGATGGATCTTGAGTAGTTTGGAACTGTGGAATCCAAAGGCTCAGTTCCTGAGTTTTTTTTTCAAGTTTGAATTGGATGGGGGGATAAAGAAGCTCATGACTGACTTGATCCATTGGGCTCTCAGTGTGGATTCTTCTTGAACATGCACAAAACATTTTTTCTTGTAATCCACAGGATTGTATTCATCATTGAAGATTGGTGGCTGATGGGGAGGGATCAATTGATTCTTTGGATCTTGGGATCAATCCAGTCTCTTCTTGTCCAATTTTTCATCATCCTGAGCCGTGAAGGCTTGAGTGGCAGTATCCATACTTTGTAGGAGTATATCCTTACATAGGTTTTTAGCCTTGAGACTACCCTTGGAGAGCCTACAAGTCCTAGGGGGTAGTGGGGAGATGATTTGATTGGCTGGATTGAGACTGTTGGATCCCATTCAATTCTAATGGGCCGTTGGATGGTTATAAGGATGATGTTTTGAATGCTTGGTTTGAGTTTTTTGGGTTGGGGTATTGCTGGGCTGATAGGATTGTTGATGAGTTGTGGTAGTAGTAGCTGGAAGACTGGATCAAGGGAATGGTGTTGGTCTTTTGGGTTGGTTTGAGGATGATTGGAGATGAGCTGTGAGTGAGATTAGTGAGTCATTTCAGTGATTGAGATCAGGATTTGAGAGAGACAAATGAACAAGATGGAGAGGATTGAGTAGGAGTAGGATGGTGGTGATGAATCTTTGGACTTGGTTTATGAGTTGAGGTCGGATGATAATGATGATGAAGATCTGAGTTAGGAGTAGCTTGGGGTGGGTTGATGATGGCTGTTCTGAGGATGGTTTTGGGATTGTTGTGGTGAATGAAGGATGGAGTGTTGGTTTCTGAGGCCCAGCAAGCTGGTGGTAGGGGAAGATGGGGAGCAGGAGGAGGGGCAAGAAGGAGAGAAGGAGGAGGAGGTGGTGGGGTGCTTACCAGTTGTGCTGAGCAAGGGAGCTTACTGGTGGGGCTGAGCAAGGAGTGATGAACGGCCTGGAACTTGTAAAAGGAGGAGGAGGAGGGGGGAGGTCAGCTCCAATGAATCAAGGAGGAGGAGTGGGGGGCTTACCTGGGGCACTGAGAAAAGAAGAATAAGGAGGAGGTTGACTGGGTGAACTTGGAGGTAGGTGGAGGTGGATGGTGAGGTGCTTTGTTCAGGAGGAGGGAGGTGTGGACTGGTGGTTTGGTTTGGTGAGGTGATGGTTTTGTGAGGAGGAGGGAGGATTGGACCGGTTTTTTGGTGGGGTGAGGTGGCTGGTTTGGAATTTGTGGTTCTGGTTTTTTTCTTAGCCCACCAAAAAAAGGAAAAAAAAAACGGGAGTCACCCTAGGATTCCGGGTTAAACAACCAAAACAAAAAAAATCCAGTGATGTTATTTTTTACCTGTATAAAACCCCAATGCTACTCATCAAAGTGAGCAAGTGTGAGGGGTAGAGTCCGCTCTCTCATGGCCAAAGATGAGGTAGAAGATGAGGCTGGGATGACTTGGGGATGATCAGGAATATCTTCTTCAAATATTTTGTCCCATTCATATTTGATGTTGGCAAGAAGTTTGTGAAGGATTACACAACTGATAATCCAGTTGATGATGAACTTCATTTCTTTGGAAGATTGGAGCTTGTTTTGCATCTCCCATAAGCTGGACCATCTTCCTTTCAGGATTCCTATGGCATAATCAATCCAAACTTGTTATTGGGAAAGATGATAGTTGAAATCAGTTTTGGCTTGATCATTAGTTGAAAAACTGAAGTATGCTGGAACCACATATTTCCCGCTAGCATAAGCTGAATTGGCCAGAAGGTATTGATCTTGGTCAAATGAGTTATCTGGTTGTTGGGAAATCCGCATCCAATTGAAATCATATGAATCATGACAAGAACCCAGAAGGCCAGCATGGAGGGATATGAACTTCTTGTTGTTTTCACCAACAAGTTGTAGTGCCACAGAGTATCTATACAAAAAAAACAAATTTGGTTGGTGTATTATCAAAGGCTTTGGAAAGAAAATGAATCAATCACCATTTTTTCCAATCAAAACAATGGTTGCCATATAGCTTGGGTTTTTGACTCAAGGGGATAGTGGTTCCATCAACAAAACCAATGCAACCAGGAAAGCCTTCAGTCTCCATTACTTGAGATATATTCTTGTGTTCTTATTTGTTTGGCCAAAAAAGAACCAAGCAATGGAAAGATAGGATAGAAATCATGACTCTTTTGGTGTATAATTCAATGGATCCATAACTGACCAAGAATAGATTTTCTAATTGATGAATTGCTTCTACATTTCCATTTGATCCCAATCTACAAAGAGCAAAAGCCAGTTGGATAGCTGGATTGCATTGAGGATTCTGAAAATTTTTCTGGAAGATGTGGTGGTTTTCAATCATCTCCAAAAGTTTGATGAAAGAAGGAAATAAAGTTTGGAACAGTTTCTGGAAGCTTAAGTTGGGAAGTAGGTGAAGCTTTTGCCTTTCATACATAGGTTTGTGGATGATGTGTCTTTGTGGAACCATGTGTTGCTTTTCCAATAGGGAATTCAAAGCTAACCACATTGATTCCAAATTGGAATCTGAATCCAAGTCAAATAATAAAAAAAGTTCAGTCACCTTTTTTGCATTTTCAACTTACTGCCGGGAAGTTTGATTGGACATGTTGAGAAAGATGGTGATGTGATAATGATGGGATGTGTGCAAAGTGATGGAGATGTGAAGTGATGGAGATGTGAAGCAATGCAGATGTGAAGTGTGGAGATGTGAAGCAATGGAGATGTGAAGCAATGGAGATGTGAAGCAATACATATGGGAAGCAATGGAGATGAGATGTGTGTCATGCGTATGGATTAGATGAGTTGGAGGTGTGGATTGGTGTTTTGCATGCCATGGATGGTGGATGGATGAAATGGCGGGTTTGATGTTTGAAACCTGCCATTTTCATGAAACCCACCATTTTGAAATGCACCAGTTAAGGGGAATGTGTATTTCAGAAAACAGCCATTTTGAAATACACCAGTCAGGGGGTATGTGTATTTCAGAAACCTGCCATTAAAAATGGTGGGTTTGTTCATAAAAAATGGCAGTTTTCTAATGGAGGGTTTTGCTAACTTTGATAAACTCTATTTTAAGCTTATGAATGATTTGAAAATTCACAATTGGATGAGAAGAGGGCTCTCAAATCTAACTTAGAATTATTCTTTGTTTGATTGTTTGGAAAAAAATTGCAAGAGGTTTTTTTGTCTTATTTTCATATGTCAGATATTTAATAAATCCACTTTACAATATTTCAGAAAATAAAAAACACTTTTTTTCCCAAGCATTGAAGGTTTTTTCAACACAATATCAAAAGCAGAAAAAAAAGGAATACTTTCAAAATGGACCCTCTTCAAGTTAAATTCTCACTTTCTTTTTCAGCATCCTCAACATTTCCTTGCTCTCATTTTCAGGGCAGCTTGATTCAGCATGCAGAATAACTGACAACTGCCCCAGCAATACCTTCATGTCTGCCTTTTTTGCTTCCAACTCAAAAAATTGCTCCACCAAGTTGTTTTTTCTTGTGGCAACTTTGTTCTTTTGGTCACCCATGTCATTTCTGGCTATGAGGACCCCAAGCATCAAAGGTTTTCTTCTGGCTTTGGAATTGGTTTCCAAAGGCAATTGCTTCTGTTTTAGGGCCTTCACTCCAGGAGGTTGAATCAGGTGCTGGTTGGATAGCAATGGTGACAACGGGACACCAATACTGGGTGTCCCAGGGCAGTTGCTGCTCTTAGAAGGGAATTTGCCAATCCATTGTGGGTGATTTCTCAGTATCTCCCATGCCCATTCAACCTTAAAGGATTGGCCCTTGGTTTTCTGGAAATAAAGTTATTGTGTGTTTTGCATCCAATCCATAGGACTGGAGCCACTTGGAGGTGAGCGTTCAATGGTTTTGTAGATTGCTGAGAACTTGAGCATTGCAGTGTTGAAGTTTGCCCATCTATTTCAAATGAAAAAAGAAGTTAAAAATTACAAATTGGATACAGAATAGTTTGAAAAAAAAAATTAAAAACCTGGTTTGTATACATTCCCAGTTGCAATAGATGGTTTTTCTGTGTTTGTTGAAGTCCTCTTTGATTTGTTTGAATAACTGGATCCCTGATTGATTGGTTCCAAATTTGGGGTCCTTGCTGATGTGGATTCATGATTGCTCCAGCTGTTCCCCTTCTTGAGTGGCCCAGTTTGGTGCCTGTTTCTTCTTTGAGCCTTTTTTTTTGTGAGAAGATGGTGATGGAGGAGACAAAAATCTTTGAAAGTCAAGGGTGACTGGGGGGGAAGTCATTCAATGATTGTTCTTGATTGAGGGAGAGATATGTGAGAGGGGATGGGGATGACAGTCAATCAAGCAATTTATATGGGAGGGGGAAGGGGATGATTTCTGATTGAGGGAGGGGTACGGGAGGGAGGGATATGGGAGGGGGGGATGGGGATGGATATGGAAGGAGGGATGGGGAGGGGGAGGGATATGGGAGGAGGGATGGGGAGGGGGAGGGATATGGGAGGAGGGACGGGGATGGTAGATGGGGTGGAGGGTAGATAATGGGGAGTGGATGTACAAAGGGGAAGGAAGAAAAAAAGGGGATATCAAAATGTCATACTTTCTATCCCATGTAAATCCTACCAAAGGTCACGTAAATCCCACTGAAGGTCCCGCTTAGCGAGCTCCATAACTTTTTATAACTTTGTTGATTTGGGGTTGGAGTTATGGAGCTTGCTTGTAAGCGAGGGTCTGTTTTTGCCACGGCTGGGGACCCCACTCGGTATATTCACCTATCGAGCGGGGTTAACGAGCACGATTGCAGATGCTTTAAGATTACATGATATGCATATTATGCATATAATGCCACATTCTCAACAGGGTCAATCCTATACTAGTCTAAATACAATACATAGGTGAGACCGAGAGCGGTCCGGTTAAAGAATGAAGGGGAATGGAATCAGGACTGGCCTCCGGAACCGGCGAATTGGTTGTGAGTCACTTCAAGAGATGACCCGGATTCCATTTACAGACATGCATAAAAAAAACGAATGGGGGGTGTCAGAGAAATAAGCAAAAGGAGCTAAGGCAGGATTATACGATGACCGGATTGGATCATTATAGGGGTTAACAAATAATTTCGGGGCAAGCCGTCAATAAGTCTTGAGTGATGTAGCAGGCAAAAGCAATCCGCATTCAAAGTCTTTATCAACTATCACTCTACTGACGCCTCCGACTCTAATTCTTTGAGAATCACTTTGTCAATTTGCGGGAGCGGGTTGAGGAACTTGCTGAGTGTAAACTAATCCGCAACTGAAACTATCACTTCGATGACGCCTACGACTCTAATTCGTTAGCAAATACCTTCTCGCTTGGCGGAAGCGAGTTGATAGCTGCTGAGGGTAGACTAATCCGGAAGTGTTGGTTCATGGCTGGTAGTTATTGATAGTTTGGTCCTTCAGATGAACGACTTTCAGACCATGGGGAATTGGTTTGAGCCGCTTACTATGCAAGCAGCTTGATCTGCATACCTTGGCTATTGGAAGCAACGTGTGGTTGGCCATGATGTGCAATCTTCCAGAAAGTCTCCTCGAAGGACACAGGCTCTCTGTTTGCTGCTCCCTGTTACAGAAAGGCGACTCGAATGGAGTTCTTTGGCAAGTCGATTGAATCTTTGTTTTAAAAAAACAAAAGTTATCGGCATCCGTCATGGTCATTCTACAGATAAGCCATCCCTGTTCAGCTGTCACAAATGCAATGTCGGTAATATAAGATCTTGAGTAGAGGACATCGCCGTCTTCATAATAAGGGAAAAAGCGAAAGAAGGAAATAGCTTCTGCGTATTGTCCTGAGCGGCCATTTTCAAGAATCCAAAATTAACCGCAAGCTTTCATGGCCTGGAAATCGGAACAGTAACACGCTCTTCTGTGAGTGTTTCGAATGCGAAAGTGAACGCATCAAGCTTGTGTATGTGTGTACATACAACGCCGACAGTACAATTCTCAATGAACCAACAAACCGAGAGCACAATCCTCAATAGACCATCACAAGGCGAAACCGGAGTAGTGACACCCTCGTCTGTAAGTGTTTCTGAATCCGAGAGTGAACCCATAGAGCTTGTGTACAATAAGGACAGTACAATCCTCAATGAACCAACAAACCAACAGCACAATCTGCAACAGATCATCAAAAGGCAATAGCTGCCCACTCTTGTCCTAAGCAGCCGAGTCCAACAGTAACAACAATTAGATTGCTGGAGCAGTCCGATCGCTGCTTGCGCTGGGTTGATTTGTAGCATCCCGAGTGCAAAAACAATATCGGGCGCTATAGAAATGGAGCCCATCTCGTCCACTCGAACCCCAGGAAGCCCCACAGTCACCCACAAGCCGTCTACCCGTATTAGTGACAGCTCAGGGCCAAAAATCAACCGCAAAACCTCGACCAATGTTCCTGTGGTTGTGAGTCATAGTTCTGCTGGGGGGATTTATTACCAAGGCCTGGCCCAGCAGTTTGTAGCCAAGAACAACCGACATCCCCGCGCTGAGCCCATTTTGGGATCACCTAACCCGAGGGTTCCCCCGTGCTTTCCGGCTGAGATGACGGCTCACATGAACCTGAATGAACCGGGTTCATCTAGATTTCCGGTGGAATTGCTGAGTTGCATTCATTGAGAGTGGTCTTCACGGCGGACCCAAAAGCAGCGATAAAGCCTGACTCTGTAGCAAAGAAAAGCATTACCACAACCTGGCTGTTCCTAACCACTGGCAATAATAAACTGCGTATAATTAGAGAGCTGAAGTCATGTTAGAATGTCCGTTTGGATAAAAAGCAAATGGTTGATTTTGAAACGGAAAGCAAGATGCATTTGATCAAACAGGCTGATTCAAGGATATCAAAGGCGAAAAAGGTTTGGAACAATAGATCTTGTAAATCAGCAACCGGGAAAAGGGTCAGAAACACGCAAAAGTTGTGCATTCTGATTGTAAGGAAATTCGTGAGAGGTGAATTGAGCTATCATTCGAATTTGTGCTAGAGTCCTGGAGGATCCATGAGTCGCTCTGCCGGTTGCTGATAGCCAGCAACAGAGCTATAAATAAGAAGCCACCAGTCATGGGAAGAGCGCAATCCAACACAAACTCAAAATCGTTTGAAGGCTTTCAGAAGGCATACATCGTGTCGGCACCTTTTCTCCACAGAAGAAGAAAAAGGATCCAACCCTCAAATTTCACCCAAGAACCTTAATTACTTTGGCATTTCGTGCTAGAGCCTTCGAGCCAACCTCAATCGCGCCAATATGGACCCAAGTCAGATGGCTGCTGTCCCCAGAAGAAGAAGGAGCTCATCTGCTTCCCTTCCCGCCTTGCACCGCAAGCTAAGCAGTGGTTCCGCGAAAGCAGGCCAATGGATTGGTCAGCAACTCAAAAGTCATAAGCAGTCGAAGGATGCTAGCCAGGAAGTGTATGGTACCTCGACAGAGAATGATGAGAGTTCCCTTCAGTCCCCATCCTTTCTGCCGAGTGTAGACGCCAACATTCCACCGTCAACTTTGAGGCATCGCATCCATCGACAAGCACTTGGAAAACATCATCATGCCTCTAGCTCTACTGCACTAGACACTTTGACTCTTCCACCCAAGCCGGGAAAATCACGCCAAAGGATCTTCAGCGAAGCATACAGACCTTTGATCCCCGAAGCGCAGATTAGGAAAAGAGCGCAGGCTTCTGCGAACTCAGCAAGTCGCCCACCTGGCAATCGACCCACGCGACACAATCCTTCACCTTCGACGCCTTCGACGCAGACCCCGGAAGGAATTCCGAAACTTTTCAGCCCACCGCGCCGGAGAAGCAGCTCGACTACTTCCCTTCCCGCCTTCGGTCGCAAGCTAAGCACTGGTTCTGCGAAAGCTGTCAAATGGATTGGTCAGCACTTCAAAACTCACAAACAGTCGGAGGACGATGACGACGAGGAGTTATGGGGAACCTCGTTTGAGAATTACGGGAGTCCCCTTCAGTCCCCACTCTGTCTCCCGAGTGCAGATGTTAAAATTTCAAAGCCAGCTTCGATGCCGGTCATCGATCGAGAGGCTTTGAAAAAACATCGCCCTGAGCATGACTCCTTTCCCCTAGACGCTTTGCAGTTTGCACCCCAGCCAGAAAAATCAGTCGAAGACATTGTTAACATTTCAAAGCCAGCATCAATGCCGGTTATCGATCGAGAGGCTTTGAAAAAACATCGCCCTGAGCATGACCCCTTTCGCCTAGACGCTTTGCAGTTTGCACCCCAGCCAGAAAAATCAGTCGAAGACATCTTTGGCGAAGGATACAAACCCTTGATTTTTGAAAGGAGGGTTAAACAAAGAGCGCGGGCTCCCACGAGCTCATCAAGTCAGCCACCACATAGCCGAGCCTACAGACAAAATGCTTCAGCTTCAACGTCTTTGACTCAGGAATCCGCCGAGAGGTTGAAGCCTTTGGCTCCACCAGGTCCGCCCCCCAGCCTGCCTTTACCCCCCGTGCCAGTTTGTGTCGCTAGTTCACCTCGGAGAAGCCAGCGACTAAACTCTTCTCAACGGGAGGGTCCACGGGTCGGAGAAAAGGCTTTCCCCTCGCGAATGCCTATGGGTCACTCGTCGGGGGGCAATTTCTCCACCTGGTCTCAACCTAGGAAGACCGGACATGCCAGTCTTTCCGGTACCGCCTTGCGGAAGCAAATCTATGATGAAGAGTGAGGCTTAGAGTCTTAGTTGTTATTATTAATAGATTATGATGTTGTTATTATTCTCACGGTCCAAGATATTTTATTCTATGGGCCCTCGGATTGTATTTCGTTCTTTGATCCTTTGCTCCGGGTTATACCTCCTAGATTACTCTTGTTTTTTCACTACCTTCCCACTAGTCGTGATACCCGACCATTTCATAGCCAACATATCTTTGCACTACGCATAGCTAGCTCAAAAATGATACTAAAATTGAAATGAACAACTTCTTAAAAAAAAGGCAGGGATATATCTCCCAATCGTCATTATTTCAAGTAAATGAGAGTAGCATGCTGCATGAAACTGTCAGTACATTTCTAACTTGATTTATAGACGCGGAAGGAAGGGGCCTGGCACAAGAAGGGAGGAAGGAACCGGATAGAAAGAGGAGATTTTGGAGATAGAGGTGGATTGAAGCTTTAAGTTTCTTAGGTTTAGATAACGAGTCGTCATTTCGATTCAGCAGAAATGAGTCTTGTATGAATCAGTCACCACGTTTTTGATGGATTCAGGAGAGAAAAAAAGGTAAAGAAACAGCAAGGCTACGAAAGCACAAGCTCTTAAACATAGGATCAGACCGACAAGCGGTGAAGGTACAAGGGTCGAGATTGCATGGTTCTCTTTTTTGTGACCAAAGGCGCCCCAACGAGGATTGGTTTCCGTTCCTTGCATTGGGGTCTGCTGAGGCCTTGATTGTCATCCCTCATTCTGGGATCTGTTGAGACCATGATTAGCCCTGAAATTGTCTATGATCAAGTGGCGTTGCCACCGAGTCAGTCTGGACCTGTTTCTCTGTATTGGGGTTAAGCCTTTGCTTCCCTTCAATACATTTTCGTGGCTTCCTGGCCTTATCGCTGTTCCAACAAAACCTTGTTTATTTCCGAGTGTTGTATCCCAATCGGTTCGAATCTTGGTTGGTGGTAATTTGTTTTCCTCATCTTGTTGCGTCACCCTCTCACTTCTTGTCTTCATTGCTCACTCCGTCTGTACCATCAATACTCGTGCTACCTGCATCATCCTCATGAGAATGTGTCTGAGAGGCCCTCTGGGGCTCAAGTTTTTCTTTGAACAGCTGATACGTTCTGCTCACGGTAATGTTCAATTGTATACACTTGACTCAGTTGCACCTTGTAAATAGGAGCCGTGCGACCTTTTGGTGGCTGGTTCAATTTCTTTGAGTGAGTTGCGAACTCCGGGCTGGTCTCACTCACTCACGACGCGGCGTTGCGCAAGCGATTCATCAAGTTTGGCTCTCTCAAGCTGCGCAAGCCATTGTCTGTGGACACCAAGACGCCCGGACGGCCAATCGCACTCGCCGGTCGGCATGTATGTTGTATGTACATACACCACGGGTCCAACTTGACGTTGAGTCACCCGCTCCCATGACGCTGGTTCGACAGCGCACCCTTAGTGGGCAGGAGCCGTCAAAAAGACGTCGGCGTTCCAAAACGTCGAGGCTGGTCAAGAGCCCGACGACATTTTGTCGACGACTCCCCCCTCGGCGACGGTGAGGCCCCGTTGATTTGCTGTCAAAGCCGAATTGACAGCTCCTCGACTTTTGGGTCTTTTTTTTTATAGTGGGCATTTGCATTTCGCATGAGCCACTTTGGATATGCAAGGTACCAAGACAATACAAAAAGCCTAGGAAGTCTTTTGGTCCTCCTCATCTACAACCTGTTGGTTCACATAGTAATAAAGGAGAGAGAGAGCGAGGAAAAGAGCAAAGAGAGGGAGGAGAAAAGAAAGAGCGGGAAAGGCAACTGTCACGTCGTGCGAGTATACCGAAAAAAAATAGCTCAGAGGGCTGGGGTAGAGGACGAGTTGTCTTATTAAGGTGTTTAACAGTATGTAATGTCTTCTTGTTCTAGTAGGGAGGCAAAACGGCCTGTCGTTCGAATGAAAGTTTCCAGTACTGGCAAGGCTTTTGGATTCTTCAGAGTGGAGCTGAGATCGCTGGGATTGTGCAGTATCTTTTCCTTCCTGAGGTCCTTCCTTAGTGTTCTTCATGGGTGTGTGTATGCCAAGCAGAAATGAAAAAAAATGAGTATCAGTTTCCTTTCTGCAGCCACATTTACGACAAGAGGGGTCAGCGACTTTCCTTATTTGGAACAAGTAGCCTTTCAGGCTGCAGCAGCCTGAGGCTAGTTGACTCAGAATTGAAGACACCCAAATATTAACTGTGGGGAGTCGTCTTTTTAGCTGGCAGTTTGGGGTGATCATTTCATGTAGGATAGAGTTGTGGGATTTTGTGAGGTTGCTATAAAAAGGGAAGGGGAGGGTGCTGCCTGAGGTTACCGCAAGATTTGCTTTTTTGTCCGCTAGTTCATTTCCCTGAATGCCTGAGTGTCCTGGGCACCACACCAGATTGATTTGTAAATTTGGACCTATACAAGACCAGACTTCCATCAGTTCTCTGTACAAGTATTGGCCAGGTTTTGCAATGAGTGGGTGCATTGTCCTCAGGATAACTCCCTGATAGTCAGTGAATACATAAATGTTATAGAAGAGCATAGGATCAAGGTCCACAATCAAATTAAAAGCTGCCAGAAGCCCTCTTATTTCACATTCATGGTTTGAAGGTAGGATGGTCTTCCCTGTGGATAAAAGAAGGGATTTGTTAGTGTTCATGCATAGGGCTGCCGCTCCGCCACCTCTTTTGGAGTCATATGAGCCATCTGTGAAAATCAAAGCATCTCTATGTGAGGCCTGACTGATGAGGGTTTGTGTGGCTGTGATTGCCCTCTCCTTAGGTATGTTCAAATTGTGATATTGAATTTGGCATGGGGGGTTGGGTTTTGCACAAGTCCGGATTTCCATTGTTTTGGTTTCTACCAGTGAAAAGGCCCTGATTTGGTCTCTGCAAATCACCTTGTTGACAGCCATGTCATCATGTTTGCTATGAGGTGACAAGTGTTTCTGGAAGTCTGCTTTGCTGTTGACAGGACCTCCTGATTGAGCAAGTTTCCAAGCAAAGAAACGGAAGGCTGTCTTTTTGATTGCCTCCAGGATGGGTCTGTGAGCAAAGTTGCGCTCAAGCCATTTTGTGTCAGTGTTTCTGAAAATTCCTTTTGCATACTTGGCACTTGCTCTGTCTAACTTATCTGCTAAGGTCTTCAGCCTTGCCAGATTCCATGATTGGGCCCAAACATGTACCGCATAGGTGAGTTTAGGGAGTACTACTGCATCAATTAGGCTTGTTCTGTTTTGCTCTGATAGCCCCCAGTAGGAATTTCCCAGATGACCTACAGAGTGTATTGTGGCCTGGCCTTTTGGTAGGAGACTTTCAATATGTTGGTGATATGCCAGCTTTTGATCAATAATGACACCCAACCATCTGACGGAATTGGAGAAGGAAATGGGTATGTTACCAAATAAGAAGGAGGCAGGGGGTGAAGGAGGGCACCTGGTTTTGGAAAGAACCATTATTTGCGCTTTGTTTTTATCAAAGACTGCCACATGCTGTTGGCCCCAGGTCAAAGAGCCATTGGCTAGAGTTTCCATTAGTTGAAGGGTGCCATCTAGAGATCTACCTGCAGATAGGTGTACCACGTCATCTAAATAACCAATGGATGTAGTGTTGCAAGAAGCTTGGTCTGTAAGATTTAGAAGGCTAGAATTGTAAAGTATATATAGTATCACAGAAAGGGGGGACCCTTGAGGCAGCCCTTGCAAGAGTGGCTTGGTGTTTGATACATAGTCATCAATTTTCATTCTTGTGTTGCATTCCTAGAGGAAATTTTTAATAACTATCCATAAATCTGCTGGGGATCCTTTGGAAATTAGCATATGGATTAGTCTGTCTGGGTTAACTGTTGGGTACGCCAACTGCACATCTAAGAAGAGGGCAACAACTAATTTGTGTTCTGCCCACCATTCTCACGCCCATGAGTCTAGGTCAATCACTGCATCCTCTGTGCCAGTGCTTTCATGACCACCGTAATGTTTTGGGGGAAGAGCCTCTGTCCTTGTGGCCCATTCCACAATTTGCTGCGCTAGGATTGATTCAAGGGTCTTTCCCAAGTTGTTCAATAAAGAAATTGGTCTATATTCCCCTGCTTTTGTGTAATCCGGCTTGTTTGCCTTTCTGATGATAACCGCAACCACAGTTTTCCAACATGATGGGTAGATTCCTTGATTTAGGATTTGATTACATAAGGATACAAGTATTGGGCCCAAGGATGGTGCTTTCTTCTTAAGCATCTCATTATAAATCTTGTCCAGGCCTGGTGTCTTACCCCTGGCTAGCTTGTTTATGACAAAGTTTACCTCCTTCAGAGTTACTTCCTCAAAGACTGCCATGCAACCCAAATCAACACAGCCTATGTCATTGGGGTCTACCTCAGTTTTAATATTTGAGGTGCCTTCAAACAACACATTTGCTTGTTCCTCTTTGCTTGTGGCAAAACCGATCTGGTCTCTTGAGGGGTAGGATTTGGCCATTGGAAGTTGGTTTGATACGTTGTAAGACCTGATAAGGCAGCCAGGAGTTGGTATTTTCCAAGTGCTTCTTCCAATGATCAAACTTTACCTTCTGAAAAACCTGGCAAAAATACCAGTTCCATTCATTGTAGCATTGACATGCTTCTTTGGTCTTGGTAAAAATCACCCACTTGCAAGCTTGGTTTCTGATCTTCATGATGGGTTTGAGCACATCCCCATTCCACCAGACCTTAGACCAAGACTCATTGTGTTGGAACACTTTTCCTAAGCTATGTTGAGTGGATTGGAGGGTGTTGGTTAACCAGATTGCGCTTTTATTTATGGTTTTGTTTATACATGTTCCCCCTATAATTTGATCAACATTATCACAAATATTTGATTGATCAATTTCATCCCATGGGGGCTTTGCCCAGCAATAAGAGTATATACTGCCCTTTAGGCTTAAAATGCCCATCAGGGCCTGATGATCCAAGCCAAAATTTTCTTCCAATACCCAAATGTTGTGACAATACAGAACCACAGGGAACTTGGGGACCGGAAAAAAGAGCAAGGAAAGGGTTGAACATGCATATGCCTGCGGGGACACCGCACAAGTTTTACTGAAAAGCTACCTTTTTTACTTTGTCTAAACTCTCTCTTTCTTTTTTCATCTCTTCTGATCTCTTATTCCCTCACCCTCAGGTGACTTCTGCGTCCTCATTCCTCTTTTGCTCCACTCCCTCCTCACTTGTCCAGTCATACTAGTATCTGACCTCCAGTGGTTGCTTCAAAGGTTTTTTTCCTTGATTCTTTCCTTCCGGTTTAAAGACTCCTGTGGGATTATATAAATAAATTAGCAAATAGCTTGCTGGCAGTCCTTGAAGAGGAATTTAGTATTACTTCTACTCCTTTGGAGTTTTAGTATGTACTAAGGGTGGTTTTGAATTGCCTTCCCTTCTAGTACTGTAGTAAGTCTGCACAATAATTCATTTAAATTAATGACTGGTTTCTTTGAGACTTAAAATAGGCCTCAGATCAGACCTAGATTAGTTATTAATTTGTTATTGGCAGGTTTTTGTTGAATAATAGACCAGATTTATTGGGTTATTGTTTATTTACTGATCAGATATGTTTGATCTTAACAAATATACCAATATTAAAGGGTTCAAGGTTTAGCAAAGGGATGGTTTGGGAGAAAACCCAAGGATGGGTTTACCCACAGGGGGCCGGGTAGAGGAAAGGTTGGTGGTTTCTTTTTGTTGTGCTCTCTTTCTTTGTAAGGGTTATTTATTGATTAAGGGGTGGTTTTTCTTGAGTATTGTGCTGAATATTTAGGTTAAAGAAGAACCCTTATTCAATCACCTTATGGGTGGTTTAATTGGTTAAAGGTGTGTTATAACTTGGTTTCTGATTTCTTGTTTCCTTATAATTGGTTCACTAATAATATTTATCTGGGTAGGTACCACAGATGGTTAGGATGGATTGAGCTGGGTGGGATAATGATGGGTGATGGGTAGGCCAGATGGCATGAGATGGGTTATGATACAACCAGGTTAGGGCAGAGCGGCCCTCCTTAAATAGAAAATCTGGTCCTCAGGGGATGCTCAGGGCTTCCCCTGAGGGTGCCTGAAGCTTCCCCTGTTACAGTTGGATACAGCTACATGAGACATTTTATCTGGTTGGAAAGAAGACACTGCATAAAACTGAGGCAATTTTTCTGGTTGGACAAAAGACACTGCATGAAACTGAGGCAATTCTGATGGTTGGACAAAAGACACTGCATGAAACTGAGGCAATTCTGCTGGTTGGAAAAAACTGGTACAGGGGTTTCATACATGCACAGCCCTGCATCAACTTCTGTGAAGTGCAGATACAATATATTTCTGTGCAGTACTGGTGGTTGGTCTGGGGCTACTTTTTTCTCCCTACATGTGTTTCTGTGCATCCACTGGTGGTTTTTTTGGTGCCACTTGCTTCTACCTTCATGTATTTCTGTGCATTACGGGTGGGTTTTATTTTTTCTACTGCTTCTACCTTCATGTATTTCTGTGCATTATTGGTGGTTTGTTTGTTTCTGCATGGTCTTTCCTTCCTGCTTGTATTGCTGGGTAGCCCTGGGATACTTGTACTGGTGGGTTGTTGCATATCACATGCTTCTGACTACATAAGTTTGTGTGTGGCGCTGGGATTGTTTGATACTAAATGGTTCTGGCTGCCTGCATGTATTGCTGGGTAGCCCTGTATACTTCTGCATAGCCTTGTGTAGGTGTATTTGCTTGTTTTTTTGGCAAGGTGACAAAAGGTGAACTAGCTTCACTGCCTCCTGTATCTGTATTGCTGTATTCTTTCTGAGGTGATAGGGTTTTATGGTCCTGTTGTTGAGGTTAAGCTGTTACTGGTATGTACTTGAGGGTTTGCAAGGTATGTCTTTATGCCTTCCACAGAGCTGTGACACCTGGTTGTGCATGAGTTTTCAACAGTTGGAGGTTTGTTGGGCTGTATCTTTGAATCAATGAGAGATAGGGGGGTACTTTGGCCAAGTGGCCATGGGTTATTTCTGATGTAGAATCCATTTCTGAGGTTAATTTGAGTGTTTGAGCTGTTTTTACACTGGAAAAGTGAGTCTTATGGCTATAGGACAGGTTTGGACTACCACACCGGTTTTCTCTTTTGAAAGACTCACTAAAAATCCTGTGTCTCTCGATCATATTTCTTTTCTTGCTTGGTTGGAAATTCATCTCTTCTGGTCTCTTATTTCCTCACCCTCAGGTGACTTCTGCTTCCTCATTCCTCTTTTGCTCCACTCCCTCCTCACTTGTTTTGGTGTCATTATATAGTCTTGGATTGGGAACCGCTTCGCGGTTGGTAGGTCAGGATCAGCACTCAGATGGGTGCGGTCTCAGCAGCAGCCACAGTGGGCTCAGCAGTAGGCACCGTGGGGCTTGGCATACCAAAAATGGGTTGGGCCTGATTGGTTGTGGCAGGCCGCGGCCTGCTCAGACATTACAGACCCAAGAATGGAGCCAGCCCAACCAGGTTTGCGGGAACCTAGTTTGGGGAAGTAGGGCAGGGAGATTGGGGCTATGGGCGCGGGCCAACCCTCAGGGAAGGGAATCACAAGGCGCGCAAAGCAGATATGGACAAGCGGGGGGCTCCAAGTAGGGAACGGCGGAGGGCTGTCTCATGAGAAGGACAAACTGGATTTAAGTCACGGCAAGCAGGCAGGGAATGGGTTAGGGTTAGGCTAGGGTTCTAGGCTAGGGTTCTGGGCTTAGGGTTTCTTTTACATTTTTTTATGAGCTGTTATTGCGCTTGTACTGAGGTTAAGTTTGAGAGGGTGGGCATAAAGTACACACTCTCAACCCCAGCTCTGGGGGATTTTATCTTATCATTGGATCTTGGGACAAGGAAAGGAAAAGGAAAGGGAAAGGAAAAGAGGAAAGAGGATGGATTGAGGGATGGATTGATAAAAGGATATGGAAAGGAAATTAAAATCATCTCTTTATCTCTCTCTTTCTCTCTCTTTACTGGAGCATCTTTATCCTTACAGACGCTAGGACCATTGATACTGGAGCTTGAGGATAACTAGAGGATTTCCACCCTCTTGTTTTCCACATCTGGGGGTCTGGCCGGGAACTTCTTTCATCTAAATTCTCTCAAAGGTACTCAAGATGCTACCAGCAGTAGCTTCTCCCTCTTCCTCCTCCTCCAGTCATCTCCTCATCAACCCAAAGGATTACCCTCAAATTCAGTTCAACACCAGGGATGTGGGGCAATTCATCTCACAATATGAAGTGATTGCAGACTCCAAAGGCGCATCAGATTCAAACAAGGCGCACCATGTTGTCCTGTTCATCATGCATGCGGAGGAGCTTTGGGACGTGGAAGAGATGGAAGGCTACCAGAACCTGGATTGGCCAAAACTGAAGGGGAACATGTTGTCAAGATGGGGAAAGCACAATCCTTGTTTTTGGCAAGGCAATTTTGAAAAATCCATGGCAGAGGCAGGGGCGCGAAGCAGGGTCTGGTTGCAAGAAGAATTGGATGACAAGGCAGGGGCGCACGGCAGGGTTGGGTTTCAAGCAGAATTGGATTAAAAGGCCAGCCTGCGTGGTGGGGTCTGGTTGCAAGCAGGATTGGATTAAAAGGAAGCATGTGCTCTGGCCCAACTGCTGGAAACCACCCCTTGGGTTAGTGAGCTTGCAGATTTGGCAAGGAATCTTGGAATCTATTTGAAGGGTCTTCAGATCCCTAGCCCGCCTGCGCGCCGGGTATGCATGTATGGTGACAATAGAGGCTATTTGCGGTTGGGAAGGGAGAACCAGACAATGGATTCAAAGGTGGGATTGGTTTCCCCAGCAGAGACAGGATACGTGTTGGGAAAGCGGGTCTTGGCGGAGTTGGATCAGCCCGTTGCTACAAAGCAAGCAAGGAAAAGGGAATGGGAAGCAGATATTGCATGTGGCTTGGAAATTGATGGGCTGAAGGCAAGTCTTGTGGAGAAGCAAGCAAGGACAAGGGAATGGGAAGCGGATATTGCGTGGGGCTTGGGAACCAACAAGCGGCGGATGGGTCTTGCAGAGAGGATGGGAGTGGTGGAGGAATGAGCGGGCCAGGTGTTGGAGGATTGCAATGAGAGTTGGACCCCTTTGATGGCAAGGATAATAGATGGGGAATGGAAGGACATGGAGCGTGGGGAATTCAGAATGTGTGGGCCAACAACAGGCCTGTTTCCATCACGGCTAGAAGAGATTTTGGCATTGGCGCGGCAAACATGCCCCACGGGGCTCCAGGTGCGGAATGGGAAGGGATTTGGCATTAATGGTATAACTGGTGAGAAGGAAGTTGGGGTTGCAAGGGCTTTGGCAACAGAAGGTGCGCCTGGACAGAAGGTTGGGAAAATGGCCAGTGGACATGACCTGCGTGGGATTGGATGAGGCCGCGCGTCTCTCTCTCCCATGGAAGAGCTGAAGTTTGCAAACCTCTGGGGACAGCTGCCAAGCTGGGGGGGCGCTAGGGAAGAAGGAGAAGCCTGATTTGGTGAGGGGATGATCTAGCCGGTTCACAGCCAGAACAACTAGACACCCCTGAATGTTTGTTTTCTTATTTCTGTGATTTGATTGGGTTCTTGGATTTGTACTAGCTTTGGGTTGTAAAATTGCAGGTATGTGGGAGCAGCGCAATTCCAGGTCTGTATATGCAAGGAAAAGCACCCTGGAGGAAAACAAGGTTTGAGCAGAAAGCAGGACAAGGAGCACTGCAAAAAAAAACCTTTTCTTTCCTTTTCTTTTAATTTTTCCTCTTGTCCCTTGGGTATTTTTCTCTGTTTCCTTTTTTTTCTACGGATGGGCAATTGGTGTGAGGGGATGGAAGTATGGTTGGGGTACTTTGGGAAAATCTTGAATTGGTGAGGAGGTGTCCTAGCCAGTCCACAGCCGGAATAGCTAGGCACCCCAGAATGTTTTTTTCCTTATTTTCTCTCTCTCTTGGATGGTTGTGAATGCATGCTGGCCGCTTTTCTGTTTATATTTTGTAGAAAGGGTAGGGGGAACTGTGTTGCAGTTTTTCTGGGGTGGTCCAGGTCCTCCTCCCCAGAAACATTGACAATATGGGACGCGGATCACAGGGATTTTCCTCTCAGACTTTCACGCAGATGTGGAGCTAGTTTTTCTCACCCTTACTCAGACTCAAGGTTCCTCACGGGGCTCACATGCACTCAGACTCAAGGTTGCATGCAGGGCTCACATGCAGGCGGGAGCTGTGGTGCTCTTTTATGGACGCAAGTCGGGAAAGGGCTGCGGGCGGCGCGCTCAGCAATAGCGGCTGGCTCAGCGGGGAGGGCACCCTCAGCAATGGGTAGGGCCTTGCCGCAGCTAGCCACGCTGCAGGCTCAGCAGCAGTCAGGTAGGCCAAGCAGCGGTTGGGTTGGGCTCAGCACCTGGAGACGGGAGACGGACGGATCGCGCGGATTGCGGACCGGAAAGATTGCACAGATCGGAACGCTCGCGCGGATCGGACGGCTTGCGCGGATCAAACGGATTGGCATTGCAAGACATGCAGATTGGATCATGCAGGTACGCCCCGGATACCTGGAACGGGTTGTCAGGTGGACGCGCGCGGGTGGGCAAACTGGGCGTACGTTGATATTGAGGGGCATGGGTTGAAGGGGTAGGGTTGGGCTAGGGTTCTGTGCTTAGGGGTTGTATTTCATCATTCTTGCTTACTTGTGGTTGTACTTAGGTTAGGGTTGAGAGGGAGGACTTAAATTCTTCACTCTCAACTCCGGGTTGTAGGGGAGGACTTTATCACTTCACTTTATCATCACATCAGATTGTATTGGATTGGAAAGGAATGAATTCATCTTACTCTCACTCTATCACTCTCTCTCTTGACCAGCTGCATCTAATCTCCTTACAGACGCTTTGATCAATAAATTCCGGAACTCAAGGACGACTTAAGGGGTGTTGCCCCTTTGGTTTCCACATCTGGGGGTCTGGCTGGGAAAGATCTTTTGTCAAAGTCTCTCAAAGGTACTCACGGATGCTACCAACAGCCGCTCCTCTTCCTTCCTTATCCCACGGCCTCGGCGCTACCCCATGGATTTACCCGCCTATTTGACTCAATATTGCGGACGTGGAGCAATTCATCTCATGGTATGAAATGATTGCGGACTCTGAAGGCGTTTTGGATTTTGAGAAGGCGCGCCATGTCTTCCTGTTCATCAAGGATGCAGAAGCGCGTCGGAACGTAGAGGAGATGGGAGGCTACCTGAACCTGGATTGGCCAGCACTGAAGGAGGACATGCTGGCAAGATGGGGGAGGCGCGGCTCCCGCTTTTGGAAGGATAATCTCAAGCAATCTGCCGAATTGGATTACAAGGCAGGTGCGCGCGGCGGGATCCAGTTGCAAGCAGGATTGGATTATGCCGAGCTGTATTACAGGGCAGTGTGCGTTCCGGCCCCACCACCAGCAACCATCTCTTGGGCTAGCGAACTTGCAGAGGTGGCAAAGGGCCTCAAGGCCTACCTGGAGAGTATTCAGTCTCCCAGCGCATCTGCGCCCCGCGTGTGCGCAAATGGGGAGGAAAATGGCTGTTGCCGGATGGGGAAAAGGGAGCAGACAGCGGATTCAAACGCGGAATTGGTTTCCCCAGTGGGGGCTAAGTACGTGTTGGGGAAGCGGGACTCGACGGAACCCGTGCGGCCTACTGACAGGAAGCGGGCAAGGACAACGGAATGGGAAATGGATGTTCCATGCGGTTTGGGAACCGGTGAACGGCAGAAAGGCCTTGCAAAGAAGGTAGACGCGGCGGCGGAAGAGACGGACCATGCCTCGGAGGATCACGACCCAAGCCGGACCTCTTTGAAGGCAGGGAGCGCGCATTCGGAAAGGGTAGGGGCAGCGGCGGAAGGGAAAAACCACGCGCCAAAGGATGGCGGCCAGGGCCGGACCCCTTTGACGGTGGGGAGAATGAGGATGGGGCAGAAGGATATGGCAGCTACGGAAAGGGCGGGCGTGGAATGGACAGACGGGGGGCCGGAGTGCGGGACGGATGGTCCCAGAGCGGGCGCGCAGCCATCACGGCTAGCAAGAGCCTTGGGATTGGTGCAGCAGACGCTTGCGGCAGGGCTTCAGGGGTGTAGCAGGGAGGGATTGGATGCCAACGGCACAACTGGGGAAAAGGAAAACGGATTGGAGGGGACGCTGGCAACGGAAGGTGCGTCGGGACGGAAGGTTGAGGAATTGGCTGGCAAACAAGGCCCCTGCGGGATTGGTTGAGGCAACACGCCGCAGATCTGGCAATGGGTATAGGGGGTGCGGTTGGCTGAGGACAGCGGCAAAGTTGGGGGGGAAGCTAGCGCGGGGTGGAAGGTTGGAGTTGGGAGGCAGGACGCGGGCTCAAAAAAAAAAAAACTTTTTTTCTCTTGTTCCTTCTTATCTATTCATTCTTCCTTTTCATTTTTTTCTCTTCCTGTCTCTCTCAAGGATTGCGTACGCACTCTGGCGCGCCGAGGTCTCCCCATGTACTCTTGCGGATACTCTCACTGGCGCGGATTTCTCACTTTCAGACTCTCACTGGCCCAGATTTCTCACCTTTGCCGATTTCTCTCACTGGCACAGATTTCTCACTTTCAGACTCTCACTGGCGCCGATTTCTCACCTTTGCCAATTTCTCTCACTGGCGCGGATCTTCTCTCTCCAAGGCGCAGATCTCGCGCACGGTTCTTATTCTCTCTCAGGGACTCACAAGCCCAAAGGCTACTCAATTGCGCACAACATGTGTCTTTTTGTGTATAGGCGCTAAATACAAAGGAGAAAGGATAAGAGAAGGAAAGGAAGGGAGGGGGGGCAATTTGTCTAAGTTGGTCCAGCTCTTGTCATCCTCAACGTGTCCAAGGAAGCCGCGGCAACCAAGTTGCGGAATGAGGGCAGAAGTTTGCACTGGGATTTGGCGTTGTGACCATGCAGCGCGGCTAGGAACCTCCGGAGGAGTCCATCCGCGTTGAACCTCGCAAGTTGGACGGCTGGAACAATTGGAATAAAGTCCGGGATCTTGGGAGTAACGGCCAGGGGAGTGGGGTCTGGGCCTGGAGCGGCGTTGTGGACAGGAGCCTGTTTGGGCGATGAAGGGACCACGACAGGGGAAGGTTGACGGGCCGGCTTGGGTGAGGAATGCGGAGCTGGGGATGGTGAAAGCGGTGGCAGGGCAGGACGCGGAGCCAGGGCTGGTTGCGGAGGAGGCGGAGGAGGAGCAGCCGGACAAGTGAAGAATTGCGGGTCCATTGCGGGCTGGTTGATGCGGACCCGGGCGGCCCAGGTTCAAGCCGCGTTCTGATACGCCGCAAAGTTTGGGAAGTCTACGCGTCTTGGAGGCCCAGCACAAGGGTATGGTGAGCCCGAGTCATGGCTCTCGCGCAAGGATGGGCCAGGAGGAGCGGGAGGCAGGGAGTTGTTGGGGGAGCCGGCCAGGGTTCACTTGTGGCTTGAAATTTCCTTGTCACTCAAAACCAAGAACAAGTCTCAACGGGCCCTCTTGCGCAGTTGGGGTCGGGGTTGGGCATGTGGAAAAGGACGGGGCATACCATCACTCAGCAAGCAACGGCGGTGGCCGGCGCGGCAAGCGATGCATGCGCGACAGCCAGGAATGATCTGGCAGACAAGGCCGTTCTGGCTGCAATAGGTGCAGGACGCCATGGGGGAGAGGGAGGGAGAAGGGGGTTAGTGTACTTGCTGGCAAGGAGTGGGGTAGTCGCCACAAGTGGGGGAGGGGGTGCAACTACAGAAGGTGAGATGGTGGGAGATCTCTGGGGACAGAACTAAAGTTGGGGGGGATGTGGTGCTCTTTTATGTACGCGAGTCAGGAAAGGGCTGCGGGCGGCGCGCTCAGCAATAGCGGTGGGCTAAGCAGTGGCAGCACACTCAGCAATGGGTAGGGCCTTGCCACAGATAGCCGCGCTGCGGGCTCAGCAGCAGTCAGGTAGGCCCAGCAGCGGTGGGTTTGGGCTCAGCACCTGGAGACGGGAGACGGATGGATCACACGTATTGCGGACTGGATGGATTTCACGGATTGGAAGGATTGCGCGGATTGGAAGGATTGCGCGGATCGGAAGGCTTGCGCGGATCAGACAGCTTGTGCGGATCAAGCAGATCCCGCATTGCAAGACGCACGGATTGGATTACGCGGGTAGGCCCCGGATACCTGGAACGGGTTTTCAGGCGGACTTAAATACTTCACTCTCAACTCCGGGTTGTAGGGGAGGACTTTATCACTTCACTTTATCATCACATCGGATTGGATTGGATTGGAAAGGAATGAATTCATCTTACTCTCACTCTATCACTCTCTCTGTCCCTCTCTCTCTCTCTCTTGACTGGCTGCATCCAATCTCCTTACAGACGCTTTGATCAATAACTTCTGGAACTCAAGGACAACTTAAGGGGTGTTGCCCCTTTGGTTTCCACAGCGCGGATTTCTGACTTGATCTCACTCTCACTTCAGGCCTGAGGCCACTCACTCAACTAATGATAGTGCACCAAAATTCCATTTCTTTGGGAAGTACAGAAAGGTGTGGGAAAAGACAAAGAAAGACAAGAGGCAAAAGGGAGAGGGGGAAATCCGCCTAAATTAGGTCCATAACCTCCACCATATCCCCCCCTGCGGGGTCTACAAGTTCTCAGAAGGCCCCCAAGAATTTGCATTGGTATTTGGATCCATGAGCACCTGGAGCCAAAACAAACTGCAGGAGGAGATTTTCCAACTTTGCCGCAAAGTCTTTGAAGCGCGCCTCCCTGGCGCCAGACCGGTAGGTATGTCAAGGATCTCCAGAGTGGCTGTGCAAGGTGGAGCCAGGGTCAGAGTGGGGGAGGAAGAGATGACAACATGTTCCAGGGATGCGGGTCCCGCAGGGCCGGTGAGGGTAACACCGCTGGAGGTGCCAGAGGACCAGGAGTTGGGAGTTGGGCTAAGGGCCAGAGGGGGAGCTGGGCGCTGTCCAAAGAGTTCCTTGACTTGTGGGTTGGTTGCGCCTTGATTGACGCGGACTCAGTTGACCCAGAAGCGGAGAGCCCCTTGCCAGTCAACAGGGTTTGCAAAGTCCTCCTTATGCAGAGTTCCAGCACAGGGGAACAGAGAGGACAAGTTGCGGCTTTTGGCCAAGGTTGGCAGAGGCAGAGCACAGGGACGACGGGATGAAGGAGATCCAGCCGGGGTCCATGACTTCTCCAAGATTGACTTGTTGCTAGAGACCACAAAAAAGCCGTGGCGAGCCCTCTTGCACAGGCAAGCCAGATAAGGTCTGGGACAAGCTTGTGGCATGGTGTTGACAAGCAAGAAACGTTGATGACCGGCGCAGCAGGACAAGCACGGGAAAAGGCCTAAGCGGAGGGTGGAGGGAAACCCGCTCCTGGCACAGAAAGTGGATGGTGGAACCATAGTAGAGGGTGACCTTGGTAGTGGGTGCGGTAACGGTTGAGGTAGCAATTGGAAGACCTCTGGGGACAGAACTCAAGTTGGGGGGGACGTGGTGTCGTTATATAGTCTTGGATTGGGAACTGCGCCGCGGTTGGAAGGTCAGGCTCAGCACTCAGATACGTGCTGTGGTGTCATTATATAGCCTCAGCTTGGGAACTGCATTGCGGCCTGCGCGCTCAGCATTTGATAGGTCAGGCTAAGCAATTGGGGTGCGCCGGTTCTCAGCCGTGACCGCTGCGGGCTCATCAGCGGCTGCTGCGGGGATCAGTGGTAGGGGCAGCAGGACAGGCACACGGGTTGCGGGCAGGGCTTGACTAGGGGAGGCGGGTCACAACCAGCTTGGTTATTACAGGCTCAGGAATGGAGCGGCCCAACCATGTTCACAAGTGGTTAGTTTGAGTAGTAGGAGCGGGGAAACCCCCGGGCTATGTACAGGGGGGCCGCGTGAAAGCACGGGAGGGCCCATGGGACTGGGATATTCAAGACTGCACTTTGGGAAGAAACAGACAAGCACGGTGAACTTCAAGTAGCGCGCTGTGGAGGGCCGGGCCACGGGAAGAAAAAAATGGATGTGTGTAATGGCAGGCAGGCTGAAGGGATAGGGAGGTACAGATTAAGGTGTGGTTAGGTTTCTGGGTCTAGGGTTTCTTCTTCAATTTTTTTCAGATTGTTTTTGTGTTTGTACCTAGGTTAGGGCTAAGGGGGAGGGCATAAAACAACACCTCCCTCAGCACAAGTTGGAAAGGGCGGGGGCACCATGATTAGAGGGGAATCTATCATCATCATCATCTCCCTCTTTTCTCTCTCTTAAAGGGGCATCCTCAGAACTTACAGATGCTAGAACCATTGGCTCCATAACCTAGAGAAAACTAAGTGAGAGTTACTCACATAATTTTCCACATGTGGTGGTCTGGCCGAGAATCTCAATCTGTTCTCATTCTCTCAAAGATAGCGTAGGATGCTACCAACAACTGCTCTGGGATCCAATGTTCCCCCTCCCTATCCTCTGCGCTTGACTCCCGTTTCTGCGACTCAACCTCTTCCACTGCCATCTGCCAAGGTTCCTAGAGCCAGCAGTTTTTCCCCTCCTTCAGAGGGCTTGTTGGATATGGTGGTGGAGACCCCTTGTTGCGTGTGGCTGAGACCAAGGGACTTCCCTCATCTTTGGTTTAGTACCTTGGAGGTGGAACGGTTTTTTTCCAGGTTTGAAGGCATTGCATATTTGGAGGGCACAGCAGGTGGGAAAAGGTCTGGACTATTTTGATCTTCATTACAGAGGAAGAGAAGCTGCGGGAAGTGGAGGAAATAGTTGGTTATGATAGGCAGGATTGGGGGAAGTTGAAAAGCAAGATGCTGGCAAGGTGTGGAAAGCCCAAACCCCAGTTCCAGGAAAGCAATTATGACCAAGCTGCCAAGGAAGCAAGCGAGTTTGGGGGGGCGTAACTGCGCAAAGGATTGATGGAGTATATGTCAAAGTTCAAGCACATCTATGGTTACTTGGCAAAGAAAAAGGTTGTTGCAGGCCAGACAGGGGATATGAAGCAGGCGTTTTTGGGAGGTTGTGCGCCTCAGCTCTGTTCCAGGGTACAGCGGTACCTGTATGATCAGGGCCTGGTTAAGAGGTCTCCAGAGGGGAGAGTTGCAATCCTTCCCAATCTCTTGGTTATTTTTCAGGCTGTGGAGAGCAAAATTGACTTAGACAAGCTAATCGTGGACATGGCACCAACATACCCGGCAGTCTCCAAGAAATTGGTCACAATCTTGGCGCTGGCCCCAAACCAAACCTCAACCGCGCAACCTCCAACACCCTCTCATGCCAGACCGTCCCAACAAGCTTGGGGACCATTTTTTGGCAAGATGACGGAGATTCTACAAGACATAACAATCTTCCTCAACCCAACAGCGGCCCCCACGGCTCCAATGGCCACTATGGCTGCGGTGGCTCCTACTCAACTGCGCGCAAAACTGCCTCATATGGAAGAAGGGTTCCAGCCTCCCAGCAGACCCTTGGGTTTGTTTGAGGTTTGAACCTGTACATACTGTGGGGAAAAAGGGCACTGGAAGTTGATATGCAAAAACACCACCCAGGACATGAAAAAAGGACTGGTTTGCACATCCAGGATGACATACATATTCCCGTTGGATGAATCGGTGGATTTGACCAGAGACCAGCCGCTGCCAATGGTGCAAGTAAGGGAGGGGGCAAAGGCCCAGGCCAAGACTGCTCAGGTGTTGCTTGGAATTGTCAGCGCCCCCAGGAACTGGGAAGCACCAAGGGTAGAGGCCAAAGTCAGAGCATTGGCGGCAAATGAATGGATTGCAATGGACATTGATTCCAAGGAGCGGCCAACAGCGCCAAAGCCAACCGCGTGCGTACCAACAATGAACAGATTGTCAACTAATTCTGTGGGGAAGAAGAAAGCCTCAGATATCATCCACAGGATGATGGGAAACAACTCACCAATACCTCTGACCCTACAAGAGTTAGCGGGGGTGTCCCCAGCAGTTGTAGATGAAATTGTCCAAGCATTGAAACAGTGCGGTCAGAACCAAGTGCCAACAACGGTTCAACGGGTAAATGTGGCGGAGGAGGAGGTGGATTGCAAGCTGTGCTGGTCAAAGTTGGTATCAGTCCCACTTGCTTATGTTGCAATGACTATTGCGGGGAAGAAGGTATGGGCAATGGTGGATAGCAGGTCAATGGTCAACTTGCTTCCATCAAGGTTGGTGGATGGGGCTCTGTTTGGTGCAAAGGAAGTGTGCAATGGGTCTCCAGGCGTTGAACGTTGGGCAAATTCCACGTGGATGGAGTGGTGGTGGCGGAGGAGGTCAAATTTTGAAAGGTTTTTAAGCCCCTATTGTTCCTCTTTGTAGAATGTGGTGACGTGATATTGGGTCAACCATTCATGTTTGGGTTCCAAGCTCAAATGGCCTTCAACACCAAGAAAGGAACGGAGGCTCTGACAGTCAAAGATTCATTTGGTGCACGGTTTGAGAGGACTATCTGCAATCAGGAGAGAGGGAAATAGGTGCGGCAACCAGGAGTCCAATGTGGGGGCTGACTGTAAGGGTCAACCCACGGAGGATTTTTCCTAGTTGGCCGCAGTTACCGCATGGAGAAAGCTCCGGCTTTGGGAGGGCGGTTGACGGGTATGGAGTGAGTGGATGACGGCGCGTGTAGGGCGCAGGCGTCAGAATTAAGTTCCATTCCTCAGTGTGCATCTCCAGATTTTTCTACCCTTCAAAAACCCTATCATTGTGCCACATTTGTGAGCAAAGGCAAAAGCCCTGGTCTGGTTATTGCTAGGACTTAAGACAATGATGGTTGGGTATGGATGACAAGGTGCAACGCTAGCAAGTACAAGCCGGTGGTGCAGAAGGTCTGTCCTTGTAACAAGCCAATGCCCCCAGGATTGAACGGGCCCTTGCGTCCAATTGCATGGTCCCAAAACCCATGGAAAACACCCTTGAAAAATTCTGATTGGGTAACACCGTCAGCATGGATCACTGAAAAACAGATTGATGTGCTTAACTTTGTTCCTGTGGGGTGGCTAAGCCCAGACAAGAGTGATTTGCTATCATCCTTGTTGGCACTGCGGGAGAAGGCCCTTGCCTTTTTCCTGGGCAAACAAGGGCTGCTGAAAGGCAACATTGGTGATCCATACCTCATTCCCATGGTTCTGCATGAGCCTTGGCAGATCAAGCCAATTCCAATCCCACAGACTGTTTGGGAACATTTCTTGGAGTTGGTGCGCAAGCGCATAAGGACATGCCTCTACGAGCAATCCATGTTGAGTTACTCTAGCCCTATCTTTGGGGTTGTCGAGCAAGATGGGAAGTAGCTACAGATTGTTCATTATTTACAGCATCTCAACTTGTTCACTATCCGTGACGCTGGTTTGCCCCCGCGGGTGGAGGAATTCTTGGATTCAATGGTTGGACGCGTGTGTTACGGATTGGTGGATGTGATGGGAGGATACAATCAGCAGGAACTACATCCCAATTTGCATCTGATGACCACGTTTGAGACCGGGTTGGCAAGGATGCAACTGATGCAGCTGCCGCAAGGCGCAACTAACTTGGTAGCAGTGTACCAAGCCCAGATGACCTGGATACTGCGCAACAAACTTCTGGAAGGCATTCAGATCTTCATTGAAAAAGCTGGTATCAAGGGCCCAAAGACAGACCATGGAGGAGAGGTTCTTGCAGAGGCCCCTTTGGTCTGCCGGTTCATTTGGGAATATGCGGTGAAGCTGGAACGGGTCCTTTTCCAGATTGAGGAGGTGGGCCTTATGGTATTGGGGAAGAAAATAGCGGTCTGTTCCGGCACTTGAGGTCTTGGGGCATGTGGTGGCTTTGTATGGGCGGCATATTGCAGGGAAAAAGCGTAATATGGTTCTTGAATGGCTGACTCCGTAGACCTTGTCACATATTCTCCAGTTCTTGAGGTTGTTTAGTGGTTTCCGCATGTTCATCAAGTGGTTTGCGGAAGTGGAAAGCCCCCTACAAGCTTTGACACAAAATGGCAAAAGGTGGGAATGAACTACTGGGTGCAATTGCGCTTTTGCAAAGCTCAAGGAGATAGTGGGGCAGGAAATTGTCCTCTGGGACCTCGACTACAACGCTGGGAGATACAACTTGCAGTCAAATCTAGAACTTTTGGAGCAGGAGGCATCCTGACGCAGGGAGAGGACAGGAAGGATTGGCAGGTGCTTTATGAGTCAGTCACCTTTACCACAACAGAGAGCCGCTATTCTCAGCCAAAGTTGGAGCTATGTGGTGTTACAAAAATTTTGTGATGGCTTCAAAACCTCCTGTGGGGTGTTCATTTTGAACAATTGGTCAATGCAGAGGCCCTGACGCGGATGATCAATTTACCAACGCTGCCAAACATGCCAATGACCAGATGGGTGGCGTGCCTTCATCTTTTCTCCTTTAGTGTGGTGCACATTCCAGGGAAGGGCTTTACAATGCCAGATGCACTGTTGCGGTACCCTTGGGAGGATTGGTACAAAGGAGCGGAGCCATTGGACGTGGAATCCCCAGTTATTTGGGTGGGGGTGGTAGAGGCAGGAGTTAGGTTGCCACTGTCCCAGTCCGGATGCTATGCGGTTTTGTGCTCTTATTCCGCAGGACCTGCGGTTCCCCAAAGGCATGACGGATGCAATTGTTTGGTGGGAAAAGCGGCGCGTGGTGAACTTCTACCTCCAGGATGGGAAATTGTGGCAGAATAGTGCCCCTTTCCCCCTTGTGGTTGCAACATATAGGATGGATCAGGAATTGATACTAAGGTGTCTGCATGATGACTTGGGCCATGGGGGCAAAATTGAGATGGGGAGAAGGGTGAAGGCGCGGTTCTGGTGGCCAGGGGTTGTGGCTTGGTTTGCAAATGGGTGAAGTTGTGCAAGGCCTGTCAACAGAGGATTTCAAGTTTTCCCAAAGAGGTTGGTCACCCACAGGGGAGGATGCGTTGTTTGGACAGGTTTTTCTTGACGTGGTGCACATTAAGGCAGGGAAGTTTGCATAATTGTTATTTGCGCAGGACAACCTGTCAGGATGGGTGGAGGAGCGGCTGTTGGTGAAGTTTTTGGCGGAAAAGTTGGCCCAGTTCCTGGAGGAAAATTGGTTCACACGCTATGGTTCCCTTTGTCTAGTTACAGTGGAAAGAGGTGTGGAGTTTTGGGGTTGCTTGATGATGCTTTTTCAGAGTTGCAGGGAAAATTTTTGCCGTGTAACGGAGTAATATCCGGGAGGCGCAGGGACACGAACCCATCAAGGAGGCCCTGGTAAGGATGTGCAGGGAAGATAGAAAGAGATGGCAAGAGGTGCTTCCGGTGGTTGGTGTCTGAGAATGGTGGAGAATTTTTCAACAATTTGTTTGAAGACATGTTCAAAACCAAAGGAATCACTCACCTTAGGTCTGCGCCATATATGCCCCAACAAAACACTTTTGCCAAGCAAGGGAAACAAATCACCATCAAAAAGGCACAGGCTATGCTGAGTCACTGTGGACTTCCTTTGCATTGGTGGGGGGATGCAGTAAGTACCAAGGTCTATCTTGAAAACTGTTCCCCTGAAAGTACCATAGGAATGAAAAGTACGCTTGAACTTTGGTTTGGAAAACCCACTGATCTATCACATCTAAAACCTTTTGGATTCAGAGCAATCCTATTCAGCAAGAAGCATTTGCATTGGTCCAAATTCTCCCCATCTGGGGTAGAATGCATCTTACTTGTCTATGAAGATGGATATTGCTCCTATCAAGTCTGGGATCCAGTTCTTGAGAAGATCCACATCTTGCACCATGTCCACTTCAAACCAAATATTTTTCATTTTCTCAACATTCAGTCTCTCACTTCTACTTCCTCTTTCACTTCTGAATTGTTTTCTTGTTTTCCCCTGTCTGTCTTCCTCCCTCCAGTCTGCCTCCCATTTCTGTAAGTTCTCCTTCTCCCTCCATTTCGGCCAACCACCAACCCCCCCATCTCCTGTTCAACCTTTTTATCCATCCTTCTTCACTTCTCCATTGCATTCTCTCTCCCAAAACAACTTGACCAGTGGTTCCTCCCAACCATCCTCAACAACTCACCAAGAAAACCCCAATGATCCCACCAGCAATTCAAACCTCACCCAACAACCTGCCAAAGGTTACGCCTATTTAACCCACTTTGAACACTCCCCAGATGATATTGATCTAAATGTGGGGCCCCATAACATTCTTGAATATCCACGCAGAAGGCGTGTGAACCTCATTTTTGAGGAACATATCTCTCTCTCCAATTCCACCTCTTACAAAAATGTCCAACACCAACTAGATTGCCGCTGAAGATGTGGAGCTAAACAATATTGTGAAACCCGGGGTGTGAAAAGTAGCTGAGATGGAGGCTGGTGAAAAAGCACTGGATAAAATGTAGGTCTATCAAAGCAAGAAGGATGCCAATGGTACTGTAATGAAGAAGAAAGCACAACTCTGCGTTTTAGGGAATTTACAAGTTGAGGGCATCAACTACAACAAAACATTTTCTCTGAATGGTCAAGACTACTCCCTCCAACTCCTACTCATGATAGCAGCTTCTGAAAACTTTGAGCTGGACCAAATGGACATCTTGTGAACATTGATCAACAGCTTAACCAACATTCAAATCTTCATTAAACCACCCAAAGGCGTCAAAATCAACCTGAAACCAAATGAAAGACTTCTGCTCAAGAAATACCTATACGGTCTTAAGCAGAGAACCAGATGCTGTTAAAAAGCTCTTTCCACCTTTTTCTCCAACATCCACTTCAAACCAACTCAATCCAACCCTTGTCTGTTCATCTCAACTGACCCTGCAAACCCTGTACTGATTTTTGTTGTTTTCAACAACTTAATCATCACTGGAAAGGACATTGGGCCAATCAAAAGTGCAGTCCAGTCAAGATTTGAGATGCATGAACTTGGACCCTGCAAGTGGGTGTTGGGGATGAGAATTTCCAGGGACCGCAACCTACAGACAATCTTGCTGAAGCAGGACCAGTATTCCCTGCCCATCCCACCCTTGATCCTGTATTGTGATAACCGGGGCACCATCAAACTTGTTCTTAATCCCCTCTATCAACATTGGACTCTCCACACCAACATCTTTCTTCACTTCCTGCGGCAGCAAATTCACAAAAACAACTTTGAGCTGTCCTACATTGCAACCAACCTGAATCTGGCCAATCCTCTCACAAAATTGGTTTCTCCAAAGAAGCTACAGGATTGCCTTACACGTTTTCAACTCAAAACCTAGTTCATTCTCAACCAAGCATGGGGGCGTGTGACAAAACAGACCCACAGGGACCTTAGGGACTGGAAAAAAGGGCAAGGAAAGGGGGGAACATGCGTATGCATGCAGGGACACCTCATGAGTTTTACTTAAAAGCTACCTGTTTTCCTTTGTCTAAACTCTCTATTTCTTTCTTCATCTCTTCGGGTCTCTTATTTCCTCACCCTCAGGTGACTTCTGCATCCTGATTCCTCTTTTGCTCCACTCCCTTCTCACTCATCTGGTCATCCTAGGATCTGACCTCCATGGTTTCTTCAAAGGTTTTTTTCCTTGTTTCTTTACTTCCGGTTTTCTCTTTCAAAAGACTCACTACAAATCCTGTGTCTCTTGATAATATTTCTTTTCTTGCTTGGTCGGAAATTAATCTCTTCTGGTCTCTTATTTCCTTACCCTCAGGTGACTTCTGCGTCCTCATTCCTATTTTGCTCCACCCCCTCCTCACTTGTCTGGTCATCCTAGGATCTGACCTCCGGTGGTTGCTTCAAAGGTGACTTCTGCGTCCTCATTCCTCTTTTGCTCCACTCCCTCCTCACTTGTCTGGTCATCCTTGGATCTGACCTCCATTGCTTGCTTCAAAGTCTTTAAAAAATGTTGAAAAGAAGCAAGGGGGCTCTGAAGTCAGACCATATCAGGTCAATTTTTGTACCTTTTCCTTTGGTTGAATAGAAGGTAGGGACATGCGCAGGGGAAGAAAGACAGAAGCCATACGTGCCAGATTGGTGGCTTTGAGGTGGGAGGAATTGTGACCAACAGGGTTTGATTTATGATGATGTAGGCTGGAATCCATGAAGAGGAAAATGAGGTTCTCTCTATTATTGTGTAAGGATAGACAAGTAGATAGGTCCTTTAGGACTTCATTGTTTTTAGGTGGGTTATATACATTGACCAAATTTATATTGAATCCCACCAAATTTAGCATTTTTAGTCCCACAAGGTGTTTGGAGTTTGAGGGAACTTGGATTAAGGTCTCTGATGGAAAATAATTGCAAATATATATGCAACATTTGTGTTGGTCCCGCCAATTTGCAGGGCAGTACTCAAATCCAGCAAACATGCGCCACTCAGAATGTGTTGGGGGGAGGATTGTGTTTGTGTTCACCCTGGGTTCTTGTAACAAAAGGATGGCCGCATCATGAGGGTGATTCAAGACAGTTAAAGTAATTTCTTTAGGGGTAATTTTAAATTCAAGGCTACAGAGCCATGTACATGGCTCTGTACACAGCTCAATGGGCGGTGTGACACCCTACACGACTAAAATGAGTCGTGTGGCATGCTGAACGGCTCAAATGGGCTGTGTGGCATGCTACACGTCCCATTTGAGTTGTATGGAACGCTAAACAACTAAAATCAAGTTGTGTAGCCTCCACTGAATCATAAATGACAAATAATAAATAATAAATAATAAATAATAAATAATGAATAATGAATAATGAATGATAAATAATAAATAATAAATAATAAATAATAAATAATAAATAATAAATAATAAATAATAAATAATAAATAATAAATAATAAATAATAAATAATAAATAATAAATAATAAATAATAAATAATAAATAATAAATAATAAATAATAAATAATAAATAATAAATAATAAATAATAAATAATAAATAATAAATAATAAATAATAAATAATAAATAATAAATAATAAATAATAAATAATAAATAACAAATAATAAATAATAAATAATAAATAATAAATAATAAATAATAAATAATAAATAATAAATAATAAATAATAAATAATAAATAATAAATAATAAATAATAAATAATAAATAATAAATAATAAATAATAAATAATAAATTATAAATAATAAATAATAAATAATAAATAATAAATAATAAATAATAAATAATAAATAATAAGTAATAAATAATAAATAATAAATAATAAATAATAAATAATAAATAATAAATAATAAATAATAAATAATAAATAATAAATAATAAATAATAAATAATAAATAATAAATAATAAATAATAAATAATAAATAATAAATAATAAATAATAAATAATAAATAATAAATAATAAATAATAAATAATAAATAATAAATAATAAATAATAAATAATAAATAATAAATAATAAATAATAAATAATAAATAATAAATAATAAATAATAAATAATAAATAATAAATAATAAATAATAAATAATAAATAATAAATAATAAATAATAAATAATAAATAATAAATAATAAATAATAAATAATAAATAATAAATAATAAACAATAAATAATAAATAATAAATAATAAATAATAAATAATAAATAATAAATAATAAATAATAAATAATAAATAATAAATAATAAATAATAAATAATAAATAATAAATAATAAATAATAAATAATAAATAATAAATAATAAATAATAAACAATAAATAATAAATAATAAATAATAAATAATAAATAATAAATAATAAATAATAAATAATAAATAATAAATAATAAATAATAAATAATAAATAATAAATAATAAATAATAAATAATAAATAATAAATAATAAATAATAAATAATAAATAATAAATAATAAATAATAAATAATCAATAATCAATAATAAATAATAAATAATAAATAATAAATAATAAATAATAAATAATAAATAATAAATAATAAATAATAAATAATAAATAATAAATAATAAATAATAAATAATAAATAATAAATAATAAATAATAAATAATAAATAATAAATAATAAATAATAAATAATAAATAATAAATAATAAATAATAAATAATAAATAATAAATAATAAATAATAAATAATAAATAATAAATAATAAATAATAAATAATAAATAATAATTAATAAATAATAAATAATAAATAATAAATAATAAATAATAAATAATAAATAATAAATAATAAATAATAAATAATAAATAATAAATAATAAATAATAAATAATAAATAATAAATAATAAATAACAAATAACAAATAACAAATAACAAATAACAAATAATAAATAATAAATAATAAATAATAAATAATAAATAATAAATAATTATAAATCATAAATTATAAATTATAAATTATATGGATTAGTGTATTGGCCCCCAACCGTCGAGGGGCCGTACACAAATCCTCAAGGCCGTGTGCCACCGTGTCCACGGCTGGAGCCGTGAATTTAACATCACCCTTTCTTTTGATAGGTGGAAATTCAGTTTTAAAAATTAAATGGAATCAATGGGGGAAGTTATGAGGGGTGTTAGGTTGCTTGGAATCAGTGTGCATTGAACATGTCTGTGAGGGGAATAATAAAAAGGTTGTGTCAGTAAAGGGGTTGGGATGCTTTTTCTCCACCATCTATAAGAAGTCAAGTTTGATTTCTTATCCTGGATCCATTACTTCTTGAATGGTCAGAAGGTGCTAAACACTGAGTGTTGGACATCTCCCATGCCCTCTTCACCATTACGTAATACTTCCTTGCAGCAAAAACATTCCTTGATTTTTTCAGAGCCTTTTGGGCATTCTCTTGTCATATGGTCCTCATTGCATCTACCACATCCGGCTTGCTTTCTTCACCATTTGCCAAAGTTTCCCATTTGCAAGCGTTTGAATCATTGCGCGGGGTGTAACTTTAATTTTGTGACCCTGTGATAATTGTACTCTATGAAGATAACAGAGTGGGTTAAAAGTTCTGTTAGGTCCTTATTTGAGAGCAACAGGACAATTGATCCCGCCTTTTTTGCTGTATTAATGTTATTGGATAGCCATCTAATGCAAATAACTTATTCCTTGTTAATGTGATTTGCTATTGCTATGCTTGATTTTCTGAGGTCCAAGGCTGGGTTAAACTCTTTTGGGATTCTGTGAACTAATGCCAACCACACGCTTGGAGTTGCTTGCAAATTTGGGTGGACCTGTTTAGACCAGATGTGCTTATTTTCCATCAACTGTCTTTGATGAATTTTGTTTTTAGTGTAAAAGTCTACATCACCCAAATTCATCACATGAGTGCCAGTTACTGTGACCATCATGCCCTGTACTTTTGAATTCATATTTGCTAGCACTTCATTTTCCATTTGCACAAACAAGGCCCTTGGCAGTTTTTTGATCTGATTGTTTAGTGGATTTGAATGAATTATTGCTCTACCTGGTTGCAACAATCTTAGTTCCTCCGTTTCTGGTGGGAGGATGGCAGGTTTCTTTCCTATAGCATGACTCCTTGCTGCTACCTGGTCTGCGTAGGTTAAAATTGGGGGTAAGATAGTCTGTGGTTTCTTATACGCAATTGTTGGTGTTTCCTACTGTAGCGCAATCATTTTCTTGATTTATGAAATTTCACTGTTGTGTTTCTTGAGGGCTTTGATGCGGTCTTTGTCTGTTTGGATCAAAATGCAAATAAGTAAAATCATGGTTCTATTAATCAAAATATCACTGTTAGTGCTGTAGTTTGATGGGTCTTCAATTAGCTGTGTCATGAAGATTAATAGGCCACTGGCGCTTCCAGCGTTTGGGGGTGGAAATTTTGAAGCTAAGATCCTGTTGTTTTTGATCTCCATTTTGGCATTGGAAATTCCCACCTTGATCAGCGGGTTGTGAGGGCGGAGGGGAGGCATTTAGCCAGTGAAGAGAGATTTATAAAGAGGATCAGGTCATGTGTTTGTGGATGAAGGATTAAAGAAAAGGGTGGTTGGGGGTTTTGGAAGTTTGATGGTGATGCTGCAATATTGAAGATGATCCCTCAATTTTGGGTCAGATTGTCAAGAATAGGTTGAGTCATTGTCAAGGAAGAAAATGATTCAACTTTTTTACTTTTGGTTTCCATTTTTGGCACATTTTTTTCATTAATGAAATAAATCATTTGTATTTAATTTGATTTTAATTTCTTTTGTCATAATCTACAATCTGAAATAAATAATATTACAAAATTTTCAAGTCACCAACAGGCGTTCCCTGCTGGTGAATCAACCATGGGGTTGAGGTGACGTTGCCACAAAGCTGACCTTGGGTCACCAACCAGCCAAATTTCAAATATGTTATAATTATGGCCAGAAATTAGCTTAGGCAAATGAGCAGTATTTAAAGCAAAAGAAATGCTGGACACCTGGTGTCAATAATTGCTAACAGGCTCTCACAATGGGGCAATATGTTGGATGATATCAGTGATGAATTTGATTGGATGATGAATGAATGATGAAAAACAGCAGGGAGAAGAGCTCCTTAAGTACAAAGGATTGGCCTCTTGTGAGCCCATGATACAACAAGCCCAAAGGAAAATTTTCCTCCCCAAAAAAGCTCTACAGGCTCTACAGGCCTTGTTACTTGGTTTGGGCTACATCAGCCCGCATGGCATCAGTCCCTGTACCCTTACAACCCGCCTATTCCGGTCACTTCTGGTGTTTCCACCATTATGGGGCTGAACCAGCCCCTTTACTGTTCAATCCCCTGCCTGGTTTTCTGTTACAACTGGCTCTGTTACCTCACATGATGGCTGGTTGCCTCATGCAACCAGCCCCTGGCCATACAAATGGCCAGGTGGGACCCAGGACACACCTGGGTCCGGTCTCAGACTCACCTGGGGGGGGGGGGGTGTGACCAGCAGACATGCCTTCCCCCCCCCTCTTTCTCACAAATCCCTGGAGGGGGTGGTCAAATCCCCCTACCAGGGGCCCTGGAGGTTGATACCCCCAGGGCATTGTCATAGGTAAGTGGGCTGGGGGGGTGGTCAAATCCCCTCCAGTCCATCGCTCCTCCCCCTTGGTAAAGGGGGGGGGGAGAGCGCCCCTTGGAGCCATGTTGCTTTAATGGTGGAGGGGTGATCAAATCCCCCCCACCGCCGTTTGCCTTGCTTCAACCGGCCCAGCCATCCTCCTGGGAAAGGGGGTGATGAAATCCCCCTCACCCTGACCAGTCGCCCTCCTGCGGCCGGTTGCTGGCTGGTTCAACCCAGCCAGCCATCTCCTTCCCTCTTGCAATGGCAAGCAAGGGGAGGGAGGGGAGCTGGGGCCTCTGGCCCCGGCTCCTGCGGTGCTGACCGCCGGGCCCGCATGGCGTTGCACCGCGCATGATCCCTTGGCCGCCGCAACTGCCCCTTGTGGGCCATCAGGCCCCGTATGGGCCAAATTGAGGGAGACAAGCCACCCTGAGCGGGCCGCAACACAGGCAGCAGCTCCAAATGGGCTGCGAAACAGGCGGTGGCCCCATCGGGCCGCCCCAAGGCCAAAACGTGAGTTTAACATACTTTGGCGGGCCAGCCTGTCTGAAAAAGTATGTCCAAAATAAACCTTGGGCCCAATTATGCCCATACAAGCCCATCTGGCTGTATTTGCCCAGATACCCCTCCAGGCCCAATAGGGCCCATGTACCACTAGGCCTGTTTCATGCTTTTTGAGGACAGTTTCCCCAAATCAGTGATATCCACACAGGCCCATATGGTCTGTGTGTGTGTCCAATGGGCCGCAGAGGCCCATATGTGCATCCCACTTGGATTAAACTTATACGTAGCACACGCACAACTGAATATGTATTTTAACACACCCCCTTAATCCAAAAGGGGTGACATCTGCATATTAGTCACAAAGCTTTGATGCTTGTTCCTATCTAAAGCCTTAGTCAAGATATCCGCAATCATTGCTCCAGTGGGCATGTACCTCAACACAATCTCTTTGCAGTTAACTGCATTGCAAATATAGTTATAGTGAACATTGATATGTTTTGTTCTTGAATGGAACACTTGGTTTTGTGCCAACGCAATGGCACTCTGGTTATCAGAATACAAAAAGGCAAACCCTTGTGATTTATGTGTATCCTCTAAGACTTTTCTCAACCATTTTGCTTCCTGTGAAGCTGCTAAGTAAGCTCTATACTCAGCCTCTGTTGATGAAAGACTTATTGCTGATTCCTTCTTGGAAATCCATGACACCAGATTCTTACCTAAGAAGAATACAAAACCACTTGTTGATTCCCTAGTGTTACCATCTGCCCAACTTGAATCAGAATAACCAACCAAATCAACGTTTGCTGACTTTGTGAACAACAGTCCCAGAATGTGCGTTCCCTTAAGATACCTCACAACTCTCTTATACACGGACCAATGCCTCATGCTTTGCTTCTCTAATTTTTGCAACAAGACACCAATTGCAAAGGCAATATTGGGTCTTGAACACTGACCCAAATAATTAAGCAATCTGACAGCTGACCTGTAGTTGTTTCCAGATTGAAAAAACTCCAGATACTCCTCATCTGTAGACTTCTCTAAACAAATGTTTGACTGCATGGGAGTACCAAAACAGCTGCCCTGTATTTGTTTCCAGATTGAAAAAACTCCAGATACTCCTCATCTGTAGACTTCTCTAAACAAATGTTTGACTGCATGGGAGTACCAAACTCTTTTGCATCCTCTAGACCATATTGCTTAAGAAGAGCTGTCACATAATGACTCTGGTCTAACTTAACACCATTCTTGCTCTTACTAACTTTCATTCCTAGCACCTGTTGCGCCAGACCAAGATGTTTTATCTTGAATTCCTTTTTGAGTGTCTCCATGAATCTCTCTTTACCATTCCCAATAATGATAATGTCATCAACCCATACAAAAAAATTGCATCCTTTCTCAGAAAGAGACAAGGGTTGGCCTCAGACGTCTTGAAACAAATCTTTATCAGTTTCTCACTCATGGTGTTATACCACAACCTAGCTGCTTGCTTCAATCCATACAGGGATCTACACAGCTTGAGGAAATACTCCCCTTTATCTGCTGAAAGAAAACTTCTAACTCAGATTTTCTTCATGGTTTCTGGTTTAGTCTCTACTAACCATTCACAAAAACCATCAGGAATTGACATATAAACAGTCTCCTCCTCTCCAATTTTTGCATTCAAGTATGCTGTTACAAAATCAGCTTGTCTGATTTCTTCACAAAAATCCACTGCCAGAGAAATGATGTACCTGAAGGTGGAAAGCCTTCCAGTTGGTGAGAAATTTTCTTGTTAATAGATACCCTCTCTCTGCTTGAAGCCCTGTGCAACGCATCTAGCTTTGAACCTTTTCAAAACTCCATTTGTGTCAAAATTCTTGTTTAACACCAATCTAGACCCCACAATGGTCTTTCCTTTTGGAACAGAATCCCTGTTAACCACTTCAAAGAAACTATATTCTCTAGAGAATCAAATTCCTCAAAAAAAGCAATCTTCCAGTTGGCTCTCTCATCAGAATTCATAGCTTGGCCAAATCTATTTGGGTTAACCCTGTTACCCATTTCTAAACTCAACTCCAGGACTTCATTGAGCATGCAATGTTCCTGAAATTTATTTTCCTCATATCCTGCGGCAGCATAATGGGACTTCCATTCCCCGCACCTGTCAACTGGTACTCTCACCCTACCACTTCTTCTAACCGGAGGTGGAGGCTCATCATGTTCTGAATTAACAGACTCCCCTGAAGCGGGTACTGAACCCTCTGGTGGCACGTCTGTCATCTCATCATCTTCTGCAACCACCTGTTCCTCAGCCTTTGCTGGTGAAATAGTTGCTAATTCTATTTCTTTCTATGACTTATTCACAACAACATCTTCACTCCTTTTGAGTGGAAAGGTACTTTCATAAAATTTTACATCCCTACTACGGATAACCTTTCTTGTCCCTGGACAATAGATCCTATACAATTTACTTATTAAATCATAGCCTACAAGTGCCCCTTTTCTGGCTCTAGGGTCTAATTTCCCAACCATCTCATTATGGTGGACACTATAATACACCAAGCAACCTATTGCTCTTAGGTGTGATTTTTTGGGGTACAACTTCCAAAACTGATAATGAGGACTCTTCCCATTAACACTTACAATGTTATGCAACAGACAGACTGTACACAACAACTCAGCCCATAAAAACTTTGGTAGACCAGATTGAGACATAATAGTTCTGACTTTGTCCAGTAAAGTTCAATTCAATCTCTCAACTATTCCATTATTCTGTGGAGTACTTGCAGTAGTGACTATATGAATGATACCATAATCTTTCAATAAAATCTCAAACTCTTTACTCACAAATTCACTCCCTCCATTGTTAATAACCCTCTTGATCTTCTTCATCAGACCATTCTGTTTCCAGACTTTGGAGATTACAGAAACCTCCTCTGCGGTCTGATCCTTAGATTGAATTGGTTTAACCCAAACATAATTAGTTGCAGTATCAGCTAAATTGATGAAGTATCTTGCCCCACCAAGGGACTCTGGTGTAAATGGCCCTGCCAAATCAATGGAAAATTCCACTCTAGGAACATCAGTGAAATCTCTACTCTTAGAGAACACATTTATAGTCTTAGCCCCAAGTTAAAACTCTCACAGTTTCTGTCCTTTACCTTATGGCCACTTCTATTGTGAGCAACAGTGCTCAGAGCTGAGAATTTGAACAAGCTTGCACACAGAAGCTTATTCCAAACTTGTCCACTAAGAACAGTTCTCCCATCCATATCAATAACAAAACTATATTCTTTAATATAACAAATCTGGAAACCTTTTTTCCATAACACTCCAAGAGACACAAGGTTATAAGGCAACTCTGGTACATAGAACACTTTCTCAAAAAAAATTTCAAAACCCAAGTGATTTGCAAGAATAACTTTTCCAATTCCCTTAATCTGAGTTGTTCTGCCTTTCTGACCAATATTTACAACTCCATCATAATCACTAAGATTTGAAAATAAATTTGATTCAAAAAAAATGTGATCTGTACAAGCAGAATCCATCAAAACAAGAACATCCTCCTTCAATCCTCCTAATAGGAAAGAAGCTATATCAGTAACTGATAAGTTCCCATCATTGAGGTTACAATTACTCATTTCATAATCAATCAAGTCCATTTCTTGATCCTCATCAATTTTGGCCTTCTTGTTGGGACCTTCTTCCCCAACAACCTCTCCAATTGGACCATCCAACGCCACCATTGCAACTTTCTTTGTAGTGAGATTGACCTCCTTGTCATTCTCTTTGGACTTCTTCCTTTTCTTGGACTTCTTGCAATCCTTAGAATAATGCCCCTTGTTCTGATAATTATAGCATAAGACCTTGGACAAATCCTTTTTTGCCTTCTTGCAAGATTTTACAGTCTTTCCAAAAAGGGCTGTTCTGGAGCCCCCCTTCATCTTGAACTGAAGATCATCCTTTTCAATCCTCTTCAGCATATCCTCCTCCCAAGGAAGAGGATCCAATAGAGAAATAATTCTGACTAAAGAATCAAAATCCTTTGGTAGCTTCTGAAGGATTGAGAGTGACAAACACTTAGGATCCATTTTAAGTCCTGATGATTTAAACTTGGCTATGCTAGACCTAGCCTCTGCAACAGACTTCTTACAATTTGAATATTGTCACTTGAATAGTTTATTGAAGGCTATACCCTTCTGGTGAACAGATTGACCAGCATACTTGGACTTAGGGAAGATGAGAGAAGGAGGTGTAGCATCCTTTTGAAGTTGCTTAATCAGCAACCCATGTCACATGATTCTCATCAAGATTCCTAAGGATGAGATGATAAGACTTTTTCTCCACTTCTGAACTGATCAAAGTGTCATCTACATCCATTATCTCACCACAACAGATGTTTTCCAGATCACTATCCATAAGGACAGCCCAAGAATTACAATTCTGACTGTTCAGAACTATCTTGGTGAAGCAAACATCAGGGATATAGGACATCTTCTTGGAAAACTTGAGGTCTTTGAGGTTCTAAAAAGTAAGGGAGAAAGGTCTAGATGGCTTGGAAGTAATGATGATGTTGGTACTGATAATGTTTTATAATTATGGCCAGAAATTAGCTTAGGCAAATGGGCAGTATTTAAAGCAAAAGAAATGCTGGACACCTGGTGTCAATAATTGCTAATGGGCTCTCACAATGGGCCAATATGTTGGATGATAACAGTGATGAATTTGATTGGATGATGAATGAATGATGGAAAATAGCAGGGAGAAGAGCTCCTTAAGTCCAAAAGATTGGCCTCTTGTGAGCCCATGATACAACAAGCCAAAAGGAAAATTTTCCGCCCCAAAAACGCTCTACAGGCTCTACAGGCCTTGTTACTTGGTTTGGGCTACATCAGCCCGCATGGAATCAGTCCCTGTACCCTTACAACCCGCCTATTCCAGTCACTTCTGGTGTTTCCACCATTATGGGGCTGAACCAGCCCCTTTACTGTTCAATACCCTGCCTGGTTTTCTGTTACAACCGGCCCTGTTACCTCACATGCTGGCTGGTTGCCTCATGAAACCAGCCCCTGGCCATACAAATGGCCAGGTGGGACCCAGGACACACCTGGGTCCGGTCTCAGACTCACCTGGGGGGGGGGTGACCGGCAGACATGCCGTCCCCCCCCCTCTTTCTCACAAATCCCTGGAGGGGGTGGTCAAATCCCCCTACCAGGGGCCCTGGAGGTTGATACCCCCAGGGCGTTGTCATAGGTAAGTGGGCTGGGGAGTGGTCAAATCCCCTCCAGTCCATTGCTCCGCCCCCTTGGTAAAGGGGGGGGGAGCACCCCACAGAGCCATGTTTCTTTAATGGTGGAGGGGTGATCAAATCCCCCCCACCACCGTTTGCCTTGCTCCAACCGGCCCAGCCATCCTCCTGGGCAAGGGGGTGATGAAATCCCCCTCACCCTGACCGGTCTCCCTCCTGCGGCTGGTTGCTGGCTGGTTCAACCCAGCCAGCCGTCTCCTTCCCTCTTGCAATGGCAAGCAAGGGGAGGGAGGGGAGCTGGGGCCTCTGGCCCCGGCTCCTGCAGTGCTGACCGCCGGGCCCGTGTGGCATTGCACCGCGCATGATCCCTTGGCCACTGCAACTTCCCCTTGTGGGCCGTTGGGCCCCACATGGGCCAAATCAAGGGAAGAAAGCGGACCTGAGTGGGCTGCAACACAGGCAGCAGCCCCAAATGGGCTGCAACACGGGCGGTGGCTCCATTGGGCCGCCCCAAGGCTGAAACAGTTAAACATACTTTGGCAGGCCATCCTGTCTAGCCAAGTATGTCCAAAATAAACCTTGGGCCCAATTATGCCCATACAAGCCCATCTGGCTGTATTTTCCCATATAACCCTCCGGGCCCAATAGGGATCATGTACAAATAGGCCTGTTTCAGGGGTTTTGAGGAAAGTTTCCCGAAATCCATGATATCCCCACAGGCCTGTATGGTCTGTGTGTGTGTCCAATGGGCCGCAGAGGCCCAAATGTGCATCCAATTTGGATTACACTTATACGTTGCACATGGGCAAGTGAATACATATTTTAACACTATCAATTTCAGAACTCAAGGACAACTAAGAGAGTATTGCTCTCTTAGTTTCCACATCTGGGGGTCTGGCTGGGAATTTATTTTGTCTCAAGTCTCTCAAAGGTACCCAAGATGCTACCAGCAGTTGCTCCTCCTTCTTCTTCTTCCTCCTCCTGCCATCTCCGCATTGAACCAAAGGATTACCCTCACATTTGACTCAAAACCACTGATGTCAAGTGATTAATCTCACAATATGAAGTTATTTCAGACTCCAAAGGCGCATTCCATTCAAACAAGGTGCGCCATGTTGTCCTGTTCATCATGGACGTGGAAGAGCTTTGCAACGTGAAAGAGATGGAAGGCTACCAAAACCTTGATTGGCCAAAACTGAAGAGGGACATGCGGGCAAGATGGGGGAAGTTCAATCCTTTTTTCTGAGAAGGCAATTTAAAACAATCCAGGGTGGAGGCAGGCGCGCACAGGGGGGTCCAGTTGCAAGCGGAATTGGATTAAAAGGCAGCTGCACGCGCCAGGGTCTGGTTGCAAGCGGAATTGGATTACTCAGAATTGGCTTACAAGGCAGGTGCGCATGGGGGGGTCCAATGGCAAGCAGAATTGGATTACGCAGCAGTGTGTTCTCTGGCCCCACCACTGGCAACCATCCCTTGAGTTGGTGAACTTGCAGAGTTGGCAAGGTACCACAAGATCTATTTGAAGGGTCTTCAGCTCCCTAGCGCGCCGGCGCACCAGGTGTGCACATATGGTGACAATAGCGGCTACTGGAGGTTGGGACACAAGAACCAGACAAGGGATTCAAAGGCGGGATTGGTTCCCCCAGCGGAGACAGGATATGTGTTGGCAAAGCAGGTCTCAGTGGAGTTGGATCAGGCTGTTGCTATGAAGCAAGCAACAACAAGGGAGCAGGAAGGGGATATTACGCGTGGCTTGGGAACCAATGGGAGGCTCAAAAGTCTTACGGAGAAGGGGATGGGAGTGGATATTGCAAGTGTCTTTGGAACCAATGAATGGTGGATGGGTCTTGCAGAGAGGATAGGAGAAGTGGCGGAAGGAACGGGCCAGGAGTTGAAGGATTGCAACTGGAGTTGGATCCCTTCAAAGGCAGGTAGAATGCATGTGGAATGGAAGGACGTGGAGCACAGGGAGTCTGGAATGGATAGGCCAACAGTGGGCCCGTCGCCATAATGGCTAGGGGATATTTTGGCATTGGTGCAACAGACATTGGTGGCAGGGCTTCAGGTGCAGAATGGGAAGGTATTGGACGTCAAAGGTATGGCTGGTGAGAAGGAGGTTGGTGTTGCAAGGGCTTTGACGACAGAAAGCATTCCTGGAAGGAAGTTTGGTAAAATGGCCTGTGGACAGGACCTGCGTGGGATTGGATGTGGCTGTGTGAATCTCTCTCCCGGTGGAGCGGAAGGTTGAAAATCACTGGGAAAGCGGCTAGGCATGGGGGGACAAACAGAAGGTTGCAGAAACGTGGGCATGGCGCAATGCTGGGTTCATATATGCCAGAACAAGCCCCGCAATAAATGGCAGAATAAAAGGCAGGACAAGGAGCTAAAAAAAAGAAAAAAAATCCTCTCTTTCCTTCTCTGGTCTTGGTTGGCTTCTCTTTATTATCTGTTTTCTTCTCTACGGATGGGTGTAATGGCAGGTGGAATGGTTATGGGCGGGTATGGTCAAGGTAATGGTGGGAAGATCTCTGGGGACAGAAATCAACTTGGGGGGGATGTGGTGTTGTTATATAGTCTTTGATTGGGAACTGTGCCGCGGTTGGCGCGCTGATTGCAGCCTTCTCGGACATTGGAGTTGGGGCGCTCATTGAAACATGCTTGGACATCAGAGTTGGGTTGCTCATTGCAGCCCTCTTGGACATCCAAGACCCAAGAATGGAGCTGGCCCAACCACATTTGCCGGCAACTAGTTTGGGGAGGTAGAGCAGGGCGATTGGGGATATAGGAGCGGGGCGGACGTGCGCAAGCGCAGGCCAACCCGTGGGGTAGGAAATCACGCGGCGTGCCAGGCGGATATGGAAAACACAGGGGGCTCCAAGTAGGGCGCGGCAGAGGGCCACATCATGAGAAGGAAGAACTATGTGTGTAATGGTAGGCGGGCTTGAGGGTGGTTGGGGCATGGGAAAGGGTTAGGGTTAGGCTAGGGTTCTGTTTTCTAGGTTTTCTTTTCTATTTCTTGTTGCTCTTGTAATTAGGATAGGGTTGAGAGGAGGGGGATAAATTCCAGGCTCTCAACCCTAGATTTTAGGGGAGAGGGATATCATCTGATAGACCAATCTGGATGGATGGATGGAGGGCAAAGGAAAGGAAATTCATGTCTCTCTCTCTCTCTCTCTCTCTGTACTGGAGCATACTTATCCTTACAGACACTAGGACTATCAATTCCATAACTTAAGGACAATTAGAATAGTATTTCTCTCTTAGTTTCCACACTTTGGAGTATGTCCTCAATCACTTAATTCAGCTGAATAAAAAATATAAAGCGCAGACAACACTCAAGGAAAGAGGTTGTGCTGACAAATACTAAGCCAATGGGATCAAATATCAGCAACAAGCCTGGTGAATGTGGGAGGTGTACCAAAGGCAACTACATCCCAAAACAAGACAAGCATCACTCTGCCATCAATTTCTGGAACCTGCACCCCAAAGCCGCTCCAGACTGGTGGAAAGAGGAGCAGGCAAAGTGGAAGTCACGGAAAAACCAAGCAAAAGCCAATCCTGTTTCCCACTACCTTGCCCTTCTATCACTGTGGGTCAATCATTGAAACCCAAAGTCAAGATTCATTCTAGACAGCAGTGCCTCAATCCACATGATTAACAACATTTGATAATTTAAGGATATGTAACTCTGAAACAATCAGCTCATCAAAACTTGCAAGGAAGGATCTTACATTGAAATAAAAGGCAGGGGGAAGGCTGTGTTAATCTTGGAAAACTTTCCCCTAGAATTATCCAATGTGTTCTAGTTGCCCAGTCTGAAAATTAACCTTATCAGCGCTGGGGCCCTCAATCAAGCAGGTTTCACATTGCCGGTGGTCAAGAATGAGTTAAATTTCTCCAAAGATGGATGCAAAATCTTTTGCAGGACCATCATTTAAAACCTGTATTCACTCCAAAATCCCTTGTTCAATCAAACTCATCTGCATAGTCACTCAGAAAATATGGCAGTCACTGCTGAAGAGGAGCTCATGGAAATTCACGGCAGCTAGGGCCATGCCTCAATTTCAAGACTTAAAGGAGCCACAACCCATATTCCAATCAGCATAAAGAGAAGATTTGAGTGCATACACTGTTTCAAATGCAAAATCACCAAGCCAATGTTCAAAGAAACCTTGAAAAAGGCAAAAAAAGTGTTTGAACCAATTTGCCTCAATCTCATGGGTCCTCTCAAGCTGCAGTCCAAGTGAGGTCATCACTTCATCCTAAACCTGGTCAACAATGTGTCAGGATACATTGGCGCATTCCCCCTGTGCTCAAAAGGGGAAGCTTCTGATCTCATCATTGACCTAATCAAAAAAGAGCATCGGCGTAGAGCATACTTCCCTTTGGAAGTGTGCTCAGATGGTGGGTCTGAATTTTTCAACCAAAAACTGCAAGAATTTTACAACAATATATTGGATTTCTGAGAGATTAAAATAGAAGAAAAGACATAAAGAGGGCTGAGAGACACAAGAATCAGTTGAGAAGTTGAAAAGGGTCTAAGAAAGAAAGAAGACAAGAAGAAGAGTGATGAGAAACAGACATCAAGTTGAAAGATTCTTAGCACGTTGATCTGAGAGAATATTGGTGAGAGCTTGAGCGGAGGTGAAGTTCAATTGGTCAAAAGAGTAGACAGGTTCAGATCTTGAAAAGAAAATGAGTCGACATAAGTAGTGAGAGTGGAGATTGCAGTTGTTGAAAGATATGGCAAACAGTCTTACCAGACAGAATCTTTGATGAGGTAGGTTGTAGTGAGTTGAGAAGGAAAATCAGGAATGGAAGCATGATATCAAGAAAGAAAAGATTAAGAGTGAATAGTTGAGGACAAAAAAAAAGGGTACTCATTCAAAGAGGTCATGAAGGATCAATAGAGGTCTTGGAGAATCTAGGATGGCGCGGAACCTTTTGGGTGAGCTTAGAGTCTATAACATGTACGTGAAAGCGCAGTGAGTTTGAGAGGGAGCGCGCTTGATTTTAGAGGTTGGGTGACATCTAAGATACTGTGAAAGATGGGAAAAGAAAGAAGAAAAAGAAGTGGAAAGAAATAGAAATAGAAATAGAAATAGAAGAATACTGAAAGCAAAAAAAAGAAAGAAAGAGAATAAAACAGAATAAAAGAAGTAGAGAGACAGAGAGAATGTCTTTAACATTCAACACCCCCTGTGACTGGTATGACTGGAGCCGGATGAGTGAAAGCTGGATCAATTAAATGAATCAGTTTTTTAATCAAGGATGCATTAAGGGCCTTTGTTAGACCCTTGGCTTTCATGTTGGAGGATGAGATTAATTCAACCACTAAGTTTCCCAATTTCAGTTCCTCATGTAAGCCTTTGGTCTTGATATCAATATGAAGAGTTTTTGAATGGCAGCCAAACTTTTTTAATTTGTTGTTGAGTCCTTTGTTGTCCACGAAATGCAGGCTGGGTTTGATGTTCTTTTTCAAAAGTTCTGAAACTAGACTTTTCATCCAGATGGTTCCGAGAAACAAATCCACCAAGGGATTAAGCTCGGCTTTGGTAGTAGAATGAGTTATGTTTTGTTGACGGTAGCTGCTCCAAGATAAAAGGGAACCAAAAAGAATGGACAAGTGGCCGGATTGAGAACGTCTTGTGTCAAGATTGTTGCCCCATGAGGCGTTGCTGTAGCATTTAATTTGAGTGTTAGTTTCCAAGATCCTAAGAGTGAGTTTAAGATTTTTTGTAGCCTTGAGGTACTTCCAGTATTTCTTAACTTCTTTCCAGTATTGAATACCTGGTTTTTTGCAGAAAAAAGCTAAACTGGAGACTGCAAAGCTCAAGTCGGGACAAGTGAGACATGCTATGTAGTTCATTAGAAAAACTGCAGAGCAATAATTAATATTAAGAGATTTGAACTCTTCATTTTCTTCATCAGAGGCAGGAGTGAGGTTGAAATTTGTGGATAGTGGAATCGTAGAAGGCTTGCAATCGGTCAGTTTTAACTCTTCAAGTCCGTGTTTGATATGATTTGGTTGGGATAAGAGAATTGAATCTTTGGTTTGTTCGTACTTCATCCCTAGAATAGTATTAGGCTTGTGATGACTGGAGTCAGGAAATTTTGACAGAAAATTAGAGAGAAAATTCTCTCTGGATCCCACTAAAATAAGATTATCAACGTGAAAGAAGAGAACCAAATTGGCTTGAGAATGAATGTAGAGACAAGGGTCAGAGATAGACTCATGAAATCCTTGCTAAGAATCCATGATGTAAGAGTGGAAAACCAGTTTGCCGGTGATTGCTGGAGACCATAAAGAGATTTTTTTTAGAATGAGAAAATTTGCTTCGCTTTTGCAGCCTTTCGGTTGTTTGATAATGACTTTGTCTGAGAGGGGAACATGTAAGAAAGCACTTTTAACATTGAGTTGGGTGATAGGAAGGGAGTGATAGATACCAAAAAAAAGGGCCATTTGAAGAGAAGCCACTTTTCCCATAGGCAAGAACGTGTCTTGGTAATCAAGTCCGTAAATTTGATCAAAACCTTGGACACAGAGACGGCTTTTAAAAATCAGAGGATCGCCATGGCAATTGTCTTTCAATTGATACACCCATGTTGTGTTTAACGGGTTTGTGGGCTCAGGACCTTTGTAATCATCCCAAACTTTGAGTCTTTTGATTCCATCAAGTTCGGAATCCATGGATAAATCCCATTTGGGAGCGTCAGGGCACTTCTTTGCCTGTTTGTACGTTTTGGGAACGAAGTAGTGGTGGTATCCAACCCGCTGAGGAGGATTCAGACTCAATCGATCTCTAAGCAAGTACTGGGGAATGAGTTGGGTTTTGAGAGAGTGAGAGGAATCTGAGGATGAATCGGAGAAGTTTTCACAAATTGTAGGAGAAACAGGACTACATTTGTTTTTGGGAGAAGAATCCAAGTTGATATAGTCGTTAGAATTGATTGGGAAGGAGTTGATGTTTGAGAGAGGAAAATCGTTGTCAAAATGAATCTTTAAATTTTCTTCAGAAGAAGATTGAGAGTCTTGACAAGATGAATGGGAAAAGGTTTTGGATTTGATGAATTTTACATGTTTGGAAGAGATAATTGATTGATCAGGTTTAAGAATTTGATAAGAGAGAAAGGCAGGGTTGTAACCCACAAGGGTGCCCACAAGACCCCGGTCCTTGAACTTTTTGCCTTGGGAGATTTTGGTGTTGAGGTAAGCGACTTTGGAGCCAATTGGATGAAAATACGTTTGAGGAAGCACTTTGTTAGTGAAGAGTTGATAAGGAGAGAGAGAGGAAGGAGTCTTTGTAATTTGGTTGAGAGCTAAGCAAGCAGCTTCTGCAATTTCAGCCCACAGATTGATTGGATAACCTGAGCTGCAAAGAATGGCTCTAATTGATTCAGAAAGAGTGCAATTAGCTTGTTCTACTTTCCTGTTGTGTTCGTGATGATATGGTTTGGAGACAAGATGTTGATAGAATTGGAAAGGAAGAAATCTTCAAGTTCAGACAAGGTAAATTCTCCTCCACCATGTGTGCAGATGGTGGCAGGAAAACAACCTCTCTTCTGTTTCTCAAAGTTAAGCGTTATTATCAGTTGTTGACAGGTGTTTGACTTGTGTTGAAGCAGAATAGCGGAAATATAACCGGAAAAGTTTTCCATGACTGTCATGATATAGTTCATATTGTTTCTAGCTGGTGGGTTGATTGGGCCAATTAGATCAATGTGAAGTTGTTGAAATGGTTTAGAAGAAGGAGTTGACCTGTTTTTGAATGAATATTTGGTTAATTTGGAGAAAACGCAGTCTTTGAATTGGAAATTAGAGAGAAGATTGGAACAGAGTTTTGGAAACAAATTTTTTGAGACGGACAGAGTTAGCATGTCCAAATGCTTGGTGAAGAAACTTGATTTGATCATTTTTTGATTCCTTCTTGGTTAAATAGCAGAACTTTAAGTTATGGCCTATACTTGAGGGTTGATTTAGCACAAACAGATTTCCTTGAATGAAACCAGAGAAATCAAGGTGAGCCAATTTGGTAAAAAGAGAGAATTGATTTTGCGGGGAGGAAAGATAGCATTATTTTGACGTAATGAGTTCACTGGGGCTTATTAAGTTTACCACTAAATCGGGAACAAAGAAAAAATTGGAGAGAACAACATCAGAGTTTTTCCATTTCAGTCGGACATCTCCTCCTCCTTTGATAGGCAATCAAGCTCCTTCTTTTCCGGTTTTAATTGATTCGTCTCCAGGACTATTAGTAAGGGAAATGAAGAAATCTGGAGAATTAAACATGTGGCACGATGCGCCGGAGTCAAGGATAATACAATTATTGGGATTAGCCTCTTCAATCCAAGCTGTGAGCAGTGAATGATAGTGAGCAACCTCTTTATTCTTTGGATTTGAGTTAGATTGAGCTCGCCATTTAGCCTGAGCTTCTTTCCACCACGCGGGTGCAAGATGCTTGTTCTTGTGCCAGCATTTATCTTCAGTATGATCTGGAGAGAGAGGGTTGTGGAATCCGTGGGTGCAACAAAATTCTCTCGGGATGGTTTTTTTTTGATTATTGGAAGTGATTAGCGCAGTACTTGAAATTTGGACATCTTTAGACTTGGCCCGGGATTCATTGTCAAGTTGCGTGAGGTGATTTAGAACTAAGTCCACCGTAACACTCTTATCCAAATGCATAATTTGCTTTCTGAGGGAATGAAGAGAGGGTGGAAATTTGGATAGGAGATGATAGGCAAGAATATCGTCCGGTAAGTCTATTCCCACATTTACCATCTTTTTCATTGAGGTTTCGGAATTGGTGATGAAAGATTTGATGGAGTCCAATTTGAATTGCTGATAGAGGAATTTGTTGAATACACGAGCGCGGTTGGCAGTTTGAGACGACGCAAATCTTTCTTTTATAGTTCGCAAGAGAAGCTTTGAAGAGTTTATGTTTGAGGAGTTGACTACATTGTTGTGGGTAATTGAATTGATTCTTGATAAAAGAATAACTAGAATTTCCATATTTTCTATAGGGCTAAGAATTTTTGAATTGTTTTCCAGGGCTTCCTTCACGCCCTTGAGTTCTAGTAGGATGGACATCTTGTCTTTCCAAATTGAGTAATTCTCTTTGGAGAGTATTGGCACAGCTTCAAGGGCTGCTTGAAGTATGATTTGGCAAAAGCCGTTGTTACTTGATCCCTCCATTGGTTTGGTTAGGTGTGTTGGATTTGTTCTTTGGCTTTTAACCGTATTGGATTTCTGAGAGATTAAAATAGAAGAAAAGACATAAAGAGGGCTGAGAGACACAAGAATCAGTTGAGAAGTGGAAAAGGGTCTAAGAAAGAAAGAATACAAGAAGAAGAGTGATGAGAAACAGACATCAAGTTGAAAGATTCTTAGCACATTGATCTGAGAGAATATTGGTGAGAGCTTGAGCAGAGGTGAAGTTCAATTGTTCAAAAGAGTAGACAGGTTCAGATCTTGAAAAGAAAATGAGTCAACATAAGTAGTGAGAGTGGAGATTGCAGTTTTTGAAAGATATGGAAAACAGTCTTACCAGACAGAATCTTTGATGAGGTAGGTTGTAGTGAGTTGAGAAGGAAGATTGGGAATGGAAGCATGATATCAAGAAAGAAAAGATTAAGAGTGAATAGTTGAGGACAAAAAAAAAGAGTACTCATTCAAAGAGGTCATGAAGGATCAATAGAGGTCTCGGAGAATCTAGGATGGCACAAAACCTTTTGGGTGAGCTTAGAGTCTATAACATGTACGTGAAAGCGCACTGAGTTTGAGAGGGAGCGCGCTTGAGTTAAGAGGTTGGGTGACATCTAAGAGACTGTGAAAGATGGGAAAAGAAAGAAGAAAAAGAAGTGGAAAGAAATAGAAATAGAAATAGAAGAAGACTGAAAGCAAAAAAAAAAGAAAGAGAATAAAACAGAATAAAAGAAGTAGAGAGACAGAGAGAATGTCTTTAACATTCAACACAATAATCACATTTGGCAGTTTTTCTCAGAAACATACCATCCAGAACACAACGGACAAGCAGAACATGCAAATAGGACTATCACCAAATTGAACAGAACAATCCTGAATGATTCCCAGATCCCTGCCAACCTCTGGCATGAATTCATCAAATCCAGTTCATTATTTCTCAACCAAATCCCCAGAGAAGACAAACCAGACTTGCCATGGTCTCAGATTCACGGCTACAATCTAACAATGTCCTTTCTGAAACCGGTTTGGAGTCCCTGCGTCTACCTGCTACCATGGAACTTGAAGGGGCATAAGTTTCAAGGAAAGGGGGAGAAAGGAACCTTAATAGGCTTCAGTCCACTCTTCTGTTTGTATCAAGTTCTAACCAAATCTAATTTTATTATCTGCACTAAACATGTGAAGTTCTTGAGAATTCCAATTCCCTAAAACTCAATCTTGACAACTCCATCCAATGACTGGGTAGAGGAATCTTGTGGTGGGAATTTTTTTGTCCCCAAGGACCTACCTTGAGAAAATTGCCAAGGCAAAGAGACCCCTTCCTTCACTCAATACAGGTCTGCCCCCAAAGATGAGTCATCCTCAAACTCAGATCTCAGCTCCTCATCAGACTCAGATTCTTTGGAAGGCAACGTTCCTGATCCACCAAGTGATCCTCCACCCATTGCACCTCAGTCTCAGCCAAAACTCCAACACCAAACAGGTGGATCAACCAGAAGTTTTAGAAATTTCTCTAAAATTAGGCCCCCTCAGCATTATGGTTACTTTCACTACTACAAACCCAAAGGCTACAAAGACACAATGATGTGTGAGGAAAGCATCAAATACATTGCAGCTATGGATTTCTAGCTGTCATCCATAGAATCATTTGATGTCTGGGAGAACTATGAATGTCCAGAACGCTAGAACTCTCTTTGAACAATGTGGATCTACAAGTTGAAAGAAAACTTTCATGGGGATCTGGTAAAATACAAGCCACATCTTTGTGTCCAAGGTTTCAATCAAATCAAGGGAATAGACTACTTCAAAACCTTTGCGCCCACTGGAAAACCATCACCTCTTTGCCTACTGCTTGTGTATGTGTTGAAGTCCTCTCAGAAAATAATGCAGTTTGAACTAAAAAGTTCCTTCTTACACTCAGTGATAGACAAAGAAGACATCATCCAAACTCCCAAGGGATCAAATCAACCTTCAAAATTTCTCAAATTAAAAAAGTCTCTATACGGATTAAAGAATGCACCCAAAAACTGGTATGAAACACTGATGGCCTGGTTCAAGGAGATTGGTTTCTACAAATCTGCATGCAATCCCTGCCTGTATCTATCAGAAGACGTTAAATCTTGACTCTTCTTTCACATTGATGATCTGATCCTGGTGGGGGATGGTCAAGGTTTCAAAAAAAAATTTCTGCAAAAATTCAAGGGATGAACATGTCAAGATCCAAACACCTTTCTTGGAATGAAGATAGAATTTCACACCAACAGAATACTGCTTATTCAACCAAACCACATCCATCATGTTCTTGAAGAATTGGGCCTAATCAACTGTAAAGGATCATCTATGCCTCTAACTCAAAAACTTCAACTCCAACCTTCCACCAATGAAAAGAATGAAGCATCCAACGCATTGAATACCAACTGTTGAGCAGCCATAGGATCACTGAACCACATAGCTTGCTACACTAGACCCAATGTCAGCTTTGTGGTATTGATTCTGGCTTGATTCAATGTGAAGCCAGGGATTACTCACTGGAATGAGCTGAAGAAGAAGTGGAAATATTTGAAGGCCACTCAACATTACCAATTAGAACTCAAACACCTCTCTCACGTGAACACACTGGAATTATTCTCTGATGCATACTGGGTGGATGATCCCAGAATGCAAAAATACCAAACTGGCTATCTTTGTGTAGTTTATGGTAACCTGGTCTCTTGGAACAGCTGTAAGCAGAAAAACATTACATGGTTCTTGACAGATGCGGAACTGAAAATTTTGGTGGATTTGTATCATGAGGCAAAATGGATCAAGGCCCTAATCAATGAAATCTTTGACTCAGAACCATTGGAGACTATTCCCCTGAACATTGAAAAAAGTGGGTTGGATGATAAAATTTGCAAATTTGGCTTGAACTCAAAAACAAGACATCTGGACCTAAAAACTAAGGGAATGAGGGAAGAACTCAGAGCAGATAGGATCAAGATCAAACTTGTAAAATCCAAGCAGATGCTGGCGGATTCATTGACCAAGGAAGCCTCCACCCAGAGTATCTCCTTGTTGTTTCCTTTCCTTCACACTGAGACTTGGTGACTGTTGTTTCACTTAATTTTTTTTTACTTTGTGCAATATCTCTTCAGGCATGTTGGGGTGTCAAGTTTGTTAATTTCTGTGTAACACGCGGGTGCACTGCCCATTGAGGATACTTCAAATGTAGAGATCTCTGATTTGAACAAGAAATCCACAGATCTCTCATCTTCTCTTTAATACTTCTTTTGGAGCACTTGTCTTGTTTTTCTTTTCATTTTTTCTCATTTTCTCATCTTGTCTTCTCTTCTTATTTCATTTCTTGCATAATCTACTCATTTCATCTTTTAAACACTCCTCTAAAACCTTGTCACTCAAAAGACCACCTTCCCTGTCTGTGTTCCTGGTGAGATATTGCTGTATTGTATCTTTGACTCTCATCTCATCCTTCTCATATTGACCTCATTCTTGTCCAGTATTCTCTTTTCATTTCACCTTGTCCCTCAATGCTTGATTTCTCAGTTTTTTTTTGTCAATCTATAAATTTAATACTTGAGGTGCTGTAACAGATGAAACCTTTCTCTACATTCTCTGCTATGTAGGCTTGTAGGGTTGTGTTTTCACTTTGTGATAAGAAATAGACTGGCCTAACTGGAGGCAATGGACCTTCCATTTTGATTTGGTTATTGTCAGCGCGGTGAGGAGGAAGTTTATCTGCTTGAAAATTGGAGAAACCATCTAGGAAAGAATGGTAATCAGAAGGAACTTTTTCCAATTTTAATTCTTCACGGTCTTCATCAATATCAAAATTTTACCAGTCATATGAAATATATTTGTGGAGAGTAAGAAAAAATTTAGAAGAGGTGACAAATTTCATGATATGCAAGGATGAATCCCTAGATTGTTCCTCCATAGAAATAGTCAAATTATCAGTGAATATCCAAGCAAGGTGGGCTATTTTTGAACTAGAAGGGAATCAGATTCTGTGTTGAGGATGCAAAGGTTCTTAATTGAGAGGGGATGCATTTGGCTGCAAAACCAAATGCAGGTCAGAGGGAAAACCATTTCAAGGTAGGTTGGACATGTTTAGTTCAAAAGATTTGAAGGAAAAGTTGTCAGTTGTCTGGCATCTTGGGTTGATCAGCCCCATGATCCAGTTCACTTCAGGATTCCAGTGGTGAAGAAAGTCAATTCCCAGAATGATGTCTTCCAAGAAGGGTGCATTTACTAGAAGGAATTGCCATTAAAAGCTGGAAAAAAAAGGAAGTGAGACCAACCAGGATGTCTTGTGGTTAATTAGTTGAGAGGGTCACTTATTTGGCCTGAAATTGAAAAGAGGAATAGGTTTTACAAAAGTATTGGGCTGCAATTAAAACTTGAGAAACATACTATTAGCCATTGCAGATTGAGTAGCACTTGAATCAATCAAAACACTATAACCTGATCCCTGATGAAAGAGAATTAAATTTAAGCCTTTAGAGAGTTTACCAGATTAGTATTTTTGGGTCTTTTGGTACCCAAACATCCATAGGATGATAACCCTGGATTAAAACAGGAAAACAACCTAATGTTTTTTTGGCTTGTGAGCAGAGGAGGATTTGGAGTTTGAAGAGGGGTTGGTGACAGGCTGATTTCTCCAGTCATCTGTCTTGTGCTTCCCACCACAATAAATACATATAGCTTGCCATCTGGACCTAGGTCCAAGGTAGGCCTGGTTGATGAAGCTTGCTTCTTTGCAGATTTTTCTTGCTTCTTGGCCTTAACTTTTCCCTTGTCAGACTGAGAGAAATTTGCTAGGGATTGAGAGTAGATTTTCTGTTTAGAGTGGCTTGGATTTGAATACTTCTCATTAACTTGTTTGTGGTACCTATTTTTGTAATCCAAAACTACATCCATAAGATATTGGAGGTTGTCCACAGAAAAATCATAAATGGCTAGTTGGTTCAGATTTTGCAAGGAGAGAATTTGGAAAAAATGGAATTCAAAGGCTCTATCACCCCATCCAGAGAGCTTGACAATAAGGGATCTTAATTCTGGGATATGGGTTGAAGAATAGCCAGATTCCTTCATTTTCAGATTGAGAATTTCCCTCTCAGCTTTGGCAACTTCAAGAAAATTGCCAAAGAGAGTGTGAAGTTTTTCTGTGAATTGGTTGCAAGAGTTTAGTATAAAGGAGGGCACATGAATTCAGAGGTGAGCCAGAGAGGGTGGAATACAATGCATTGCATTCATAGATAATTAGGATACTGAAAAAATAAATTTCCTTTGTTCCAAAAAATAGATCCCTTATTGTTTTCAAAGATGAGTTCAAAGGCTTGTAGAAAAGGTCTGAGCTTGGTGGGGTTAATGCCTTCAAATCTTTCAGGCAGGTTTATTGAAGGAGCTTCAAAGGTTCCAGAGTGGAATTAATGGTTTCTAGAGGTTGAGAATGTTTTTCTAAAGCTGAATTCGTAGTTTCAAGCAAGGCTACATGGTTAGGATCCGTAGCAGGAGGTGCAGGAGGTTGAGGAGGCAGTTGAATTTGGCGTCCAGGAATTCCATTAGAAAAAAATTGTTGAGATTCTTCTTCCCAATTTACTGCATTTGGTAAATTAAGTTTACTGGGGATCCTTGAGTCAAAAACTGAGTCTTTTCTCTCTTCTTTGTCCACATCCTCAGGGAGAGGAATCATGCTGGAACTTTAAAATGGGAAATCAAATCTGTAGCCTGGTTGAGGGTATTGAAAAATTACACAATCAGCAAAATTTCTGAAAACAGGAGGAGCAGGGGATAGGGAAGCTCTTGGAGGAGCTGGAAGAAGGATACCAGTGTCTATGACGTTAGATGAAGCTGGTGCTGGAAGGTTGGAAAAGGTCCTCCCACTTTCACAGGCTTGAGCAGCAGATTTATCATGACCTTGAAGATCTAGAACAGAGGCATGTCCTCTGGCTGCCCTAGTTAAGGGTGGACTGGTTATGATCAAAGGTTTTCCATGTTGGGGAGGCATGGTTTGCACTTATGCCACATGGAAGTGACCCAAAAGAAGTACTGAAGAGGAGGAGTTTAAGGAAAATATTTTCCATAAAGGATTTTTGAAAGGTCCACCACATTTGTCAAAGTGCTTCAAAGTATTTTGAAGCGGTTCAAAGCAGTAAAAGTGGTCAGACTGGGTCAAAGTGGGTCAACACAGTAAATGGGTCAATACCATCAAAGTGCCGTCAAAAAAAAAATTGAAGTACCATTGAAGAATTCAAATTTCTATCAAAGCAATTATATTTCTGTCAAAGCTGTCAAAGTTCCTCCAAATCCATCAAAGTTGCATCAAAAGGCCAGGTAAGGAAATTCATAGGGAAGGATAGTTTCTGCAGGAATATCCTTTGGAGATGTGAAAGGCCACACATTGTTTAGATCTATAACATGCACTTTTCCACAACAACTTGTAGGTAGTGACATCCGTAAGATGGAATTGGATGGATTTTATAGGACTAAGAAGACATAGAGAAGGGTAGTAATTAAGGTGAATGAATAATTATAATGTCCCAGCCTCCCCTGATGTGCAAAGGGCTGAGAGCACGGGCACTACTGCTCACAGAAATCAGGATAGAGATAATAGGAGTGATTTCAAGGATAAAAGAATCAAGTAAGGACAATGATGGTTGGAATAAAAGATGAGAGGAATCCAGGAGTAAGGCTTTTGAAGGAGGACTAATTGGCTGTATCCTATAAGAGTAACACCAAAGGGGAAGGTTATATGATTAAGGTATGCTGGATGGCTTTCTTGTTCTAAGATGAAACCTATTGGAAGTTAATCAAAAAAAAGAAGTAGTATCCTGATTCCTTGGGAAAATTAGTCCAGGAAGGAAGTAGAGGCCAGTATATGTGAGAGATGGGAAGTGGCCTTGAGGAAGAATTACTGGTGCTTGACTGGGATGTCCCATGGCATTACATTTTGACCAATTGAAATGGAGTCAGTGGCTTGAAAGATTGGTTAATGGGCCTTTCCAGGAATTTGTGGCATTTACTGAACTGGAAGTGTGGTTTTTCCAGCCAGGAGTATGTGCTATAAATATAGTATGCAACCTGTATGGAATTCTCATCCCAATTAGGTTGAAGGAGACATGGAGGATGCACCAAGCCATAGAGAGGGAGGAAGAGCCTGGGAGATTGCCTAGGACCTTCAGGGATTGCAGGGAGATACTTCAGGAGGTGCAGCTGGTAGATCAAGGGGTAGAGGTTGATGGTGCTGAGGTTGAGAATTGCCAAGCAGCCTGAGTAGGGGATGAAAGCTGTGTTTATGACAGTATCCTCCCAGAAGATGAAGGGGTAGCTTCTGATACTCATAAGAAGAGTTGAGAAGTGATTTGAGTTCATCAACATCTCTAATTTCAATTTCACTTCACCATATCCATCACCATCACCACCTGACAGCCTTCTATCCTTATCATCCTACAATTCGTCAACAGCCCTATCATTTACCATGGAGAGGACCAATTGCTATTACTCTGTTAACCAATACTTCCCCCTTGTTTCAGGTTTCTTGAAAATGGAAAGATCTTCACCACCAGGGTCATACCCAATTCTGGAAAGTGTGAATACTGTCAAAGTTACAAAAGACCTTGCTCTGGAACTGCTGAAGTTCAAAGGAATCTACTTGGGACTGTGTTATGGTTGAACGACAGCTTTGGAGTGACCTTTGAAGTCAAGGAGGCAACTGAGCGAGCAGGCTAGGTCCATTGGATGGTGAGTGGCTTCCCTTGATTTCTGATTTCTGAAAATCTGTTGTCTGACAGAGTTAATTGGAAGATGTTCCTAGTGAATGTGTTGCAAGAGAAGATGAAATTTATGGAGGAGAAGTGATTGGAGTTGAGAAGGAAGTGCCATTTGGCATTGGATGGGAAAAACCTGAAGGAGCCCTTTATTTCAAAGACATTGGATATCCACTGCAGAACACTGAATTTTGATCAAAGACTTGGAGCACGTGCAGCTGGTAGATCCAGGGGTAGAGTTGGAATGTACTGAGGTTGAGAATGGCTGAGTAGACTGAGTATGGAGAGTCAAGTTGTGGTTATGAAAAACTCTAAATTTCTGTTGTCTCACTGGTCTGAAACTATTGAATCCTTCAGGATTGACTCAATAAAATCCAAAGCTCCTCAGATTCCAGTTACCCAACACAAGTTTGATCACATCCTTGTAGAAATACATATTCCAAAAATTTTTAATCAAAATATCTCCAAACTTGTGTAAGATTTCAAACAAATTTCTTTGATGGAAGGAAATAAAGGTTTGAGTTAATTAGCTCATGGCATGAAGCAGCTGGAAAAACTCCTATCTCTTCTTTCTGTCTTCAGTCTTGTAAAATTATATTTGAAGATGACCTTGTTAATGTCACACAACCACCCCACGTACTATAGGGGAATTCTTAGATGATTGTGAGCACGGAGGAATGCTGAGTGCGAGGGCAAGTGCAAATAGCAAGGCTCAGTTGCAAAGTGCAAACTTAGTTATGCCACGCGACAAACGGCAAGAGGAATGGAATGTGTTCCGAGGAAGGAAACTCAACCTGAGTCCCATGTGATAACTAGGTTGTAGCAAAATGCGAGAACGTATGAAATTAACTAACTGAGGAGACAATCATCAGGCAAGAGGGTAGCCCTTATAAGGTAATCCAAAGTGACTAGATACAACCTGGTGGTGAGCTAACTACAGTTGAAGGCGGTGAGGCAATGAATGACAGGAATGGGATAGGAAATAAAGCAGTAGTACAATCATATCCAAGGCCATGGTGTAAGTGGGAGACAATTGAATCTGAGCGTACAAATGTGTGATGAATTGGGACAGGAGCGAGTGACGTTGAAGGTAATGCAAGTGAGAAGTAATAGTGTATGCAGGGTAAGGACTAGTCCAATTGCAAAATTTACAGTAATGATGGCTTAGTTAGATGTAGATTCAAACTAACAAACAGTGGGTGACCAAAGATGGAAGTCCGAGGCTGTTGATGGGCCAGGGAAGGAGATTGGATCTCATAATGGATGGCCAACCGGTATGGAGTTAACTGCAAATTTTGCAAGTATATACTGAGTTGGTTGCCAAGATTGGAAGGTCAACGCGAGCCAGAGGAAGTAGTGGATAGCACCATTGATGTTGTGCTTTGTTTGTGTCACGCTTATAGACTGAGGTAGATGGTACTGAGGAGAGGACATGTCAAAGTGATGAAGACAATAATTCCTAAGTGCGAGGTGTGACAGTTTCCCGGATATAAAGACGCAAGCTCCTGCAAGCGTTCAGATAAATTTTCCCATTGATTTCAAGTTATTAATAAATACTGAATACCCTTTACTTATTATTTAATTCATTACTCATTAGATTTATAAATTATATAAAATGTTGTCATTGTTGTCCTGCTGTTGAAAAAACAGTATTTGTCAAAACAAGCGATGTATCCCTAGTACTGCCATCCAAGGCCTTTGAGGCAAGTGCAAGCAATGTCATCTTTGCAAGGTAGCCTGTCATTTCCCTATAAATATTGAGTCGGCTTTCAATGGTCCCACGGAGTCATTGAGGGAGATGCGGAGTTGTAGGTCCGCGTCAAGGGTTAATTACAAGTTACCACCGTTGCCAGAGATCAAATACTTGGGTACTCGAGTTCCTGGTGAGTACTAATCTGGACTGACTAGTGATAATAAAGGTAGTAACTAAATTTTACTCATCTTGCTAGTGTTGCCCTGCTTTGGGAGATACACCACAAATACACCACCGCCACCACCACCTTACTGGGGTCCGCAGACTGATCTTCCGGGGGCCCAGATGAATGCCAAGGTGCAAGATGAAGTGCCCGGTGCGGAACTGGTTGGGGTTATAGCCAGGAAGCAAGGGAGGAAGGAAGGAAAAAAGCGGAAAGAGAATTGGGAGATGGAGAAGATGGAGACGGAAATGGAGGAAGAGAGGGAATGGAGCAAGAAGAAGAGGGTGTAACAGAAGAATTGGGAGAAGGGAATGGAGGAGATGGAAGGGATGAAATATATGGAACCAAAGGAATGGAGGGCCAAGGCAAAGCAAATCCATTGCCAGTTGTAGGGCCTATCAAAACTGATGCAAGGCGACTGATGGGCAACATTGGAGAGGTTTGTTGGGAGGCCAAAGGAATAGAGCGTACAAAGAACTCTTGGAGGAAGGTGAATGGAATGCTTGGCCAAAGCAAGCTTGAATTGCAAGGTGCAAGGAGATATTCAAGAGGCACATCGTAACGGAGGTGCTGGTTCTTCAAAGGATGTCCGCGCTGATCAAATTATGAAGACCTGGATACCTTTTGATCCATGGTTGCGGAGTTGACTGCGAATTGGGAGGATGCAGAGAAAGAAGTGAATGAAACTTTGTAACTTTATTTATAAATATATATATATATATATTTTAATTATAAATAGATTTTTCTCTTTCTTTCTTTTTTTTTTGTATAAAGAATGGAATTTTATTTGGTAGGAGTGAGAGGGGAATGAGAGGAAGGAATAACACGGTGAGATGAAGGAATTGACTGATGGAATGATGATGTGGAATGGAATGGGGTTGGATGAGATGGAATGTGTAAGGCGGAAGCTGAGACTCAACAGCCCGTGTGGGTCACCCGGGCCACAGTGGGACGGCCCACGTGGACGACACGGATCATCAATCTCCTGCTACCACTTGCTCACACTGGGTCAATGATGATCCTCCAGGGACAACTTAGACCTTCAGTTTTCCATTCTAGTTCTCCTTCATTTCCTTTTCCTATCTCTTCTACACAACCAATCACTACTCAACCTCAACTCTACCGTACTCCACTTTCAAGACCAACCCTCAACTCAACCTCAACTCAAAACCTGAACACAAACTCTCAATCTTGACCCAACACTCAACATATTGCAAATTGCCCTTGAGTGGATTCTCAGCCTACCTATCCATAACTGGTGAGATCAGTCCAAGTCATTCCAGGTTGCATGGGACTCAATTTGTTTCATTCTCCTCTTCATCAGTCTCTTGTACTTCCTGTCTGCCTCTTCCATGAGCCATAGTCAAGCACCGGCTATCTATCATTATGTGTTGGTGTCACTTTACTTCTTCATCACACTCCATTATTAGGATGACCCCAGATTCTCACATTGTCACCTTTTTTCTCCTAGCTGCTGGTCTGTTATTCAACTCATGCGTCAATAAACTACAGAATGGGATTGGATGGGATGAAATGTGGAATGAAATGGGATTGTATGAGATGGAATATGGAGTGAAATGGGATTGGATGGGATGGAATAATGATTGTCAAGGTTTGCAAGGGTAGCTTGCATGAAAATCTTGAATCAGATTGGGAGAATTGCAAAGGTGATGGGCTGTTCCCCACGAGGTGTGATCTTTGTCGGACTGGAAGCCAGACCATTTGATGAGGTATTGAAGTTTTCCTTTGCGTAACATAGAATCCAGAATACGTCTTACTTGCCACTCTTGATGATTGAGGACAGTGACCAGTTTGGGAGGGGTATGAGTCTTGCCCGGGTATAGGACTTGAGCTGGCTCTAGGAGAGAAACATGAAAGACCGGGTGGATACCTTTCCATTTTGCAGGTAAGGTAAGTTTAAAGGCTTTAGGGGAGATGACTGATTCTACTTTAAAGGGGCCAAGCTTTCTTTTGGAGAGTTTGCGAGTTGGGCAAGTGCTGCAAATGTTTCAAGCATCAAGCCACACTTGATCTCCTACTGCAAAGGTTGGAGCCAAAGTGCAAGATTGGTCTGCTTGCTCCTTATAGCGCTGGTTTGCTTCTTCGAGGTTGGTTTAAATTTGCAATTGAAGGGATTGAATTTGTTCAAGGTAATCAGTAGCAGGTTGAGAAGGTGCTACGTGAAGGGAAGAGAAAGTTGGGTTTCTACCATAAAGAGTTTGGAAGGGCAACTGTTTGGTGGAGGAATGAGTGGATTTGTTGTAGGAAAATTTGGCTAGTGGGAGCCATTGCGACCAGTTTTCTTGTTGATAGGCAACATAAATTCAAAGATATTGTATGAGAATCTGATTAACTTGCTTGGTTTTCCCATTTTTTTCCGGGTGGTACGCCATTGATAAGTTGCAAGTGATCTTCAAATGTTGGCATGGCGAGTTCCAGAAGCTTGAGACAAACAGAGATCCACAATCACTGAATATATTATCAGGGAGACCATGTTTTGAAAATACATATTCTATGAACAAGTTAGCTAAGTCTTCTGAAGAGGCCGTCACATTACTGCGCAGAAATAAAGCCATCTTTGAGAAGCGATCTACAACTACTAGAATAGCATCATATCCACTAGAAGAAGATCATTGAGAGATGAAATCCATAGAAAGCAAGTGCCAAGGATGAGGCGGAATTGGAAGTGGCTGGAGAAGCCCATACTTCCGGTGTTTAAAGGACTTGTTACGATTGCAATAATAGGATGTGCTAACATAGTCTTTTACTTCTTTGGTCATACCAGGCCAGTGGAAGTCTTGTGCAATCAATTGGTAGGTTTTATCCTGCCCATGATGACCAGAAAGCAAAGAATTGTTCCGTGACTCAAAGATATCTAACTTAATGCAAGAATTATCTGGTACTACTGTACAATTATCATAGACTAAAAAGTCATTATCATCAATACTGTAACTACTATCTAATAAGTTTGACCTCTGGCAAAGTTTGATGCACTTGGGATTGACGCCTTGACCTTGTCAAAGTTTGGAAGCCAAATCTTGTAAGTGAGCAATGATCAAACTGAGTTGGGAAGATTGGGTTTAGAAGAGTGTCCTAACGTTTCAAGGGTTCTTTTCGGCGAAGGTGCTCCCCCCCTGGGGAAACGTTGTCCCGACGTGATAAAGCATCAGGGACTACCGCTTGTTTCCCAGGGCAGTACGTGATTGTAAAGTGGAACTCCGAGAGTTATTCCTCCCATTGTGCCTGTCTACGTGTGAGGACTTTTGAACTCATGAAATACTTTAAAGAATTATGATCAGTTAAAACCTCAAAGGATTCCCTAAGGCTCAAAAGGTATGAACACCATTTTTTTAAGCAATAAACAATTGCAAGAAGTTCCTTGTCATGCATCTCATAGTTAAGCTCTGCAGCAAGCAACTTGCGAGACTCAAAAACTACAGGATGAAAGAGGCAAGTGGAGGAAGAGAACTGCAAGATTACTCCTGCAATCGCATAGTCGCTTGCGTCTGTTTCAACAATAGTGCAAGCTAGCTCGTTGAAGTGAGCGATTATTGGAGCAGTGGTGAACGCTTTCTTCAGAGCTTCAAACTCCAAAGCAGCTTGTTTGGTAAAAACAAAAGGAGTTTCTTTTTGAAGAAGGTTAGTAAGATTCACGGTTTTCTTGGAGTAATGCTCAATGAAACTCCTATAAAAATTACTGAAACCAAGGAAAACTTGAAGGGATTTAATAGAAGAAGGTGGGGGCCAGTCCAATATGCATTTGCTTTTGCTGGGTCCATCAATAGTCCTTTCTGCGAGACTGCAACACCTAGAAACCAAAGGGAAGAGGAATGGAATTTGCACTTAGAGGCTTTTGCAAACAGGTCATTCTTGCAAAGTCACTGCAGCACCTCTCGCACATGTGCGATGTGATCTTCAAGGTTCCTTGAGTAGACTAGTATATCATCTAGATATACCACAAGGTATTTACCTACAATATTGGAGAAAATGTCATTGATAAACTTTTGAAAAGTGGAAGGAGAATTACAGAGGCCAAAAGGCCTGATGGTATACTCATAACTGCTGAAACGGGTTCTCATTGCGGTCAAATACTCATGACCTTTCCTAATGCGAATTAGGTTATAGGCACCTCAAAGTTCTAACTTTGAGAAATAAGCAGCTCCATGGAAGAGGGTGAGGAGATGTGACATAGGCAGTACTGGATAGGCATTCTTCCGGGTTACCTGGTTCAGTTTCCTGTATTCAACACAAAGGCAAAGTCTGCCATCCTTTTTTGGAAAAAATAGGACAGGTGAACCGGTATTTTAATCACTTGGTTGAAGAAATCCTTTTGCTAAATTTTCCGCAATTTAGTCTTGAAGCGCAATTGATTCTTGCTTCGAGAGAGAGTAAACTGGTCCTGGTGCCGGAGGTGGGCCAGTAAGTTTGATCTTGTGATTGTAAGAACAGGATGGAGGCAGTTTATCTGCTCTTGCAGCTGAAAAGACGTCAGCAAAGTCATGATAAACTGAAGGTAAAGACTCTTGAATGATTTCTAAATCTTCAATCTTGTCATCTTTGAGCACCGTATTTGAGGTGCTTGCATGGTGCAAGAGGATTAGGGAGCTCGAGATACACCGTTTGGTTGGTGTCTGTTTCTCTTCAAAGGAACAGGAAAGAGGTAAGCTGGATAGGTAATCAATGACTCCTAAATCTGAAGAGGGAACTTCGGAATGGAGTTCAGGATATTGCAAATCTCCTGGCGGAAAAGTGTCACCCAACTCAATGAAAGTGTCAGGTAGGTTTTTTAATTCCTTTTTGAAGGAAAGATTAGCGTTCTGGGGGTGGGAGGTTTGAAGTTTAATTACTCCTTCTCGCCAATTCACATCCGGATTCCAGTAAACTAGGAAATCATGGCCTAGAATGGTATCATCCATTCCAGGTATAGCCAAGACAAATAAATCCCATTTGAAGCTGGGGAAATTGGAGAATGCAAAGGTCCATTTTGCCTTTTGGGAAACCCAATAAGACGGTTCAGTCGCACTACTTACTAAATAGATAGGAAATTTATCTATCTTGGAACGCGTAAGATTTTTGGAAGTGGCAAAAGATTCACTGATGAAGGAAACATTAGTGCCCAAGTCAAGTAAGACTTGATAAGGACTTTTGTTGGAATGGAATAGGATAAATCTTGAACTAGGAGCACCTAGTGACTTGCAAGTGCAAAGATTTACTCACGGTGATTTAGATAATGTGTAGCTTTCCTTGCGAGTATCAGAAAAACTACAAGCTAATTTTTTGACTGCTTAGCTGCTTCACGCGCTAACCGCTTTGCACAGCTGTCAAAATCATATTTTCCTCCACAATACATACACAGCCCATTTTTCTCCCTCCGTAGCATCCTGGTTTCTTTGTCCAAGAACTTTGGAGTTTTGGTGACGGTTTTCCCTTTTGAGTTGGAGTTCAAAGTTGGGGCTGGTTTGGATGGTTTTGGGTTCCTCGTGTTTTGCTTTGAGGGGTCTTCCACCCTTGGAGCCGAGGTGGAAGGTCCATGGTTGTTTAGCCAAGAGCGATTCTTGTTGTGATAGCCATTATCAAGCTCAATCACTCAATCAATTAGCTGCTGAAGCAAGGTTGTCTTATGCCCCCCAACTGCAAGCTGTTTGATTAAGCTTGCAGGTAGACCCTTTTGGAAATGGAATAGAAGAGCAGCCTTGTTCCACTGGATGCAAGACTGCAAGGTTCAAAAGTGAGAAATATAAACCAAAGCTCTACTATTTTCCTTCATAACTAGACTATTAAGTTTGTATTTGGTGTTTCAAACTTCATTGGGGTCGCCAAACAGGGTGAGGAGTTGTTGCTTAAACCTGTCCCAGTTTTTGATAATACACATGGGACTGTTGCTGGACAAAAGTTTGAGGTACAGTTTGAACCACTGCAAGGCTCTTCCTCCTAAGAAGGACAAAGAATACATAACTTTATGCCTATCGGAAGGGAAATTGTTGGAGTCTTTGGAAAGATGATTTTACAAGACTTTAGGTAGGATCTAATCTTATGAGGGTGTTCTCCCGTGAAGTGATTGGGTTGCTTCATGCCCAGAGTGAAAAATCTAGGATTACAAATACTAGATTGCTGGGCACCATGAGTGAGGGCCTGGATCAATGTCAAAAGCAGGGTTGAAGCATTGGGCTCAGGAGAAGTAGTGCAAACCCCTGGTCTACTATGAGTCAAGGTTTCATTGGAAGAATGGTTGTAATCTGCGAATTCCGCGAGAGGGTCCGTTGGAACATCCCGTGGAGGAGTCCAAGGATCATCAATGGGTTCAACAGATGGCAATTTAGAAGAAGGAATGGGATCTAAGGGTTGTTGGGCCCAAGGAACGCTGGTTCTCCCTACCCGATGGATATCATCATTGTAAGGCGCGAGGGAAGTGTTCCAGGTTGAGGGAGTACGTGACATCAAGAAGAAGAGGTCTACTATAGGTTGGCAAGCTACAATAGATGAGTTGAGTTAGTTAATTTACTGTCACACAACCACCCCACGTACTATAGGGCAATTCTTAGATTATCCTGAGCGCGGAGGAATGCTGAGTGCAAGGGCAAGTGCAAATAGCCAGGCTCAGTTGCAAAGTGCAAACTTAGTTATGCCACTTGACAAACGGCCAGAAGAATGGAATGTGTTCCAAGGAAGGAAACTCAACCTGAGTCCAATGTGATAACTAGGTTGTAGCAAGATGCAAGAACGTATGAAATTAACTAACTGAGGAGACAATCATCAGGCAAGGGGGTAGCCCTTATAAGGTAATCCAAAGTGACTAGATACAACCTGGTGGTGAGCTAACTACAGTTGAAGGCGGTGAGGCAATGAATGACAGGAATGGGATAGGAAATAAAGCAGTAGTACAATCATATTGGAGGCCATGGAGTTAGTGGGAGACAATAGAATCTGAACGTACAAATGTATGATGAATTGGGACAGGAGCGAATGACATTGAAGGTAATGCAAGTGAGAAGTAATAGTGTATGCAGGGTAAGGACTATTCCAATTGCAAAATGTACAGTAATGATGGCTTAGTTAGACGTAGATGTGAACTAACAAACAGTGCGTGACCGAATATGGAAGTCCAAGGCTGTTGATGGGCCAGGGAAGGAGATTGGATCTCATAATGGATGGCCAACCGTTATGGAGTTAACCGCAAAGTTTGCAATTATATACTGAGTTGGTCGCCAAGATTGGAAGGTCAACGCGAGCCAGAGGAAGTAGTGAATAGCACCATTGATGTTGTGCTTTATTTGTGTCACGCTTATAGACTGAGGTAGATGGTACTGAGGAGAGGACATGTCAAAGTGATGAAGACAATAATTCCTAAGTGCAAGGCGTGACAGGTAACTTCAGGCCCAAATAGAAATATTTTTGTTATCTGTCTTAATTCTCAGTATTTAGAGCCTTACATTGGTTTGAACCATACCTCCAAATATTGAAAACACCTGTCTTCCTTTTAATTCATGAAACATCTTGTATTTTTCTTGATACCTTCAAATAAAGAGAAAATTTATCTGAATTTTAATTATTAAATCATTAGAAATTTGATTCAAGTCACACTGAAGTTTTTAAATCTGTTTTTTGTATTAAAATACTGTGCCTTACAGCTTAATTCCTGATTTGGTTGGTAATTCTTATTTCATAAGCTTGTTATTTTCTTTTTCCAAAAATAATACATGTTTTTAGATAAAAAAGGTTTTCCCATTTATTTAGTCAGCAGTGAACCCAAGAAATTTTATTTTTTTACCCATAGGGAAAAATTTCTGTTTGAATTTCCCAATTTCCTCAGCTTTAAATTTCCTTTATTTTTCATCAACATACCTGACATGGAAACCACCATCCTAGTCAATCACTCTCTTTTGCTCTGGAATACCAATGTGACTTGGAAAGAAGGAGAAATTAAAATTTTAAACTTGCATCCTCAAATTTCTCTCCTTCCCTTTGGGGGAAATGTAAAATTTTCAACCCAGTGGTTGCAAAAAGGCGCAAAATGGTGTTTGCAACCCATCTGAGTCGCTAATGGCTGTCTTTGACCCATTTGAGTTTCAAAAGATCATTTGAAACCTTTTTTTATTTTATATATGGTTGATGATAAATCCACAACTCCCAGTTGTGTGGGAGTCACATGAGGCCCTACACGGCCCATAGGCGCGTTGATAGCACGCGTGTGGGCTAAAAACGCGTCTACATGTGTTGACAGTGTTGTTTCAAACATGTGCCACCCCCAGGGGGTCATATACCCCCCCTACACAGAGTTTTTGAGTTATGTACCCCCTTACACAATTGTTTTGAGGGGTGTCTGGGGGTGTACAACCCCCCGGGGGCATTCCAAAATCTTTGGGACCCCCTGGACCACATTTGGGTTCCATCTTCCTAAATGTGGGATCAATGCATACTACATGGGACTGTTGGACTACAGCTAGCAATCCCCAAGTGAAACTAAAGTCAATCTAAAGTGAGATAAAGTGAAATTCAAGTGAAAGTAAAGTGAAACTGCAAACAAATGTCCCACCAAACTTGATCTTTCTCCACTCAAAATTGAGCAAACTTGGTAGTTTTTCAATTGAAAGTTGTATTTAATACTTAAATACTGTTGCATTTTTTTGAATTATGGGAACAGTGGCAAGCCCTCATTTTTGTAAAATGACTGCATTGAAGGACTACATTGATAGTGCTATGAAAAAAGCTTGTAAAAAAAGAATTTGGGAAATGAATCATTGGAAGCCCCAGTTGCATCCTCATCTAGGGTGACAATTTAGTAACAAAATTTTTCACAAATTGACATGAGCTCTGGTGGTGAGTAAAATTTTATGTTACTCTGGCCTTAGACTCATTTAATTTGATGGAAACTGATTGGAGGCTGGTAACTATGCAACTATGTAACTATGACAGATCCACTTCACCCACCTCCTTTGAGAGCTTTTCCTACTAGGGAAGAGGCACAAAAATATTGTCAAACATGGGAAATGAAGCATGGTTGCACTTTAAAAGTTTTCAACTCAAAGCGTTATAAATATGTGGATTTAGCCTGTGATAGACATGTTTTGTACTCTGGGAAATTGCTCACCAAACGGTGAAGGAAAACTCACACAAGGAGGGTTGGGTGCAATTTTGAACTCCATGGAAGTTGCACAAAGGCAGACCACTTGCGGAGTATCTCCTACAGAAAAGATCAACATAACCATCAACCATCTCCACACCCCTCAGTGCATCCTCCCAGAGGTGAATCTCTGGGATTGCCTTAGTGAATTTAAAAGAAGGCATGAATGACAGGCTCGATCCAATTCAACTCAAAATCAAAGTGAGCAAGATCAATGGTGGAAAATATGTTGATGACCAAACAATCTATAACAATAATCATCAGGTAGCGCTTGAGGAACTGAAGGGGAAAAGTGCTATGGAGGTCCTCTTTGAACAACTTGGTAATTCAGATTGGGTTAATCAAGCAATATTCAGTGGAGAGGGTCACTTTGAGGCCCTATTCTTGGCTCACCCCAAGTCATTAAAGCTTTGCAAGAAATTCCATCATATTTATATTTTGGATTGTAATTATAAAAAAAATAAGTACAACTTCCCCCTATTTCATGTCATAGTAATTACAGTCAATCAAAGAACTTTCACAAAAGCTCTTGTTTCCATAACAAGAGAAACATTTGAGTTCCACAGTTAGTCTGTAAATGCACCAAAGGAGCTGGCTTATGTTCATGAGTGAATTCCCAAAGTCTTTGTGACAGACTGTGAAAAACCTCTGATTTGTGCTATAGAACAAAGTTTCCCTGAGTCAACAAGACAGTGATGTCAATGGCACTTGTCTAAAAACATACAAGCAAACTGTAAAGTGCGCTTTAATAATGATTTTGAAGTTTGGCAAAGCTTTATGTCTCTGTGTGCTAAGTATGGGGCCTCAAAAACCAAGGAGGAGACAGAGGTCAATGATGCAGAACTTGAATTAAGGGCCAAACAACTTCCTCTACTTTCAATCTTCCTGGTTTTTTTTTCTTACATTATGACTTATGTAAAGTGTTTCTTGGCAGAATGTGAGGATGTTCTCAAGTATATGGATGATAAAATCTTCTGTATCAAAGAAAAATTTGTAACGGCTTGTAATTGCATAAACCCTGACTTTGGAAATAAAAAAACTTCTTGGGTTGAAGGGGTCCATGCTACTCTCAAATGGTTCTCTGCAAATTCTTCAGGAAACATGTTGATGTTTGGAAAAGCCTAGAAGCAAAAGTTTTGAATCAAATCAAATTGGTTCAGGCTGTAACTAGGTTGTAGCAAATGCAAGAACGTATGAAATTAACTAACTGAGGATACAATCATCAGGCAAGGGGATAGCCCTTATAAGGTAATCCAAAGTGACTAGATACAACCTGGTGATGAGCTAACTACAGCTGAAGCGGTGAGGCAATGAATGACAGGAATGGGATAGGAAATGAAGCAGTGGTATAGATCCGAGGTCTTAGCTAAGTGCGAGACAATAGAATCTGAGCGTACCATTGCATGAGGAATTGGGACAGGAGCGAGTGACGTTGAAAGTAATGTGAATGAGAGGTAATAGTGTATGCAGGGTAGGGACTAGTCCAATTGCAAACTGTACATTAGTGATGGCTTAGTTAGACGTAGATGCAAACTAACAAACAATGCATGACCAAAGATGGAAGTCCAAGGCTGTTGATTGGCCAGGGAAGGAGATTGGATCTCATAATGGATAGCCGACTGGTATGGAGTTAACCGTGAAGTTTGCAAGTATATACTGAGTTGGTCGCCAAGATTGGAAGGTCAGCGCAAGCCAGAGGAAATAGCGGATTGCACCATTGATGTTGTGCTTTTATTTTTGTCACGCTTTTAGACTGAGGTAGATGGTACTGAGGAGAGGACATGTCAAAGTGGTGAAGACAATAATCCTTAAGTGCAAAGCATGACAGTTGCCCGGGTATAAAGACGCAAGCTCCTGCAAGCGTTCAGGTAAATTTTCCCATCAATTTCAAGTTGTTAATCATTACTGTATACCCTTATACATTATTTAATTTATTACTTGATAAATTTAATATTTATATAAAATGAGGTCATTGTTGTCATCATTTTCCCCCCGTTGCAAAAACTGTATTTGCCAAAACAAGCATTGTGTTCCTAGTACTGCTGTCCAAGGACTTTGAGGCAAGTGCAAGCAATGTCTCCTTTGCAAAGTGGCATGCAATTTCCCTATAAATGTCGAGTCAACTGTTGAGGGTCCTTTGGAATCATTGAGGGAGAGGCAAAGCTGTAGGTCCGCGCCAAGGGTTAATTACGAGATACCACCGTTGCCGGAGATTGAATACTTGGGGACTTTAGTTCCTGGTAAGTACTAATCTGGACTAACTAATGATCATAGAATAATAAATAATTTTGCTTGTTTTGCTAGTGTTGCCTCTTTTCCAAAGATATACCACAAACACACCACCACCACCACCATCTTACTGTCACGCTTTGCACTTAAGGATTATTGTCTTCACCACTTTGACATATCCTCTCCTAAGTACCATCTACCTCAGTCTAAAAGCGTGACACAAATAAAAGCACAACATCAATGGTGCAATCCGCTATTTCCTCTGGCTCGCGCTGACCTTCCAATCTTGGCGACCAACTCAGTATATACTTGAAAACTTGGAAGTTAACTCCATACCGGTTGACCATCCATTATGAGATCCAATCTCCTTCCCTGGCCAATCAACAGCCTCGGACTTCCATCTTTGGTCATGCATTGTTCATTAGTTTGCATCTACGTCTAACCAAGCCATCACTACTGTATAGTTTTCAATTGGACTAGTCCCTACCCTGTATACACTATTACATCTCATTCGCATTACCTTCAACGTCACTCGCTCTTACCCCAATTTTTCATGCAATTGTACGCTCAGATTCTATTGTCTCACACTTACGCTAAGACCTTGGATCTATACCACTGCTTCATTTCCTATTCCGTTCCTTTCATTCATTGCCTCACCGCTCCACCTGTAGTTAGCTCATCACCAGGTTGTATCTGGTCACTTTGGATTACCTTATAAGGGCTATCCCCTTGCCTGATGACTGTCTCCTCAGTTAGTTAATTTCATACTTTCTTGCATTTTGCTGCAACCTAGTTATCACATTGGACTCAGGTTGAGTTTCCTTCTTTGGAACACATTCCATTCATCTCACCGTTTGTTGAGTGGCATAACCAAGTTCGCACTTCGCAACTGGGTCTTGCTATTTGCACTTGCCCTTGCACTTGGTATTCCTTTGCGCTCACAATCATCTAATAATTGCCCTATAGTACATGGGGTGGTTGTGTGACAGTAAATTAACTAACTCAACTCATCTATTGTAGCCTGCCAATCTATAGTAGACTTCTTCTTTCTCAATTTCACGTACTTTCTCAACCGGGAACGCTTCCCTTGCCCCTTACAATGATGAGATCCATCGGGTAGGTAGAACCAGCGCTCCTTGGGCCCAACAACCCTTGGATTGAGTTCCTCCTTCCAAATCGCCATCTGTGGAACCTCTCAATGATCCTTGGGCTCCTCCAAGGGATGCTCCAACGGACCCTCTTGCGGAATTTGCAGACTCCGACCATTCTTCCGATGAAACCTTGACTCGTGGTAGACCAGGGGTTTGCACTACTGCTCTTGAGCCCGATGCTCCGACCCTGCTTTCAACATTGATCCAGGCCCTCACTCATGGTGCCCAGCGATCTAGTCCAAGCACTCCTAGTTTTCGCACTCCGGGCATGAAACAACCTGATCAATTTACAGGAGAACACCCTCATAAGCTTAGATCCTACCTACAGTCTTGTAAAATCATCTTTTCAAATGACTCCAACAATTTCCCTTCCAATAGACATAAATTTATGTATGCTTTGTCCTTCTTAGGAGGTAGAGCCTTGCAGTGGTTCCAACCGTACCTCAAAATTTTATCCAACGACAGCCCCACTTTCATTCTCAACAACTGGGACAAGTTTGAGCAACAATTGTTCACCCTGTTTGGCAATCCCAATGAAGTTCGAAACGCCAAATACAAACTTAATAGTTTAGTTATGAAAGAGAATAGTAGAGCTTCCGTTTATATTTCTCATTTTTGAAACTTGCAGTCTTGCATCCAGTGGAACAAGGCCGCTCTTTTATTCCATTTCCAAAAGGGTTTACCAGCACGCTTAATCAAACAACTCGCAGTTGGGGGTCATAAGACAACCTTGCTTCAGCAGCTAATTGATCAAGTGATTGAGCTTGATAATGGCTATCATGACAAGAATTGCTGTTGGCGAAACAACCATGGACCATCCACCTCGGCTCCAAAGGTGGAAAACTCCTTGAAGCAAAACACAAGGAACCCAAAACCATTCAAACCAACCCCAACTTCAAACTCCAACTCAAACGGGAAAGCCGTTGCCAAAACTCCAAATTTCTTGGACAAAGAAACCGGGATGCTTCAAAGTGAGGAAGGACTGCAAAGGGAAAAGAATAGGCTGTGTATGTATTGTGGAGGTAAACATGATGTAAACAGCTGTGCAAAGCGGTTAGCGCGTGAAGCAGCTAAGCAGTCAAAAAATTAGCTTGTAGTTTTTCTGATACTCCCAAGGAAAACTACACATTATCTAAATCACCGCAAGTAAATCTTTGCACTTGCGAGTCACTAGGTGCTCAAAGTTTGAGATTTATCCTATTCCATTCCAACAACACTCCTTATCAAGTATTACTTGATTCTGGCACTAATGTTTCCTTCATCAGTGAATCTTTTGCCACTTCTAAAAATCTTACGCGTTCCGAGATAGATAAATTTACCATCTATCTAGTAAGTAGTGCGACTGAACAGTCTTATTGGGTTTCCCAAAAGGCAAAATGGACCTTTGCATTTTCCAATTTCCCCAGCTTCAAATGGGATTTATTTGTCTTGGCTATACCCAGAATGGATGATACCATTCTAGGCCATGATTTCCTAGTTTACTGGAATCCGGATGTGAATTGGCAAGAAGGAGTAATCAACCTTTGAACCTCGCACCCCCAGAACACTAAATTTTCCATCAATCAGTAATTAAACAGCCTACCTGACACTGTCATTGAGTTGGATGACAATTTTCCGCCAGGAGATTTGCAATATCCTGACCTTCATTCTCAAATTCCCTCTTCAGATTTAGGATTTATTGCTTACCTATCCAGCTTACCTTTTTCCTGTTCCTCCAAAGAGAAACAGACACCAACCAAAAGGTGTATTTTGAGCTCCCTAATCCTCTTGCACCATGCAAGAACCTCAAACCCAGTGCTCAAAGATGACGAGATTGAAGATTTAGAAATCATTCAAGAGTCTTTACCTTTGGTTTATCATGACTTTGCTGACGTCTTTTCAGCTGCAAAAGCAGATAAACTACCTCCATCCCGTCCTTATGATCATAAGATCAAACTTACTGGCCCACCTCCGGCACCAGGACCAGTTTACTCTCTCTTGACGCAAGAATCAATTGCGCTTCAAGACTACATTGCAGAAAATGTAGCAAAAGGATTTCTTTGACCAAGCAATTCAAACACCGGTTTCCCTGTCCTATTTGTACCATAAAAGGATGGCGGACTTTTCCTTTGTGTTGACTACAGGAAACTGAACCAGGTAACCTGGAAGAATGCATATCCAGTACCGCCTATGTCACATCTTCTTACGCTCTTCCATGGAGCTACTCATTTCTCAAAGTTAGACCTTCAAGGTGCCTATAACCTAATTGGCATTAAGGAAGGTCATGATTATTTAACTGCGATGAGAACCCGGTTTGGTAGCTATGAGTATACTGTCATGCCTTTTGGCCTCTGCAACGCTCCTTCCACTTTTCAACATTTCTTCCAATCTTGTAGGTAAATACCTCATGGTATATCTTGATGATATACTAGTCTACTCAAGAAACCTCAAAGATCACATTGCACATGTGCAAGAGGTGCTACAGCAACTTTGCAAGAATGACCTGTTTGCAAAAGCCTCTAAGTGCAAGTTCCATTCCTCTTCTCTTCATTTTTTAGGTGTCATAGTCTTGCAGCAAGGACTATTGATGGACCCAGCCAAGAGCGAACGCATATTGGACTGGCCCCCACCTTCTTTGGTTAAATCTCTTCAAGTTTTTGTTGGTTTCAGTAATTTTTAAGAATTTTTATTGCGCGTTACGCCAAAAAAACTGTGAATCTTACTAACCTTCTTCAAAAAGACACTCCTTTTATCTTTACCAAGCAAGCTCTGAAGAAAGTGTTCACTACTGCTCCAATACCCGCTCACTTCAACAAGCTAGCTCGCACTATTGTTGAAACAGACGCAAGCAACTATGCAATCGCAGGAGTTATCTCGCAGTCTTCTCCTTCCACTTCTCTCTTTCACCCCGTAGCTTTTGAGTCTTGCAAGTTGCTTGCTGCAGAGCTTAACTATGAGATTCATGACAAGGAACTTCTCGCAATTGTTGACTGCTTGAAGAAATGGCGTTCATACCTTTTGAGTCTTAGGGAATCCTTTGAGGTTTTGACTGATCATAATTCTTTGAAGTTTTTCATGAGTTCAAAAGTCCTCACACGTAGACAGGCACGATGGGCCAAATACCTCTCCAAGTTCCACTTTACAATCACGTACCATTATGGGATAAAAGCGGTAGTTCCTGATGCTTTATCACATTGGGACGATGTTTACCCAGGGGGGGGAGCACCTTTGCCAAAAACAACCCTGAAAACGTTAGGAAACTCTTCTCAACCCAATCTGCTTAACTCAGTTTGATCATCGCTCGCTTACAAGATTTGGCTTCTGAACTCTGACAAGCTCAACGCAACAACCCCAAGTGCATTCAACTTTGCAAAAGTGCAAACTTATTAGATAGTAGTTACAGTATAGATGATAATGACTTTTTAGTTTATGATAAGTGTATAGTAGTACCAGATAATTCTTGCATTAAGTTAGATATCTTTGAGTCACGGCATGATTCTCCGCTTTCTGGTCATTATGGGAAGGATAAAACCTACCAATTTATCGCACAAGACTTCTACTGGCCTGGTATGACCAAAGAAGTAAAAGACTATGTTAGCGCATGCTATGATTTCAATTGTAACAAGTCCTCAAAACACCGGAAGTATGGGCTGCTCCAGCCACTTCCAATTCCGCCTCGTCCTTGGCACTTGCTGTCTATGGATTTCATCTCTCAATTACCGTCTTCTAGTGGATATGATTCTATCCTAGTAATAGTAGATTGCTTCTCAAAGATGGCTTTATTTTTACGCAGTAATGTGACGGCCTCTTCAGAAGACTTGGCTAACTTGTTCATAGAGCATGTATTTTTGAAACATGGCCTCCCTGATAATATAGTTAGTGATCATGGATCTCTGTTTGTCTCAAGCTTCTGGACCTTGCTATGCCAACATTTGAAGATCACTCGCAATTTATCAACCGCTTACCACCCGGAAACGGATGGGCCAACCCAGCGAGTTAATCAGATCCTTGAACAATATCTTTGAATGTATGTTGCCTATCAACAAGACAACTGGTCGCAATGGCTCCCACTAGCCAAATTGGCCTAAAACAACTCCACTCATTCCTCCACCAAACAGTCGCCCTTCCAAACTCTTTATGGTAGAAACCCAACTTTCTGTTCCCTTCACGTAGCACCTTCTCAACCTGCTACCGATTACCTTGAACAAATTCAATCCCTTCAATCGCAACTTTGAACCAACCTTGAAGAAGCAAATCAGTGCTATAAGGAGCAAGCAGACCAATCTTGCACTTTGGCTCTAACCTTTGCAGCAGGAGATCAAGTATGGCTTGATGCTCGCAACATTTGCAGTACTCGCCCAACTCGCAAACTCTCTGAAAGAAAGCTTGGCCCCTTTAAAGTAGAATCAGTCATCTCCCCTAACGCCTTTAAACTTACTTTACCTGCAAAATGTCAAGGTATCCACCCAGTCTTTCATGTTTCTCTCCTAGAGCCAGCTCGAGTCCTATACCCGGGCAAGACTCATCCCCCTCCTGAACCAATCACTTTCCTTGATCATCAAGAGTGGGAAGTAAGCCGTATTCTGGATTCCAGGTTACGCAAAGGAAAAATTCAATACCTTGTCAAATGGTCTGGCTTCCAGTCCGACAAAGATTGCACCTTGTGGGAACCAGCCCATCACCTTTGCAATTCACCCAATCTGATTTGAGAATTCCATGCGAGCTACCCTTGCAAACCTTGGAAATCATGATTCTTTCCCATCCAATCCCATCCAATTCCATTCCATTCCACTCCACATTCCATCCCATCCAATCCCATTCCATTCCACTCCACATTTCATCCCATCCAATCCCATTTCATTCCATTCCACACTTTGTTACTCAATCACATTCCATTCCATATTCCATCCAATTAAAACTTATCTTATTTCACCATCATTTCATAATTTAAATCCTCCATCTCACTGTGTTATCCTTTTCTCATTTTCCCTTCATTTCCGCTTATTATTTTTTTTAAAAAAAAATAATAATAATAATTCTATTTTTTTAAATAAAAAAATATAATATACATTAAAATTACAAAGTTTCTTTTATCTCTTTTTCTGCATCCTCCCAATTTGCTGTCAATTCCGCAACCATGGACCAAAAGGTATCAAGGTCTTCATTGTTGATCAATGCGGACATTCTTCAAAGTACCAGCACTTCCATTACAATGTGCCTTTCAAAAATCTCCTCGCATCTCGCAACCCAAGCTTGCTTTGGCCAAGCATTCCATCCACCTTCCTCCAAGAGCTCTTCATACTCTCTCTTCCTTTGGCCACCCAACGTGCCTTCTCCAATATTGTCTGTCAAGCGCCTCGCATCCGTTTTGACCGGCAAAACAATTTGCACCAGATCTGCTTTGCCTTGGCCCTCCATTCCTTCTGTCCCAGTCAATTCCTCCCTTCCATCTCCTTCATTTCCTTCTTCTAATTCACCTGCTTCCTCTTTGTTCTCTCCCCCTTCCGTTTCCTCCATTTTCCTCTTCTCTTTCCGCTTTGTTTTCTTCTCCCTCCCATGGTTCCTTGGTGATAACTCCTACCGGTTCTGCACCGGATACCTCGCCTTGCACCTCGGCATTCATCTGGGTCCCCGTGTTTTCAGTCGGCGGTCCCCAGTAAGGTGGTGGTGGTGGTGTGTTGGTAGTATATCTTCAAAAACGAGGCAACACTAGCAAACAAGCAGACAATTAGTTACTATTTCAAGTTCATAGTTATTCCTGATTAGTACTCACCAGGAACTCGTGTCCCCAAGTATTTGATCTCCGGTAATGCTGGTATTTCGTAATTGACCCTCGGCGCGGACCTGTGACTTTGCATCTCCCTCAATGATTCCAAAGGACCCTTGACGGTTGACTCAACATTTATAGGAAAATTACACGCCACCTTGCAAAGTCAACATTGCTTGCACTTGCCTCGGAGACCTTGGACGGCAGTACTGGGAATACAACACTCGTTGCGGCAAATACAGTTTTTGCAACGGCGGGACGATGATGACAACATTTTTACAAAACTTATAAAAATCTATTGGGTAATGAATTAAGTAATTCATAAGGGTATACAGTGATAATTAAATGACTTGAGATCAATGGGAAAATTTACCTGAATGCTTGCAGGAGCTCGCGTCTTTATACCCGGGAAACTGTCAGGCTTTGCACTTAAGGATTATTGTCTTCACCACTTCGGCATGTCCTCTCCTCAGTACCATCTACCTCAGTCTAAAAGCGTGACACAAATAAAACACAACATCAATGGTGCAATCCGCTATTTCCTCTGGCTCGCGCTGACCTTCCAATCTTGGCGACCAACTCAGTATATACTTGCAAACTTTGCAGTTAACTCCATACCGGTCGACCATCCATTATGAGATCCAATCTCCTTCCCTGGCCAATCAACAGCCTTGGACTTCCATCTTTGGTCATGCATTGTTCATTAGTTTGCATCTACGTCTAACCAAGCCATCACTACTGTATAGTTTGCAATTGGACTAGTCCCTACCCTGCATACACTATTACCTCTCATTCGCATTACCTTCAACGTCACTCGCTCTTACCCCAATTTGTCATGCAATTGTACGCTCAGATTCTATTGTCTGGCACTTACGCTAAGACCTTGGATCTATACCACTGCTTCATTTCCTATTCCGTTCCTGTCATTCATTGCCTCACCGCTCCACCTGTAGTTAGCTCATCACCAGGTTGTATCTAGTCACTTTGGATTACCTTATAAGGGCTATCCCCTTGCCTGATGACTGTCTCCTCAGTTAGTTAATTTCATACGTTCTTGCATTTTGCTGCAACCTAGTTATCACATTGGACTCAGGTTGAGTTTCCTTCTTCGGAACACATTCCATTCATCTCACCGTTTGTTGAGTGGCATAACCAAGTTTGCACTTTGCAACTGGTTCTTGCTATTTGCACTTGCCCTCTCACTTGGTATTCCTTTGTGCTCATGATCATCTAAGAATTGCCCTATAGTACGTGGGGTGGTCGTGTGACACTTACTGGGGACCGCCGACTGAACTCCTGGGGGGCCCAATGAATTCCAAGGTGCAAGGCAAAGTGTCTGGTGCGGAACCGGTAGGAGTCATAACGGAGGAAGCAAGGGAGGAGGAAGGAAACAAAGCAGGAAATGGAGGAAACGGAAATGGAGCAGATGAATTAGAAGGAGGAAATGAAGGAGATGGAAGGGATGGAGTGGATGGGATGGAAGGAATTGAGGGCCGAGGCAAAACAGATCCGGTGCGAGTCGTAAGGCCGATTGAAACGGATGCGGGGCGGCTGACGGACAATAATGGAGAATGCACGTTGGGAGGCCAGAGGAAGAGAGCGTATGAAGAGCTCTTGGAGGAAGGCGGATGGAATGCTTGGGTTGCGAGGTGCAAGGAGATCTTCGAGAGGCACATTGTTACGGAAGTGCTAGTTCTCCAAAGAATGTCTGCATTAATCAACGATGAAGACCTGGATACCTTTTGATCCATGGTTGCGGAATTGAGGGCAAATTGGGAGGATACAGAGAAGGAAGTAAAGGATACTTTGTAATTATTTATTTATTATAAATATATATATATATTTATTTTTTTATTATAAATAGAAATATTATTATTATATATATATATATATATATATTTTTAATAAGGAATGAGGTTTTATGAAGAGTTTAAGATGAGAAGTAAGGTTATTTGTTGAAGTAAGGGAGACGGCATGACTCTGAATAGTCAAGTGAAGAGAATGATAAGGCCTCAAAGAGCCAATGGAGAGGGGATAATTCTTGTATAGTCAAGAGGAACTGATCTGATGAGGAGGAAGGGGCACTCCGGTACTGTTGTCTTGTGATCAGATGATTTTCATTGATGGTCCCAGGGAAGGACCATTATTTAAGGACAACTAGAGAACCCCCAAAAGGGGCCTAAGACAGCAGGTTAGTGACAACTAGAGAGCCCCAGAGGGGGCCTGAGACATGAGTAGTTATTTAATGAAAAAGGTAAGTTAGAGATAAATTTAAATAAATTTGTTAGTTACAGAATAAGAACAGAAAAAGACAACACAGCACCTTAACTGACAAATTTAGGAACCAATTTGATACCAATCAACATTTCAGAGGAGAATATGAGAAGAGAATATGAGAATGAGAGATATGAGATTTGAGAAAGGATGACAAGACACCACCTTGTCAGCATATGAGATGGGGAATGAAAGCCTATTTTAAGAGGAGAAACAAGGACCTCAGGCATAGTTGCCTAGCTTAATATGGGAGGAATGATAGCCTATTTTAAGAGGAGCAACAAGGACCTCAGGCATAGCTGCCTAGCTTAATGGGGAGGATGATATGATGATGAGGGTAATGGTAATGGTAAAGCTAATATGATAGTGGTGGTGATGGTGATGATGATGGTGATGGATGATGGATGGGATGATGATGGTGATGGGAATGGTAATGGTGATGGTTTTGAAATGGATTTGTAGCAGTTGTAGGATAATGGTGGGTGATATTGTTAAATGACAATGAATGTGGTTATAGTAATGAAAGAGGGTGGACAGTGGAGAGATATAAAGATAGTATTGAACAAAAAAAGGAGGGAAGGATTCCAACACACCAGCCTGTTCAATACTAGATGGAAGGAATGGAGATGTGTTGTTGAAGTTGATTTGAATGTTGTTGATGGTGATGATGTTGAGAGGTTGATATGGTTGATGGTTGATGTTGGTTTGGAGTGAGTCAATGATGGATGTATCAATGTTGGAGATAGAGGTAGTAAGGATGTAGCGGGTGAGGTGGATGAGATGGAGGGGAGAGAGCGAGTGGTGATGTAGCATGAGGAGTGGATGAGATGAAGCAAGGAGATGTAGCAATGAGTGATGTAGCAGCAGGTGGAGTGGGTGAGATAGAGGAAATGGAGCGATGGTGGTTGAGGTAGTGGGTGGAGCGGATGAGGTGGTTGGGAGCGAGCGAGTGGTGGTTGAGGTAGCGGGTGTAGAAAATGAGATGGAGGAGATGAAATGATGATGTTTGATGTATCAGAGGATTGGAGCAAGCGAGTGGTTGTTGAGGTAGCAGGTGGAGAGGAGGAGATTATTGGGAGGAGCGGATTAGATGAAGCAAGGGGAGATGAGCAAGCGAAGTTGCAATTGTGGAGGAGAGGACAATGGGCGCGAGCGAGATGATCTGGAGGGGAGCTTGAGACAACGCGAGAGGTAGTCAATTGGTTGGGGTGAGATTAGGGTGGGATGAGGATGACTGGAGTGGATGATGATCAATGTTGGGATGGGTTTGATTGGAGATCCTTCGACGTTTGAACCTAGTTTCGGTGATGGGGAGGAACCAAGTGCAGTTGATCGAATGAGAGTGACATTGGTTGCAGATGTTGGGAAGCTGGGGCAATCGATGTCGCAGGTGAGTTTAAAGAGAAATCGGGGTTGCGGGATGATTAAGAGCGAGATTGAAGAGTGATTGAGCAAGGTTGAGTGTGCAGAGGATGTTGCGAGTGATGAGGTCGCGGTTGGATGGATGATGAAGAGAGGCCAACAAGGTCGCAGCTGAGACGCCAATAGGAAAGCAAGGGCGACTAGGGTTGAGCTCAGAGGTGATCAAAGTTGGCATTGAGGCAGCAAGAGAGGAGGAGGAACAGCAAGGAGGAGTGATCTAGGTGCGAGCAAGGTTGCAGATGGGGGCAGCTGAGAGGCAATCGAGGACGCCAGCAAGGTTGCCATTGAGGTGGCGAGGGGAGTTGCGGACAAGCAGGAGCAGCAGGATGATAATGATGAGGGTGAGTTTTCAGAGCAGGGGTATCGACCAGATTGTCAATGGACCCAGATAACCATTGTAAACGTTTGATTGGGTGGCCCTAATGACAAGATTGCAAGCAAGGTTGCAGCTGAGAGGAGGGGGCGATGATTGCGAGGAGGGGATCAATTCAATCGACGGCAGTCAAGGTGCGAGGTGTTTGGAGCGAGTGAAGATAGCAGGATGTGAGCCAGGGAAGGATCTGATGGGATCTGATGGAGGATGAAAGGCTGATCAAGCTGGATGGGGAAAGGAATGAGGTTGAAGGTGGAGATTGACTAGTAGGAGCAATGTGATATTGGTGAAGGGTTTGGGGATGCTTTGGGCCGGCTGGACTAGGCTTGATGGAGGTCAATGGGCTCGAGGTGAAGGAGAGGGAGGTGATGGTAGGAAGAGGGGTACTCTGAGTGGGGGCTGATGATGGTGGTGATGAAGAGGATGACAGGTTTGAGGCAGGATGGAGGAAGATATCGAGCAGAGCGAGTTGACAATGGTGGAGATCGGTCGTAGACCTTGATGAAGGCCTCACTGTTGTCTTTGATTTGAAGGGATTGAAAGTAACGGTTATCATATTGACCAAGTTGTGAGGGGTAGGATGAGGAGCCAGATGATCTTGAGGTTGATTGGGATAAGGATGGGGAGGGTCTAGAGGATCACTAGGGGTGAGGATGGATGGATTTCTGGAAGCGGTTGATGGGGTCGTTGAATGAAGGGATGGATCGGAATGGTTTGCCAAGCCAGGATCCAAAGGATTGGGGATGATGGATGGATGAGCATGAGATGGTGGAGGATGGTTGGAATGGGAGATTTGAGTTTATCGGAGAAGGTTGGGTGACTTAGTGTTGGTGTGGCCGTTAGAGCTACTCGAGTTGAGTTCATCTTGAAGTTGTGATGGGGGTGATGAGGATGATGAGGATGGATGAGATTGGCAATGGGACAACCAGTTGGAACAATGAAGTTGACCGGATGGCTTAGTGGGATGAGTTTTTGGCTTTTAACCGTGAAGAGTTTAAGATGAGAAGTAAGGTTATTTGTTGAAGTAAGGGAGACGGCATGACTCTGAAGAGTCAAGTGAAGAGAATGATAAGGCCTCAAAGAGCCAATGGAGAGGGGATAATTCTTGTATAGTCAAGAGGAACTGATCTGATGAGGAGGAAGGGGCACTCCAGTACTGTTGTCTTGTGATCAGATGATTTTCATTGATGGTCCCAGGGAAGGACCATTATTTAAGGACAACTAGAGAACCCCCAAAAGGGGCCTAAAACAGCAGTTTAGTGACAACTAGAGAGCCCCAGAGGGGGCCTGAGACATGAGTAGTTATTTAATGAAAAAGGTAAGTTAGAGATAAATGTAACTAAATTTGTTAGTTACAGAATAAGAACAGAAAAATACAACATTTTATTTAGTAGAAATGAAAGGGAAATGAGAAAAATGAATAACATGGTGAGATGGAGGAATTGACTGATGGAATGATGGTGTGAAATAAAATGGGGTTAAATGGGATGGAATATGGAATGGAATGGGATTGGATGAGAGAGAATGCAAGATGAAATGGGATTGAATAAGATAAAATGTGGAATGGAATGGAATGGGATTGGATGGGATGAAATGTGGAATGGAATGGAATGGGATTGGATTCAAATCAAGACAGGAATAGTTCCTCCCACTGAACTGTTACCATTGGGATAAAATTTGTTGTTAGAGGCAATTAAACATTTTGTGGAACAATTTGAGAAATTAAAGTGGAAAGATGATTTGGAAGTGTGCACCAAGTCATACTGCTAGACTATGGGTTTGCCTGTTCCCACAAAATAGGTGATCCAATAGCGCTCCCAGGATCTTTTGTGCCTGAGGATGTTCATCCTCAGTGGAGGTTGTATTATGAACCTTCCATTTCTAGTTCTGTAAGTTGGTTTAAGTTGGATTGTTGGCTTGTTCAAATCACTTTGTGATTAATGCTTTCTGATAAATGCTTTTTGAATGATGATTCATACTTGACTGCTATTTGATCCTTTTGGATTTTGAAAGGTTGATATTAATAAAATGCTCAGCAATTCTCAGTTACATGAGAAGCTAAATGAATGATCTTGGGTACATTGAAGAAGATCATCATGGGCTATTGAAGCACTTGATGATGGAGCACAAGATTTAAAATCAAATCCAAGACTTGAACCTAAAGTCTTGCAATCAAGGAGAGTATTTCCAAAAGTGACAGATACCTGGAGAGATCCTTCTCAATTTGAACATGTTGACAAGAAAATTAAGCTGGAAAATAGAATTAGAGGGGCACCAAATAAGAAAATAAAAAATATTGAAAGTATTTTCTTTTATAAAAGGTTCATTTTTTGGGTTTAATGAACTGATGATGATATGATGTTGATTGTTAGTCAAATTCTGCAGGATCAGAATCTGAAATTCATAGTTCAGAGGAAGTGACTGAAAGTTAATTAGCTTCAATTCATTTGGATTTGGAATCTTCTTCAAAGGAAGAAGACATGCAGGAAGCATCAACCAGAATCTCATCTTTAGTGATTATTGATTTGATTAATTGATTTTATTGGAATTTTGGCTGATTGGGTTTTGATTATAGGAACCCAAAGTGAAACACCTCAATCAAATACCTGAGAAATTGCATGAGTTCTTGGGGGGTTTGGGATCTGATTGGTGATGGGAATTGTGGATTTAGAGTCATTGCTAAATTGCTTGGGTATGATGAACATGGTTGGTCTAAATAGAGAAAGGAAATGATTGAAACATTGTATAAAAATAAAGCATGCTACATTAAGATTCTTGGTGGTTCAAAAGAGGTAGAAAATATTAAACAAAGACTTGATTTTGAAGACATCAATGCAAATATTCCCTCTTCAAAATGGCTGGCTATGTTAGATATGGGTCAGATAATAGCAGACACATATGCCAGACCTAGATGTTTCATTTCATTGGATTCATTTTGTTCTTATACTCTGTTTGAAAAAGGTGTTAAAGATCAATCAGAGAATATTCATATTTCCTTTTTCAAAAATAACCACTTGGTTCTATAATTACTTGAGGGAGAAATTATTCTAATCCTGCCCATTTTAGCAAAGCCCATTGCATTGATTTCAAAGAAAGCTTCTGGTTGGGTTGATCACCTCAAAGATCAACTGCATGTGTGTTGTAGGTTATAGACTTCAATTATAGAGATAATTTCATCATTGGTTTTACATATGACTTTTAATTCTGATGCATCTAACATGTAATTATATTAGTATGAAGGCTTATCACATTTTGAACATCATTATGTTGAGTGTTTTGAGTTAACATCATTATGACGAGTGTTTAGAATGAGATTTTATTGGTAAGTCAGTTCAACTTGTGTTTGGCTGATCCCATCATAAGGATTATTTTTACTTCTTGTGATGAGATCACCTTAACACAAGTTGAACTTGTTATTTTTTTGGTGCTTTTACTTTAGGGCTTGTCAATTTAATTGTCTTTTTTAATGGTGTTTTACCTTGGGGGCTTTTCAAGTGACTTGTATTTTTTTTTGTTTTTTTAGTTTAGAGCTTTTCAAGTTTAACTTGTATTTTTTGGCACTTTTACTTTAGGGCTACTCAAGTTGAACTTGTATGTTTTGGCACTTATACTTTAGGGATGCTCCATAGACTCTTTCATTTTTTATTTAATTTTTGGTTTTTTGGTTGTCTTCAGTTTTTTTTTAATTTTTTTTATTATTATTTTTAATTTTTTTGTTTTTTTAACCACAAAATCATCGTTTTTTGATCTTTTGATTGATTTCTGTTTTTTTGTATTTTTATTGAGTTAATATTAGCTTTTTATTTTTTTTATTTTTATTTATTTATTTTTTTTGGCCCACAAAACTTGATGTTGTGTGGCACAGAACAAGACTGAAGTTGAGTTGTGTACAAGCCCACCCAACTCAAATGTAGTTTGGTGTTGTGCCACACAACCCCGCCCCTTGTGTGGTGGCTGAAGGACTACACTCAAGTCTTACAGTGACTAAACAACTACAATTGAGCCGTGTAGCATGCCACACAGCCAAATGGGTCATGTACATGGCTCATTTTTGCCGTGAATTTATCATCACCCTTTATGTATATATATATATATTTTCAATTTTTTTTTTTTACTTTTTTTTATCTATTATTTATTTGTTTGATTTTGATAAAAAATCAAAAAAACAAATAAATTAATCAATTGAACTGAAAATATAAATATAAAAAAACTATAAAGAAATGAACCAAAAAAAATAAATAAAAATATATTAATTAATAAAAATATATAAATAAATAATGATATAAATATATATAAATTAATAAATAGAATAAAACAAAATGAAATAAAGAAAGAAATAAATAAACTTAAAAAAAATAAATTAATTTATTAAATTAAAAATAAAAGTCTAATTTTTTTGCCCTTCATAACTCAAAATGGGTTGCCTGGAGGTGTTTGCAACCCAAAATGAGTTGTGTGCAGCGGTTTCAACCCCAAAAAGGGTTGCAAACTGCCATTAATAACTCACCTGAGTCGCGAATGGCCATTTGCGACTCCAATGGGCCGCAAATGGCCATTTGCAACCCAAAATAGTTTGCAAATTGCGCCACACAAGCCCTTTTGGGTAGTGAACATGGGTTTCAAGCTTGAAAATTTAACACTTCCCCAATTCAAATCTCAAATTTAAATGCTTATTAATTCTAAAAAAGAGAATTTCCTTTATTCCTCCTTATGAAATGTGGAAATGATTAATACCCATTGTGGTATGTGTGGCTGAATAAACACCAGGAAAATTAGAAAACCTTTTTTTGGAATGAACTGATTACTCCTGCTCTGCTAAGCAGCGTTTATACGCCTTTCACTTTCCTTTAACCTTCTCAAAAAATCATCTATTTTCAGGCTCCCTATCTCCTTCACTACAGCTCCTCTCTACGCTCTCAAGCTACTCCCATTGCTCACTATTTTCCAAGTCCCCATCACTCAAGCTCAAGCCTCATCCCTCTTGCCCCTTTCCAACCTTTCTCTTCTTTCTATTCTGGTGTTCTTTACTTCTTTTTAAATTATGTCACTGTTCTATCCTCACCCCACTACCCTAGTTGGTCAAGATCAACTCCTCAATTCCCTTAATTTTTCCAATCTGAGCACCTAAACTTTGCACAACCTACAAGGTTCTTTGCCATATTTTTTGAGGAAGATCATCACATCCACCAACCTCAAGTCAGATCTGTTTATCTGGTCTGGATCTACTGTCTCCAGAATTCTTCTCCTCTTGTCCTCATGATCCTTTTCCTGCTTTATTTCTTCATTAATCATAAGAATGTATGGTGTGTTTATTACTCATTTCTCATGACTTCCTTCTCTTACTTTTTTCCATTCTAATTCAGTATTTTCTCTAGTCTGGATCTACATTTTATGCTCTCCTGAAATCCAATTGTCTAGATTGTTTCACCTTGAATTGCTGGCAGCCCAAATCATTCTGAAAGTATGTTTTGTTGTTAAATCAATGCCACATTCTAATTCATGAAAAACAAATTTGCCTTATGTAACAGTGTATTTTTCCAAGTTATCATCAAGTTTTCCATTTGAATTTTTTATGGGGACCACCAGGAGATAATGAAAAATGATGGAAAATAATGAAAAGGAATGAAAAATGATGAAAAATAATGGAAAATAATAAAAATTAATGACCAATAATAAAGAATAATGAATAATAATGAAAAGGCTATGAAAAATAATCAAAAATAATCAAAAATAATCAAAAATAATCAAAAATAATCAAAAATAATCAAAAATAATCAAAAATAATCAAAAATAATCAAAAATAATCAAAAATAATCAAAAATAATCAAAAATAATCAAAAATAATCAAAAATAATCAAAAATAATCAAAAATAATCAAAAATAATCAAAAATAATCAAAAATAATCAAAAATAATCAAAAATAATCAAAAATAATCAAAAATAATCAAAAATAATCAAAAATAATCAAAAATAATCAAAAATAATCAAAAATAATCAAAAATAATCAAAAATAATCAAAAATAATCAAAAATAATCAAAAATAATCAAAAATAATCAAAAATAATCAAAAATAATCAAAAATAATCAAAAATAATCAAAAATAATCAAAAATAATCAAAAATAATCAAAAATAATCAAAAATAATCAAAAATAATCAAAAATAATCAAAAATAATCAAAAATAATCAAAAATAATCAAAAATAATCAAAAATAATCAAAAATAATCAAAAATAATCAAAAATAATCAAAAATAATCAAAAATAATCAAAAATAATCAAAAATAATCAAAAATAATCAAAAATAATCAAAAATAATCATAAAGGGTGATATCAAATTCATGGCTCAAATGAGCCATGTGGCACGGCTACACCTGATCTGTGCAGACCCCACACAATTGGAGTGTGGTCAGGCTGTACTCCACACGGCACCCAACTGCTGTGTGCTGGCCGCACAACTACATTTGAGCTGCGTAGAGCCCCACACCGCTCAAATGTTGTTGTGTTGCCATGCCACACGGCCAGCCCATCCACATTCAAGCCCTGTGGGGCTCTACATGGCTAAAATGTAGTTGTGTAGCCATGCCACATGGCTACAATTCTGGTTGGCAAATAATAAAGGGTATAAAATAAACCAAAATAAACTAAATAAAAATACAAAAAAAAAACAGAAATCAACCAAAAGATCAAAAAAAGTTGATTATTTGGTTAAAAAAACAAGAAAATGAGAAATAAAAGAAAAATAATTAAAAGAAAATAAAATAAGAATAAAAACAACAAACACTGAAGACAACCAACTGGTTGTCTTTGGATTCAAGTAAAAAATTCAAGTTCAACTTGACTAGCCCTAAAGTAAAAGGGCCAAAAAATGCAAGAAGTCTTTTGACCAGCCCTGAAGTAAAAGTGCCACAAAAATACCTGTCTTTTTACCAGCCATAAAATACAAGATGTCTTTTTACCAGCCCTAAAGTAAAAGTGCCAAAAAAATACAAGTCTTTTGACCAGCCCTAAAGTCAAAACCCCCAAAAAAACAGACAAGTTCAACTTGTGTTAAGCTGATCCCATCACAAGCTTAACACAAGTTAAGCTTGTGATGGGATCAGCCCAACACAAGGCCAACTGACTCACTATTAAAATCTCATTCAAAACACTCATCATTAAGATTTTAACTCAAAACAATCAACATAATTATGTTCAAAATGTGATAACCCTTTATATTAATAGAATTATGATATCAGCATGTTAGACCCAACTCAAATGATGAAATTAATTTACATGTTAGAATACAACTCATGTTTACCTTTGAGGTTATCAACCCAACAAGCTGCTTTTTTAGAAATCATGGAAAGTGGTTTGGAAACTATGGGCAGGATTGGAATCAAATCTCCCTTCAGTACAAGGTGGACCCAATGGTTATTGTTAACAAAGCAAATTAACAGAGGATCTGATTGTTGTTTTACACCCATTTTCATAGGACTAAAAGAACAACATGATTCCAATGAAATGAAACATATTGGTCTTCCATAAGTATCAGCTATGATATGACCTATCTCAAGCTTTGAAATCCATTTCAAAGAGGGAATCCTTTCATTCATGTCATTGAAATCAAGCCTTTGTTCTATCTTTTCAATATCTTTGCTGCTGCCAAGTATCTTAGAATAGCACCCTTATTTTTTCTCAATTTTTCAAGTATTTCTTCTTTAACTTTAAACCATTTATCCTCATCATACCCAAGTTATTTAGCAATTACTCTAAAACCACAATTTCCATCACCAACTGGGTCCCAAACCTCACCCAAGAACTTATGTAAGTTCTCAGGTATTTGATTGAGGTAATTTGCTTCCTAAAATCAAAAAAGGATTCAGCTGAAATTATGATCTCATTAAAGTAATCACCACTCACCAAAGATGAGCTTCTGTTTGACTCCTCCATTGCATCTGCTTCATCTTCTGAGAAGGAATTGGATTCCAAAGGCACCAAACCCAATGAACTTTCAATCTCTTCCACTGAACTATGAAATTTAGATGAAGAGCCTTAATTGGACTAGAAACATTTCTCAATCATTTCATTAAACCAAAAAAATGAACCTTTCACAAAAGAAAAGACTTACAATCATCTGTCTTTTCTTCTTTGGTGCCCTTCTACTTCTCTTTTTCCGCTTAATTTCCATTTCAATGTGTTTGAATCAAGAAGGATCTCACCAAGTATCTGTCAATTTTGGATGGCCTCTGCTTGATTGCAAGACTTTAGGTTCAAGCCTTGGCTTTGATCAATAATTGGCCGTCTCCTTCATCAAGTGCTTTAACCGCCTGCAATAATCTTTATCAGGATGATTCAAGATCATTGCCTTGAGCTTCTCATGTAACTGAGAATTGTTGAGCAGTTCATCAACATTGACCTTTAAAAATTCAAAAGGATCAAACATTAGTCAAGTAGGAATCATCATTCTAGTCAAGTAGGAATCATCATTCAAAAAGCATTTATAAAAAAGCATTAATCACAAATTGATTTGAAAAATCCAACTTAAATCAACTTACAGAACTAGAACTGCAAGTGGCATAATAATCCAACCTCCCCTGAGGATGAACATCTTCAGTCACAAAGGAGCCTCTTGACACTAGTAGGTCCCCTATTTGGTGGGAACAGGGCAAACCCATAGTCATTTAGTATGACTTGGTGCACACTTCCCCATCATGGTTTCACTTTAACCTCTCTAATTGATCCCCAACATGTTTGATTGCTTTTAAAGATACCTTGTATCCCAATGGTAACAATTCAGTATGAAGAACTATTCCAATCTTTATTCAAGATTTTTAAAGCGCAGCCTTAACCAATTTAATGTAATTCGAAACTGTTCCCTCTAGGTTTTTCCAAACATCCAATATGTTTCCCAACAAGTTTGCAAGGCATTGTTTGAGAGTAGCATGGGCCCCTTCAAACCAAGAGGTCATTTTATTTCCAAAGTCTTGGTTTTTGCAATTCCAAGCCATTACAAATTTCTCTTTGATTCAGAAGATATTATGATCCATATAATTGAGTACATCCTTGCATTCTTCCAAAAAACACTTTATACAAGTCATAATGTAAGCCACCCAAAACTAGGAATATCAACAGTAGAGGCAGTGATTTGGCACTTACTTTCAGTTCTGCATCATTGACCTCTGCCTCCTCCTTAAATTTTGAGGCACCATACTTAGCCTACAGAGACATAAAGCTTTTCCACCCTTCAACATAATTATTAAAGCGCACTTTACAGTTTGCTTGTATTTTTTTAGACAAGTGCCATTGACAGCACTGTCTTTTTGACTCAGGGAATGTTTGTTCTAGATCTGGTATCAAAGTTTTTTCACGGTCCTTCACAAAGACTTTGAGAAGTCTCTCAGTATCAAAAGCCAACTCCTTTAGTGCATTTAAAGACCAACTGTAAAACTCAAACATTTCTATTTTTATAAAAACAGGGGCTTTTTTGAAAGTTTTCTGGTTGGAAGTCATTCCTACGTTGTGCAACAGGGGGATGTTGTAATTATTTGTCATATAAGTACAATAAATCATAGCTATATGATTGAATTGCTTGCAAACATTTTACAACTCCGGGTGAGCCAAGAATAGGGCCTCCAAGTGACCCTCTCCCCTGAATTTTGGTTGATGAACCCAACCTGAATTACCAAGTTATTCAAAGAGGACCTCCATAAAACTTTTTCTCTTCAGTTCTTCAAGCGCTACCTTACGTTTAGTATTATAGATTGTTTGGTCATCAACATATTTGCCACCATTTATCTTGCTCAATTTTCTTTTGAGTTGAATTGTATTGAGCCTGTAATTCATGCCTTCTTTTGGATTTTCTAAGGCTAACCCAGAGATTCTCCTCAGGTGAGGATGCACTGAGGGGTGTGGAAATGGTTCATGGTTATGTTGATCAGTCTTGTAGGATATTTGCCACAAGGGATCAGCCTTTGTGTGACTAGCATGGATTCAAAACTTGCACCCAACCTTCCTTGTGTGAGTTTGCCTTGACCATTTGGTGAGCAATTACCCACAGTACAATACATTTCTATCACAGGCTAATTCCAAATATTGATTAGGCTTTGAGTTGAAAACTGTTAAAGCCTAACCATGCTTCATTTCCCATTTTTGACAATATGTTTGTGCCTCTTCCCTAGTAGGAAAGGCTCTCACAGGATGTGGGGAAGGTGGATCTGTCATAGTTACAAAGTTATATTGATGGCATTCACTCCATCAGTTTCAATCAAATTAAATATGTAGAAGACCAGTAGCCTCAAATTTTACTCACCACCAGAGATCATGTCCATTTTTGAAACATTTTTTTCCTCAATTTTCACCCTTGATGAGGATGAAATTGGTGATTCCAATGATTAATTACCCAAATACTTCTTTTCCACAGCTTTTTTCACTTCACCAATGTAGTACTTGAACATGGCCATGTTAAGAGGACAACTTTCCACTGCTCCCATAATGCAATAGAAAATGAAATGCTACTTCAGTATTCAATCCAACTTTCAATTGAACAACTACCAAGTTTTCTGACTTTCAAGTTGAGAAAGATCAATCTTGTGGGATTTTTTATTTGCAGTTTCCTATAGTGTCACTTTAATTTCACTTGATTTTGTTTTAATTTCACTTTAGTGTCACTTTATGATTGCTAGATGTGGAACAACAGTTCCACATAGTAGGCATTGATACCAAATATGGGCTTATGGAACCCAAATGTGGCCCAGGATTAATTTCTAGGTTTTGAAGGGATTTCAGACTCTGAGGGAGGGACAGGCACAGATCAGGTATGGACTACCTTCCTCTTTATTGCCTAGGAGGAGAAACTGTGGGAAGTGGAGGAGATTTTTTGGTAAAAAAAGCAGGATTGGGGGAGGTTAAAGAGAGAGATGTTGGCAAGGTTGGGATAGTGCAAGCCCCGTTTCTGAGAAAGAAATTTTGAACAAGACGCCAAGGAAGCAAGAAAGTACAGAGGGGTACAGACAGGCAAAGGTTTGGAGGAGTAAATGTCAAATTTCCAGCATATCTACGGGTATTTGGCAAAGAACAAGGCTGTTGTGGGGCAGACAGGGGCCATGAAGCAGGTGTTCTTGGGCGGGCTTGCGCCTCAACTATGTTTTCAAGTACAATGGTATCTGTATGATCATGGCTTGTTCAAAAGATTGTTAGATGGGAGAGTTGCAATTCTTCCGGACTTGTTGGTCATCCACAAGGCCATGGAAAGCAAAATAAACCTAGACAAGCTCATTGTGGAAATGGTAAGAACATACCTGGCAGCCTCCAAGAAGTTGGTGACGCTCTTGGTGCCAGCCCCTACTCAAGTGCCAGCCATGCAACCGCCAACACCCTCTTGCGCTGCAATGCCTCAGCCCGCTCCGGGACCATTGGTTGGTAAAATGACAGAGATCTTGTGGCATCTACGGATCTTCCTCAACCAGACATTGGCTCCAACGGCTTCAATGGCACAAACCCAACTGGGCGCAACACAACCTCATATGGTGGAAGGTTTCCAGCCTCCCAGGGGGGCCTCTGGAGGGTTTGGGGTGGGCGCTTGTATGCATTGCAGGGAAAAAGGGCACTGGAAGTCAGGGTGTGCACACCTCACTCAAGACATGAATGAGGGGCTGGTTCTCACGTGCAGATTGAATTTCATATTCCCAATGGGTGAATCGGTGGAGCTGAAAACAGTTCAGCCACCTCCCATGGTAAAAATAAAAGAACAGGAAAAGGCTCTGGCCAACACTGCTTGGGTATTGTTTGAAATTTTCACTGCCCCAGTACCTGGGAATCCCCAAGAGTGGAGGCCAAAGTGAGGGAATTGGCAGCAAACCAATTGTTTGTGGTAGAAAGGATGGACATTGATGTTAAAGAACAACCATTGGCCCCAAAGGCAGGCATGGGCATTCCAACAGGGGATGGGCTGCCAGCAAATCCCATGGGGAGAAAGATGGCGGAGGAGATTTTCCAAAGAGTGATGGGGAATGACTTGCCAATAACCCTAACTCTACAGGAATTAGGGGCGGTGTCCCCAGCAGTTTTAGACAAGATGGTCAAGGCATTGAAGTAGTGCAGGCATGGCTGGGTTCCAGCAACAGTCCAGCGGGTGAACATGGCGGAGGAGGATGTAGACTGCCAGCTGTTCCAGTTGAAGTCTTAATTGGTTCTGCTTGCCTAATTCACAATGAGAATTGCACGGAAGAAGGTATGGGAAATGGTATGTAGCGGGTCAATGCTCAACTTTCTTCCATCAAGATTGGTTGAAAAGCTGGGTTTGGTACAGAGAAAGTGTGCAATGGGGCTTTGCGCATTGAACATCAGAGAGAGTTGCGTGGACAGGGTAGTGGAGGCAGATGAGGCAGAGGTGTCAAAATTCTGAAATCCCCTATGGTTTCTCTTGGTGGAGTGTGGCAACATTATTTTGGGACGGCTGTTTATGTTTGGATTCAAGGCCCAAATGGTATTCAACTCCAAGGTGTGTACAGAAGTGTTAATGGTCAAGTATTCATTTGGAATGCGGTTGAAGACAACAATCTGCGACCACGGAAGAGGAAAATGGGTGCAGAGACCAGCAATTTGGGGCAAAAACAAGTCCAACAGGGGGGGTTTGACTGTAAGGGTCACCCCATGGATGATTTTACCTAGCCAGCCGCGGTTACTGCGCAGAGCTAGCTCCAACTTTGCGCAAGCAGTAAGGTTATGGGCTGGTTCCAAAAAGGTGCAATATTTTTTGGACTGGAAGCTTGTCAATTCAACAAGTTATTGAAGCTTTCCTTTGCGTATCCTGGAATCCAGAATATGACTTAATTCCCACTCTAAGTGATCTTGAACATTTACGGGTTCTGGAGGTGAATGCGCCTTGCCTGGGTATAATAATTGAGCCGGTTATAGGAGAGACACATGAAAGACCAGGTGGATACCTTTCCATTTTTCAGGTGAGGAAAGTTTAAAAGCATTAGGGGAGATGACTGATTCTACTTTAAATGGGCCAAGCTTCTTCTCAGAGAGTTTCCTGGTAGGAAAAGTGCTTCAAATGTTGCAAGCATTGAGCCAAACCTGGTCTCCTACTGAAAAGGTTGGTGCAGAAGTGCAAAGTTGGTCTGCTTGCTCCTTGTAGCGTTTGTTTTCTTCTTCAAGTTTGGATTGGAGTTGCAATTGGAGAGATTTGATGAGAGTAAGATATTTGGTAGTGGGTTGAGAAGGTGCTACATGAATAGAATCAAAATTTGGCTTTCTTCCATAAAGATTTTGAAAGGGAAACTGTTTGGATGTGGCGTGAGTGGAGTTGTTGTATGGGAATGTGGCAAGTTCAAGCCATTGAAACCAATTGTCCTGTTTATAGGCAATGTACATTCAAAGATACTGTTCAAGGATCTGATTTACTTGTTTGGTTTGCCCATCTGTTTCTTTTTGGTAAGCCATTGATAAGTTGCAAGTGATTTTCAAATGCTGACAAAGAGAGGTCCAAAAGCTTGAAACAAACAATGATCCACAATCACTAACTATGCTATCAGGGAGACCATGCTTTGAGAAGAAATTTTCTATGATGAGATTAGCTAGTTCTTCTGAAGAGGCAGTTACAGTAGAGCAAAGAAACAAATTCATTTTTGAGAAGCAATCTACTATTACTAGAATAGCATCATAACCATTAGAAAGAGTTAGTTGAGAAATTAAATCCATAGACAACAAGTGCAAAGGAATAGGCAGAATTGGAAGTGACTGAAGCAGCCCATAGTTCCAGTGATTTGAGGAATTGTTACAATTACAATCATAGCATGCACTAACATAGTCTTTTACTTCTCTGGTCATGCCAGGCCAATAGAAGTCTTTTGCAATCAACTGGTGGATTTTATAATTACCATAATCACCAGCAAGCAGAAAATTATGCCAAGACTCAAAGATATCTGACTTAATGCAAGGATTATTGGGAACTACTATACAATCTTTATAAACTAAATAACTTTTTTCATCTATACAATAATTGCTTGAAGGTGAATTTGCACTCTTGCAAAGCTCATTACACTTGGGGTTTTTTAGTTGAGCTTGTCAAAGTTTGGAAGCTTTGTCTCAAATTTGTGTGGGGATTGATCTGAGTTGGCAGATTGATTTGAAGAGAAAAGTGTCCTAACGTTTTCAGGATTTTTGTCTGCAAAGGAGCTCCCCCCTGGGTAAATGTTGTACCAAAGTGATAAAGCATCAGGAACAAGCGCTTGTTTCCCAGGGAAGTAAATGATTGTAAATTTGAACTCAGAGAGATATTTGGCCCATTGCACCTGTCTGAATGTGAGGAATTTTTAGCATATAAAATATTTAAGAGAATTATGATCAGTAGGAACCTCAAAAGGCTCTAGAAGGCTCAAAAGGTATGAAAAACATTTTTCCAAGCAATAAAAATTTCAAGAAGTTCCTTTTCATGAATATTGCAGTTAATCTCTGCAGCAAGAAACTTGCAAGACTGAAAGGCAACGGGATGAAAGAGATTAGAAGAAGAGAAAAACTGCAAGATTAATCCTGCAATTAAATAGTTTCTTGTGTCCGTTTCCACAATAGTGCAAGCTACCTTGTTGAAGTGAGTGAGTATTAGAGCAGTGGTAAAAGCTTTTTTCAGAGCTTCAAACTCCAAAGCGGCTTCTTCTTTAAAAATAAAATGAGTGTCTTTTTGAAGAAGGTTAGTAAGATTCACAGTCTTCTTGGTGTAGTGCTTAATAAACCTCCTGTAAAAATTACCAAAACCAAGAAAAAATTGAAGGGATTCAACAGAAGAAGGTTTTTTCCAGTACAATATGAATGAGTTGGCTCTTTTCTGGGTCCATGGCTAGTCCCTGCTGCAAACCTATTACACCTAAAAATTGAAGAGATTGAGCATGAAATTTGCACTTAGAGGCTTTTGAAAAAACTTTATTCTTTTTGAGTTGCTGCAGCACCTCTTGCACATGGGAAATGCGCTCCTTGAGAGTTTTTGAGTAGAAAAGTATATCATCAAGATATACCACAAGGTATTTCTCTACAAGGTCAGCAAAAATAGCATTAACAAAATGTCAAAAAGTGGAAGGAGCGTTACAGAGGCTGAAAGGCATGAAAGTATACTTATAGATGCCAAAATGTGTTTGCATTGTGGTCAAGTACTCATGACCCTTTGCAATTCAAATCAAGTTATATTCACCTCAAAGGTCTAACTTTGAGAAATAAGCAGCTCCATGGAAGGGAGTGAGGAGGTGCAACATGGGAAGTACTGGGTAGGCATTATTCTGGGTTACCTGGTTCAGTTTCCTATAGTTGAAGGGCAAAGGCAGCCCTCTTTCTTCAGAAAAAATAGGACGGGAAAGCTGGTGTTTGAATTGCTTGGTCAAAGAAATTCTTTTGATACATTTTTGGCAATGTATTCTTGAAGCGCAGTTGATTCTTGCTTCAAGAGGGAGTAGACTGAACCGGGTGATGGAGGCAAACAAGTAAGTTCAATTTTGTGATCATATGAACAGCATGAAGGAAGTGTATCAGCCTTAACAACTGAAAACATGTCAGAAAAGTCATGATAAACCGTAGTTAAAGACTCTTGAATGATTTCTAAATCTTCAATCTCATCATTGTCTTCTAACACAGGGTTTGAAGTATTTGCACAATGCAAGAGGATTAAGGAGCTCAAAATACACCTTTTGGTAGGCGCCTGTTTCTCTTCTAAGAAACAAGGAAGAGTTAATTTGGAAAAATAAGAAATAACTCCTAAATCTGTAGAGGGAACTTGGGAATGGAATTCAGGATACTGCAAATCTCCTGGCGGAAAAGTGTCATCCAACTCAATGACAGTTTCAGGTAGGCTGTTTAATTCCTGGTTGATGGAAGGGTTATTTTTCTGGGAATTCAAGTTGGAAAGGTTAATTACTCCTTGTTGCAAATTCAAATCCGGATTTCAGTAAAATAGAAATTCATAGCCTAGAATGGTATCATCCATTCCATGGATATCCAAGACAAACAAATCCCATTCAATGCTGGGGAAATTGAAAAAAGGAAATGTCCATTTTACCTTATGGGTAACCCAATGAGACGGCTTTTTTGCACTACTTACTAGATAGACGGGAAATTTTTATATCTTGGAACGTGTAAGATTTTTAGAGGTGGACAATGCTGCATTTATAAAAGAAAAATTAGAACTGGGATTTAGTAAAACTCAACAAGGAGTTTTTTTGGAATGGAAGAGTAAAAATATCAAACTTGGAGCACCAAGTGACTTGCAAGTGCAAAGATTGACTTGCTGTTTAGATAATGGGTAGCTTCCCTTGCAAGTGTCAGAAAAACAACCAGCTTTTTTTTTGACAGCTTAACCACTTCACACTCTAGCCGCTCCGCGCAACTATTGACATCATTACTACCTCCTCAATACATACACAAACCTGCCTTTTCCCTCCTTAACCATTACTTTTTCTTCAGAATCCCGGTTTCTGTTTCCAGGAACTTTGGAGTGTTGGTGGTGGTCTTCCCTTTTTGGTTGGAGTTTGAGTTTAAGGTTTATTTTCTTTGCTTTGGATTCTTCTGTTGTTGTTTTGAAGAGTCATCCACCTTTGGGGCCGAGGTGGACTGTCCATGATTTTTTTCTAAAGGGAGGTTCTTATCATGATATCCATTATCAAGCTTGATCATTGGTCAATTAGCTGCTGAAGGTAGGTTGTCTTATGTCCCCCAACTGCAAGTTGTTTTTTCAAGCGTGCGGTTAAAACCTTTTGGAGAGGAGTGCTGCTTTGTTCCACTGAATGCGGGACTTCAGCTTTTGTAATTGAGAGATGTAAATAGAAGGCCTACTATTTTCCTTCATCAGCAAGCTATTTAATTTGCACTTGGCCTTGCAAACTTCATGGGGGTTGCCAAACAAGGTGAACAGTTGTTGCTCAAATTTGTTCCAGTTGTTGCTTGAATTTGATCCAGTTGTTGAATATACAAGTGGGACTAGTACTATCTAATAATTTGAGGTACGTTTTGAACCATTGCAAGGCTCTACCTCCTAGCACCACAAAAAAAGTAGTGGCACTTGCTAGCAAGTGCCATCAAGGAAGCTCTGGTTGAAGCTCTGTCCAATCTCTAATTGAAGGTATTTTCATTCTCTAACATGTTTTTGGTTCACAGTGACTGTGCACAATGAAGAGTGACTGTGCACAATTCAGAGTGACTGTGAACAATGCACAGTGACTGTGCGCAATCAACAGCAACTGTGCACAACGCACAGCAACTGTGCACAATGCATAGCAACTTTGCACAATGCACACCAACTGTTCACAATTTGTAGGTACTTTGCACAATACACAGCAACTGTGCACAATGCACAGCAACTGTGCACAATGCACAGCAACTGTGCACAATGCACAGCAACTGTGCACAATGCACAGCAACTGTGCACAATGCACAGAAACATTGCCCAATGCACAGCAACTTTGCACAATTCATGCGCTGTTCACAATGCACAGCAACTGTGCACTATGCACAGCAACTGTGCACAATAAACAGCAACTGTGCACAATAAAAAGCAACTGTGCACAATGCACAGCAACTGTACACAATGCCAGAAACTGTGCACAATGCACAGCAACTGTGCACAATGCCAGCAACTTTGCACAATGCCAGCGACTGTGCACAATGCACAGCAACTGTGCACAATGCCAGCAACTGTGCACAATGCCAGCAACTGTGCAAAATGCACAGCAACTGTGAAAAATGCACAGCAACTGTGCAAAATGCACAGCAACTGTGCAAAATGCACAGCAACTGTGCAAAATGCTCAGCAACTGTTCACAATGCACAGAAACTGTGCACAATGCACAGCAACTGTGCAATGTAGCTTGGATAAGTATTGTGCACATTCACTGTGCATTGTGCATTGGAGCTTGGATAAATATTGTGCACTGTTGCTGTGCATTGTGCACAGTTGCTGGCATTGTGCACAGTTGCTGGCATTGTGCACAGTTTCTGTGCATTGTGCACAGTCAGTGACTATGCATTGGAGCATTGATAAATTTTGACCTGAGCTTTCTAGGAGCTTGAGCTGAGCTTGGCCATATATTGGGCAAGAGCTCTGTGATGGTACTTTCTAGCAAGTGACATGCAGATTTCTGTGGTGTAGGAAGGAAGACACATATATGACTTTTTGACGGTTGGAAGGGAATTTTTTGGGGTCATTTGAGAAGATTATTTTGCACAACTGTAGGTATGAGCGGAGCTTATGTGGATGCTCCCCATTTAAGTGGTCAGGCTGCTTCATTCCTGGAGTGCAAAAGCTTGGAGTGCTTGCACTAGGTTGCAAGGTGTGTTGATTGAGAGCTTTGAACAACATAGAGATAAACTCCTGAGCTTCCAACATGGGAGAATTTCAGCTAGGCCTTTCCCTACCACAAGTCAAGGCTTCATTGGAGGAGTGGTTGGAATCTTTGGGTTTCTTGAGGGGATCCACCGGAGCTTTGGAAATGAGTCTTTTGGCTAAGGGGTTGTTGATTGGTTCAACTGAAGTTGATTTAGAAGAGGGAACAGGATCTAAGGGTTGTCTGGCCCAAGAAACGCTGGATATCCCTATCATGTTGATATCATCATTGCAAGGGGTGAGGGAAGCGTGTCCAGTCAAGTGAGTAGGTGAAATTGTAAAAAATGAAATCTAAGATAGATTGGCAGTCTATAATAGATGAGTTGAGTTAGTTAATGTACTTTCACACAACCTCCCCATGTACTGGGGGGATCTTTAGGTAATTGTGAGCGCAAGGGAGAAAGCTAAGTGCAAGGACAAGTGTGAGGTAGCAAGGTGCTAACTGCAAGATGTTTTTGACAGCAAGTAGCAATAGGGATGGAGTTGTTCTGTAGAGATGAAGCTGAGGCGAGGCCCAATTTGATGGTCTTCCCCTAGCAAAGCATAAAACGTATGAAATTAACTAACTGAGGAAACAATCTGCAGGCAAGGAGTGAGGTATTAGTTGTTTCAATTGAAAGTTGGATTGAATACTGAAGTAGCATTGCATTTTTTTGTATTATGGGAACAGTGGCAAGCCCTAATTTCAACATGCCTTTGTTCAAGGACTACATTAGTGCAATGAACAAAGCTGCTGAAAAGAAGTATTTGGGAAATTAATAATTGGAAGCCCAATTGCATCCTCATCAAGGGTGACCATTGAGGAACAAAATCTTTCACAAATGGACATGACATCTGCTGGTGAGTAACATTTTATGTTACTGGTCTTTTCAATATTTGATTTGATTGAAAATGATGGAGTGCATGCCATCAATATAACCATGAAACAGTAACTTTGACCATGTAACTATGAAAGATCCACTTGCCCCACCTCCTGTGAGAGCTTTTCCTACTAGGGAATAGGAACAAACATATTATCAAACATGGGTGATGAAGCATGGTTACTCTTTAACATTTTTCAACTCAAATCAATGTAGTGCTTGAACATGGCCATGTTAAAAGGAGGGCTTGTCACTTCTCCCATAATGCAATAGAAAATGCAATTCTACTTCAGTTTTCAATCCAATTTTCAATTCAACAACTACCAAGTTTTCTCACTTTCAAGTGGAGAAAGATCAATTTTGTGGGATTTTTTATTTGCAGTTTCCTATAGTGTCACTTTAATTTCACTTGATTTCACTTTAATTTCACTTTATTGTCACTTTATGATTGCTAGATGTGGAAAAACAGTTCCACATAGTCCGCGTTGATCCCAAATTTGGGTTTATGGAACCCAAATGTGGTCCAGGGCTTGCAAAAAATCTGGCACAACCCCTGGGGGGCCATGTATCCCCGTACATGGCTCAAAACTGCTGTGTAAAGGGGTACACTGCTCAAATATGCCATGTATTGGGAGTAGGTGGCCCCCCAAGGTTTTTCATGTTTGAGATGGCCCCTTGGGCGCTTCTAGACGCGTTTTCTGGCCCAAATGCGCGTCTTGGACCCATGTATGGGCCCACACGCATCCATTGGGCTGTTTAGGGCCCTATACAACTCCCACACAACTGGGAGTTGTGAATTTAACATCACCCAATGAAAAATAATGAAAAGGGTGATGATAAACTCACCGATCCAACCGTAGGGTAGTTGTTTAGGTCCCTACACAGACTATTTGAGACGTGGGAGCCCATAGACAACTACAAAGGGCCATTCCAAACGGGCGCAAGCCCCGGGGGGTCATATAGGAGCCATTCCCCCCCCCCAGAAATGGCAATTTTGAGCCGTGTACGGAGGTACACAGCTTGAATCTGCTGTTTTTGGGGGTGCGCAACGCCCAGAAAACTCTGGAAAGCCTTTTCCACTGACCTTAGCAGGGAATTGGCCCATGCAGGGAGGAGTAAGATTGGAAGAGATAGCAGATAACTTCCCCCAGATTTGGACATTTTGAAGGAATTTGTGGAAATGACCTTTGCCTTATGGGATGTGGGTGGAGAAGAAACCCCTAAGCCCATCAACAAGACCTAAGTGGAGATCTAGAAAGAAGTCAAGTTTCAGCAACTTTAAATAGATGAGCTTCTGAATATGAAGGAAGAAATTGAAAAACTCACTATGGCTTTAAACCAGAAGCAGGCACCTCCCCACTTTGATAGGATCAACCATGAGATGGCACCAACCTACAGACCCCCAGCTCCCAATGCAGGACATAGATGGCCAATAAGATGTTCCTATTGCAAGGATGAACTCCATACCCAACTCACCTGCCCAGAATTGATAGAAGATATCAAGGCAAGGAGGGTCTTCAAGCAAGGACCCAACTACTACTACCCAAACAGAGAACCCATAACTTATAGCAACCAGGAAAGTTTGATAGATCAAGTCAAGAAATTCTCAGAGGCTCAACAAATGCCAAAGGCAGAAGAACCTCAGAAGAACAAAGAGAAAACTTATGTTGCAGCATTCTTGAAGACTGGAAATTGAGAAGCTTGGAAACCACCAGAGGTAAATATGAAGGAATCTCAAGTTCAATGGGGAATGATAAGATCACAAAGGCTGGCAGGGAGTCCACCAGAGAAGGAAAGCACCCCAGAGGTACCAGTAGTAGACCAGGGAACCTCAGCACCAACTAAGTAATCACCCCCAGAACCAAGGAAGAGGAAGAAAACCTATCCCAGAGCATGGGTGGAAGTGGACCAAGATTCTGAAGTAGAAGGAGATCCCCCCAAAGAAACAGTAACTGAACCTGTGAAGAAGCATAAAATGAAGTCAGAAAAATTGGATAGTCAGGAAGGAACCAAGATGGAACAGATTTTGAAAAAGGGAATATTAAAACAAAAGTTTAACCTTACCTTGGAGGAGCTCCTCTCAGTTTCAACAAATTTCTTCCAGCTGTTAGAAAATATGAACCCTGAAAGGAACATTTCACAAAAAAAAGGCCTGTAAAACATGAACCATGAATATCAATAGGAGGATAAATGGATGTCAGCACCACTATGAGGACTTTTGAGATGATGAATACCCATGCTCAACTGGCAAAAATCACACCTATGCTTGCCAATTGGGACTCATTGTTGTTTGGATCAAAGGAAAGAAGATCAGGGCCCTGGTGGATACTGGTGCTTTTTTTTGGCTCACCACAGTCCAGTGGCATGTGGGATTCCACACAAGTACATTTGAGCCATGTGGAGTTCTACATGGCTGGAATGTAGTCGTGCAGCATCCCACACAAGCCCAGACTTTGTTGGGTGGGCTGCGCGGTGCTTTGAGCCGTGGGTATATGGACACGGCTTGAATGTGGTTGTGTGGCATGCCACAGGGCTCATTTTGAGTGGTGTCCACAGCTCAATGGGCCATGAATCCAACATTACCCTAATGAAAAATAATGAAAAATAATGAAAAATAATGAAAAATAATGAAAAATAATGAAAAATAATGAAAAATAATGAAAAATAATGAAAAATAATGAAAAATAATGAAAAATAATGAAAAATAATGAAAAATAATGAAAAATAATGAAAAATAATGAAAAATAATGAAAAATAATGAAAAATAATGAAAAATAATGAAAAATAATGAAAAATAATGAAAAATAATGAAAAATAATGAAAAATAATGAAAAATAATGAAAAATAATGAAAAATAATGAAAAATAATGAAAAATAATGAAAAATAATGAAAAATAATGAAAAATAATGAAAAATAATGAAAAATAATGAAAAATAATGAAAAATAATGAAAAATAATGAAAAATAATGAAAAATAATGAAAAATAATGAAAAATAATGAAAAATAATGAAAAATAATGAAAAATAATGAAAAATAATGAAAAATAATGAAAAATAATGAAAAATAATGAAAAATAATGAAAAATAATGAAAAATAATGAAAAATAATGAAAAATAATGAAAAATAATGAAAAATAATGAAAAATAATGAAAAATAATGAAAAATAATGAAAAATAATGAAAAATAATGAAAAATAATGAAAAATAATGAAAAATAATGAAAAATAATGAAAAATAATGAAAAATAATGAAAAATAATGAAAAATAATGAAAAATAATGAAAAATAATGAAAAATAATGAAAAATAATGAAAAATAATGAAAAATAATGAAAAATAATGAAAAATAATGAAAAATAATGAAAAATAATGAAAAATAATGAAAAATAATGAAAAATAATGAAAAATAATGAAAAATAATGAAAAATAATGAAAAATAATGAAAAATAATGAAAAATAATGAAAAATAATGAAAAATAATGAAAAATAATGAAAAATAATGAAAAATAATGAAAAATAATGAAAAATAATGAAAAATAATGAAAAATAATGAAAAATAATGAAAAATAATGAAAAATAATGAAAAATAATGAAAAATAATGAAAAATAATGAAAGTGGTCCTGGAGTGTTGGATGGAAATTTCAGAGGGTTTCAGAAAGTTTGAGGAGGATGAGGAGGGGATGATAGGAAGAGGAAGGTTTGAATCAACTTATGAGGGGGCATGAGGGGTCCTAGATGGTCAGAGACTTGGGAAGAAACAGAAAGGTTTTTTTGGTGAGGAGGAGATGAGTGGTGGTGGTGAAGTAGTTAATCATGAGGAGGAGATTATTTGTGTTGCTGAGGTGATGTGTTGATTTTTGGTGAGTAAAGATGGCTTTTGATGAGATGGTGGGAGGATCTGGTGGTTGGTTGGTGGTGAGGTGAAGATTGTGCTGATTGGCTTTGAGAGGGGAGGAGTTGGAGTCCAGTGAGGTGGAGGGAGGCGGAGATGGTGGTTGATGGTGAAATGAAGGTGGGTGAGGGGTGGGGAGGACTGGTGATAAGGAGTGGGTGGTTAAAATACAAACTCTGCCCCCCCCTCCCCCCAAAAAAAAATAAATAAATAAAATCAAATAAAAAATAAAAAGGGGGAAATGATAACATTGTGGAATCAAATCTATCAAAATTGGAAATGAGCAAGAGTGAGAGGAAGAATATGCTCTCTCATTGAGAAAAAATGAATGGAAAGATGAGATAGTAATTGCTTGGGGAGGGTCAGGAATATGATTCCAATATTTGTTTCCATTGATATTTGATTATGACCAATAATTTATGCAGAATATTTTAGCAGGCAGGATTTTTGATAAGTATATTCTTTTCTTTGGAAGTTTTGAGCTGGTTTGGAATTTCTCTCAAGCTGTCCCATCTTCACTTTAGGACTTCTATGGCACTCTTAATCCAAAAGTTTGATTGAGCAAGATAAAATTAGAAATTATTTTTGCCATGATCATTGGAAGAAAAATTCTGTCATTCTGGGAAAAAATATATTTCACTAGAATAATCTGAATCTTCCAGAGGGGATTAATTTCCATAAAATTAGGTTCTTTGCTTCTTTTGCAAAACACATTGGATTAAAGAGATATCAATTATCAAAAGAAATTTGGATTCTAGAATGGATGGAAATGAAATTCTTTTTATCAAAAAATAGTTTTAAAGGAAAATAGCATCTAACAAAGCAAAGATGAAATTTTGGGTCAGAGTTTTGTCAAACAATTTGTTTTGAAATGAATGGATTTCCTTTTCTTCCAAGGAAAGTAGTGGTTGCCCTCAAGCTTGGTTTTTTGGCTGAAGGGGCTGATGGTTCCATCAACAAGTTCAATATAACCATTAAAGTGTTCTTTCTACATGAAATGTGATATATCCTTACTCTCTTGCTGGTTATCCACCAAAGGACGGAGAAATGGAATCCTAGGAGAGCAATTATAAACATTTTGGTTTATGAGCCAATGGTTCTATATCCAACTGAGAAGAAAGTTTTTAAATAATTGATAGCTGCTCCATTTCAATTTTATCACAATCTAAAAAGAGGAATTTTGAGTTGGATAGCTTGATTGAATTGAGGATTCCAAGAGTTATTCCAAAATATGTGGTGATCTTCAATAATATTCAAAATCTTAATGAAATACACCAAAGAACTTTGGAAAATTTAGTGGAGGCTCAAGTAATGGAGGATTTGGAGATTTTGCCTTTCAGCCATGGGATGATGTAGTTTCTTTCTTCTAGGAACCATATATTTTTTTTCCAATAGAGAATTCAAGCATAACCAACTGGATTCCAATTCAGGTTCTCAATTAGAGTCAAAAAGTATCAACGTTTTTTTCAGCTTGATTCAATTTTCAAATGGAACTTGGGGATGCTATTTGGAAATGCTGAGGGTGATGTGAATGTGATGTGTATCAATGAATTTTCAAGGAAATGAGATGATGAGTTTATGATTTTTTTGGATGGAGTGATGAGTTAATGATGCAATGGAAATTCTATTTGAGTTGAGAAGTTGATGTGTGAAGCCTTGATGATGCAATGTGAAGGGATTTGATGATGTGGAGTTGTGAATGGGTTTTTTTGCATGTGTTGGATTGTGGAGGGATGATGATGCATAAATGGTGGATTTTATGTTTTAAAAATTCCATTTCCATGAAAAAAACAATTTTCAAATACACCATTTTGTTGGTATGTGTATTTCAGAAACCCTCCATCAAAATGTCAGGTTTGGTCAAAAGAAATTGCAGTTTCCTAATGGCAGTTTTACAAATAATATAAAACCTATTTTCATGGCCAATGGATGGAATTTTCAAAGAGTTGGGCAAATCAAAATTATTATTTTTTCATGATATTTCCATAATACAGTTTTTTAATCTAAAGTATAGTTCTGGGGTTTCCCATAAAGACAAAATAGGTTTATCATCACTCCAGAGCTCCTCAAGAAGTGTTGACTGTCCATTAAGGCTATATTTGGCCATCCGTCTAAACTCCAAATATTTTAAATTTCTTTTCAAGCTTCCTTCATAGTTCTGAGCCATTTTTAGAACCTATTTTCCAATAATTTTATATGAGTTTTGTTCCTTGCCTGAAAAAAAAATCATGTCAATGATATCACCAGGGTTACAAATCAGAAAGCTCCTTAAATCTATGGGTAAAGAGGATGAAATAAATTTAGCATGGAGCTTCTCAGATTTGAAAATAAAAATCAAAATCAAAAAATATTGGGCAAGCTCCTGTCTGAGAGAAAACCACTCCAATTTTTTCTGGCTCTTATAAATAATTAACCTGCAAACTCAATCCATTCAAAAGTTGCTCTTGTGAAATGATGGTTGTAAGCTATTTTATTTTAATCCTATAAACTCAATTTAGGAAGAATATTCCAAGATTTATGCATCATGTGTTGGATATAAAATACTAAATGCTACAGATTTTCATTGATTAAATTTGTGGCAATTGCATCATATTGTCAAAAAGTCTGAATATCTTTTTCTTTAACAATGAATTGACCCAATTGATTAAATTCTGGGGCTTTCTAACAGCTTGGAACCATTTATTCTGAAAAGGAGATCCCCAAATTGTTTTCAAAGTGAATATTTTTTCCCCAATGAATAAAATTAAGCAGGAATTTTAAGACAAAATAGGGGATGAACATCTTCAACAGAATTTGTTGATAATCTAGAAAAATGGAGTTCAAACCTTGTATCATTGGTCTTCAAATATTCCTTCCACACAAAATATGAAATGAAATTCTTTACCAGATGAAAAATGGGATTAAAATATTAAACTGATTGATTCTTTTCTTGCCCATTGGAATTATTTTTTTATGAATTAATTTGAATGACTCAGAGGTTAATTTGAAAAAATTGGATTCCATCCTGGAAATTTATTTTGATTGCTCTCAATATATAAGTAGATCATGAGCATAAATTTTTATGAACTTGGAAATCCAAGATATTTCATCTTAAAAATAAAAAAATGTCAAGGTTTTGCAGTTCTTAATCTTTCCCTCAATCATTTTCAAAAAAAAATGGTGAAATTTATTCTTATTTTTTTGGAGAAAAACAAGTGCCTTTTTAAAGTAGAAAAAGGAACCCAGCACTAAAATTTCTGTTCAAGCTCTGAAAATTTCTGTAAAATTCCCTGAGATATCCACAAATTTTCATAGAAAAATCTTCCTTTATGCAGTGATTAATTTGAAATACAAATATCCCAAAACCCCAGTTTTCAGGACAAAAGTTTTTTGGAAAAAAATTCTCCCAAAGAATGAGTATGCTCAGTAGCCACATTTTGGATGATACAAGACATCTTTACAAGCTCCTCAAGATCCATGATTATTACCCCCAATCACATCTTGATTTCAAATCAGACCATGTTTCAGCTAGGCCTTCTATTTCTTTGAAAAAATGTGAGAAAATTGTGAAGAATATTTACCATAGACTACAAAATCTTCCAGAAAATAGGAAACTACAGTTATTGGGTGAATTTCAATCAATTCTTTATGGTCAAAATTTTTAAAATTTCCGAAGCATTGGAACCCCTGAGCCACTTCAATTGCAATCGGGTAGACAAAAAACTATAAGCTCCAGAATACCTTCAACCAAATGGGAGCCATCATTTTTTCCAAACAATTATTGGAGGTTTCAATATATACAAAGGTAAGAGAAAATTTCCAAGGAATCCCAGGCCTTGTGTTCTTTTTCTTGTTGTCAAATTAAAGTCATGAATTTAGTCATTCCACAGGATTTAATTTAGAAGGGGTCTTATTTTTATTACTAAACCGAATTCATTCAATCATTTTTTTAATTATCAAGTAATTATCCTAAAATGGCCCTGCTGAGTTAACCAATTGTAGTGTCCATGTTTGACAAGTATCCAATCTTGAATAGAATCTCACAAAATGAAGTCTTCTTACCAGCAGTTCTATTAGGCCACATTTGATGCTTTTGCCGAGGAACTAAAAGATTAAGTGATGCCTATGACAATTTTAGCCTTGAGGATATAGATGCAAGATTTGGAAATTTTCAATCAACCGGCATTCACATGAGCCCAGAAGGCGTTGACTGTTCGACGCTGAAGACCTCGGGGAACGTAGCCCCTGATTCGGGGAAAGGCCGGGTTTGCGGCGACGGACGCGAAAGGAGATTCCGACGGCCGGGCAGGGGGCGGCAACCGCGTCAGTGTGACATCGGTGCACGGTGAGCTAGACGAGCTTTCCGATATATTCCTAGACGCCAATGCTGATGAGAAGAGGCTAAACGATAGCAAGGAGGCCACACTTGGACTCAGAGGCACTACCCGCTTCGATGAACCAGGAATTTCACTCGCTCACGATTCAGAAAGACTAGCAACCGGAGGAAGACGGCAAGCGAAAATGTCGATTGTGCCCAAGATCTCCGTCGATACCTACCAGGTTAGGATACCTGGCCATGAACATCTGAAGCTGCCGGATTTCATATTCCACTTCACCCGTCTAACCCAATCGATGTTGATCTGGATCGGTCACGCTCCAGCTGATGGCAACGGTGCTTGCTTGTCCTCCCCCGGCACGAACGCGTCCTTAGCCAAGGATTGGTCGTGTGCTCTTGCGTCGTCAGTTAAGTGTACTCTTCAGCCGTCCTGCATCAGTCAACTCGAACTTTTGGAAATTCTTCTTCGGTGAAGCTTATCGTGGTTCGATCTTCTTTTTGATTTTTTTTTTCGCGTCAGTCTTTCCCCGCAGTCTCGACCCAATTAAATTCTCTCAATCCAACTCACACCTTCAGTCAGAGTTTGGCGCAAAAAATTGGTGAGTCCTTCCCTAGAAAACCCTCCTTTGAAGTTTAGAGAATCTATCAAGAGTATCTTGAAATGGGAGGGGGTGCATTGAAACTGCGAATTACTTCACTCTTTAGCTCAAAGGTTTCGTATACAAGTATTCGTCTCTATTGATCTTCCTCCACTAGTCCTGGAATCCGAATCCGGCGTCAAACTCGAGCTTGAGAAACAGCTTTTTGACCAAATTCAACTGGTGTTATAAAGCAGCAGACTTCGGAAACTACGTCCATGCTTGATCCAATCCAATGACAGGCCTACAAAGAACGACCTCTTGTTTTTCACTCCAAGGAAATTAAGGTAGCTTCTGCTGATCTTGCAAGGCCCAGCTCATCGAAAACCGTATTCAAATCCACTCCAAGAATTTGATCCAGGTACTCATCTCGTTGAGCCCCGTCATTTTCTGTTAAAAGTAGAGCTAATTACCAGCAAGTTTGGCTTTTGATATCTATCCCAATGTTGTCAATTCCAATCAAACTGGAAAACCCTGACGCTTCATTTCCGACTATCAACTTCCACGTCGAACTTCTTTCTTCTTCCACGGCTTGATAGGTTTTGAATTGCGCCCACCTCGTAGATCCGATTTGATAATATCAGTGATTTGGATTGTCGATGCGACCGTTCATTGCTACCTATACTCTCGCCCACTTGTAGAATAACCCTTGCTGCTCGAGCACCTACTCGCAAAGTTAATTGTAATCCATACAGGCTGCTCATAGAATCATGAGCAATACTAAGTCGCAAGTCTTGAAGTTTATTAACTTGACGAGAGTTAATTCTGAAATTCTTTGACGCCGGTGGGTTCTCAACCATTATCTTGGTTGCCGAAGAACCCCATATTACCCCTGTGGCGATTGCCCATCCATGACTGATAGATCAAAAACGTGTATTCGGGTATTTTGATCTCAGTATTTGGTGTAGGTAATTCAAAACAAGCAAAGAGGGTTTTAAAAACGAATGGAAACCCACCCCGTGCCCATGATCCCACGATTTCTCAAACTGATTTGACCGACTTTCGAGTTTTCCTGAATAAGATTGTACAGGCATAAACCAGAGGCAGATTTCAGCCTCAGGATCGCTCTGCGTCTTACCGTCAGATAAGCATCAAGTTCGAAAACGTACCACTAAGAATCCAGTACTCCAACGTTGATGTGGCTCGATGATGTGACGGGTAGATCCTGTAGCACTGTATCCGGAGACAACATTTGGTCCAGCGGCTAGCCGTGCCGTGGCAATGATGAACGAGGCTGTCTCTTGACTTCCGACGGTTTTGCCCCGTAGTAACAAGGCCTGCGTTCCACCCAGAGTGATATCGAGAGGCAAGGCACCCCTTCCACCGTTAGAGGTCGGCATGTTCCGCACGACAACAAAATCTGACATAGTAATGCGTCGACTAGATGGCATGAAATATGAAAATTCCAAAAACCCACGACTTTCGATATTCTTAAACCAGCAGTCTTCTGCCCCACCGATTCTAATGGGTAGAATCGAGGGTGTCCCGACCAGTAAGCCAGACGCGGAAGAAACCTGGTTGAATACCATGTTTTCAATACCAACTTGTTGAACTCTTACTGGCGCCTGAAAAGCAACGACTCGAGCGGTATTCTCCGCGAATGATAAATCGATGGAATCCGTCAAAGGCACCTCCCAGAATATTCGATCTCCCACAATTGACGTTATTTCACGTTCCTGATTTACTTGCGCGCCAACAGCAATCCATACTTGCGGCTTACCGTAACGCAGGAGACTGCTCATATTCATTGTGTCCAGCCATGATTGAGTAACCAGACGTTGCACGACGATACTTTGGCCGATCTTGAAAACCGAGCCATCTTGTACCTGAACGGATTTTGCACCCACTCCCACGTAAGGTTGGCTGATTCGACTCATGCCTTCTTCCTGCCGCAGGGAGCCCGATGCTTTAGGGTTACCTACCTCAAAGAGATTTCTAGGCGGTCCTGAAACCTGGAGAATTGTTTGAGAGGGTGAACTCGATTCGCCCCTCAAAATTACTGAAGAAGGTAATCGAATGGCGCTATTACTTGAGAATGAGTAATTCCCCGGTTTAAATAGAATTACGCCTAGACTTCCTGACATGGAATCGATTGCTGCTTGAATTTCATGAGTTCTATCGGATTGGTCGTTGGTCGATGAAATGGTTATGACGATGTTCTGTATCATGGGAATAGGCTTATTGCCAGATTCGTAACCAGCATAAGAAAAATCTGGCAGGACGTCGCCACGATTCGGGAACTTGAAATAACTGGAGACCAAGTCAGAAGCTGAAGTGTTGCAGGAAGTCATCCTCGAAATCGACGGAACTTCAAGTCCATCGTTATCTGTGGTTGAGGGCCAAGTTTCCTTTGATTCGATTGCATCGACGTATCTTGAATAATCACAATCTGTTAAGCTTAGATCTGCAGTTTCTGAGGACCGAAGTGACTGTATGAAATAGGTATTTAGAAGCAAGATTGTGCAAAATTTTTGGGTTGCTCGAAGTTTGCTTAATGGTTGTGGTGATAGCTTTTGCGACCTCATCGCAGAACACTTAATGTTTGAAGCCGGATATTTATCGTTGATCGATCTAGTTGTATATATCAATTCGGTTCTATAAGTTGAAAAGTTTCCAATCGCAACAGATGACGTGAACATGCGATTTGAAAACAATATAAAAACATGGAAGCCTGTCGAAGTCTTCAAATTTTCTGTCTTTGGGTTATTTTTTCTTCTTAGTTGATTTTTAGTGCCTCACGCGGTACCCAAGAATTACGCAAGACCACCGATCATTAAAATACCTGAGACACCCAAATTCGACCGGCGACACTCTGGAGCGACTCAGTCCAATGAAGCGCCAAGCTCCTGATCTTTTTCGCTGGATGAGATGAAAAGGATGCTTATTTTTTTCAGTCGCAGAAAGAAGAAAGGCCAAGAAGAAAACGTCGAATGATGAAGAGCGCTGTAGTATATTATGATAATTCGAAATTAAAAGAGGAATTTTTAAACCGGAAAGTATGGTCTTAGTCAAAAAAATGAGTCCAGCTCCTGGGAAGAGATGGGGAGGAGGAGAGAAACGGCGAAATTATTGTTAAGATAGTCGTAATAACTTCGCGAAAATCAGAGAACATAACCAGTTAAGACCACCAAGAAGCTTGCAGAAGCTTTTTTTGCCGGAAACTCAGCCTAGGCGTCGGGATATCTCGAGTTGTATGAAAGTTAGGTGTGACTGATTCATGAACTACTTCAGTTGCTACTCTCTTTCATTCTATCTCTCAGTTTGAATCTCGCCACTCGAGCTGTATCCTCCAAGTTGGACCAGGTGCTTCATTTTAGCTCCTAGGCTGGTAAACGCCATCCTCACCAGACCAGGAGATCACTGGCGTGAAATGAAAGAATTGGAAAGACGGGAGCGCTTACGATCATTTTAAATCACAAAAAAAAGGAAAAAAGAAAAGAAAGAAATGTCCCCAGTCTAGACCAAAATATTTATTTACCAGAAGCAGAGGGTGTCTGCCATCTGGGCACCCTGCCCAAGTAGTGCACATGTGGGAGCCGCCTATGGACTCCTCCCAACCCCACATAAACTCCAGTCCCAAGACCTAACCTACTTCAAGAGAGATCGCACTACAGCTCTAGCAGTTTCTTCAATACCCCATAGAGCTGGAAAATTCTCCCGCGTTTACGCCTCACGTCGCCCTGACCAGCCAAAACCGACTCCATCACTCTCATCCAGCCCCCTTGGTTCCAAATCACCGCGGGCTGTTCGTTTTAACAAGTGTCCTCTCACCTTTCAACGAATGGGGTGTGCTATCTATTTTCAACGTCTCTCATTATGAAACTAGTATCAAAGAACGGGGTGTGCTATCTATTTTGATCGCCTCTCATTATGAAACTAGTATCAAAGAATGGGGTGTGCTGTCTATTTTCATCGTCTCTCATTATGAATCTAGTATTTTCTTTTCTAGCGAACTTCACGAGGTGAATTTAATCGGCGGATGTGATGGCCTGAGTGCAAAGTTGATATGGTCAGGTTTCTTGTTATCAATGTAAATATGTACTTTCGCGAACCAAGGCATAGTCAAATTAATGATGTATACGTCACTTCGTAGTATGAGCATACAAACTACAAAATTCAATGAAATTGCCATTTGATTGCATGCTTGTTATGCTCGTACGCCCCTCCCCCCCTCCATGAATGATGCCGGCATTAAGACAAAGAGAAAGAAACTACCCTCTAGAAACGGCGAAGAGCCCGGGGCCTGGCCGTTCCAGCCAAGCTGAAGCTGTTGACGAATCCCGCGCATTGAGTTTTCTGGTAATCTACCCGAGCTTGCCAGTTTGCTTCGACTGTTTTCATTCCGGTTTTCACCGGTTCTGTAGGAATCGCGGCGAACGGAGCCTAGATTTGACAAGACTATGCTCGCGTTTCGATCATCTAGCAGTGCTGTTCTCTAAGCAGTAACGGGGGCGGGTTACAAAATCAGTTAAACACGTTCAAAATTTCCTGAACACAGTTTCGGTGTTAACCACAATCAGGGGAGATCCCTCTCCGGCCCCTAGGAGAGAGAAGTATGAGAATGTTTTTCGAGAAAGATGCAAGCTTAAAAAAGAGGTGATTCATGAAACATTCAAATATGTATACAAAAACCACTGAGAGGATCCTTGAAAATATCGATAATTTATCGAGGAAACTCTAAAAGTCTCGTGGAATTTCCTAGGCGAAACAACCCCGAATCTATGACGTATGCTCAGCGAAGAGCATTTACCTCTCAATCCTCACAAGAGGGAGTGTTCGACCTTGGTTTTCTTCCTTTGGGTAAAAATGGAATAAATACCTCGAGTCTTTCGGAGGGGTGAACTACCTTCATCCAAGCATCTCGATCTCCCCACAGCAGGATTTGACCCATCCGAAATCATTCAGCGTATCAAATGTTCACTTCATAAGAGATTTCTACACTCGAGTCCATCTATAAGATTTTCTTGTGATAAGAGAGAGCATTCCCTGGTGCATCATGTTCTTTCTTTACTTCGTTATGCTGCTAGCGGCGAGCTGTTTAGGAACTCCGACTCCTCAAGAAAAACATCGCTTGGAGCGTCGTTTTGATGGTCAAGCTACCTGGTTCATTCCAGATACTGGGGCTTGTGGAGACACCAATTCGGAGACTGATTATATTGTAGCGGTGAATTCTGATCAAGTGAGCTGCTGCGATTTTGAATAGTATCCTTTGATCTCTACTTAGCATCTGAAAAATCCCCTAGTACCAAGGCGGTGAGTCGTGCCACAAGATGGTTTACATTCAAAATGAGTCTAACGGGAAAAGCGTAAGAGCAAAAGTAACGGATGAAGTCAGTACATTTCTCCAAAGATTTGGGGTTTGTTCTAGTGAGCTAACCAATCGACATCTTAAATACCAGTGCCCTCCATGCGATTACGGCTCGTTGGATCTTTCAGCTTCAGTCTTTCAGGAGTTAGGTGATCTCGACACCGGCGTCCTACCGGTGAGTCAAAATTCATCTGCGAGCGCCCTTCTCAGCTGAGTCAACGTCGGACTCAAACCTGACCGAAATGCTCTGTACTTCAGATTTCGTGGCATTATGAGTAAACGGAACGACATCAAACCCTATCTTTATCCAACTCCTATGTTGCAGTGTGATGTGATTCCTTCTGTGATCAACCTAAGTTTATAAGCTGTGGCACTTCCCAGACCGAAATGCAGATGGAGATAGATAGGTTTTGTACAAAAAGCGTTTGTGAAAGATGCGTGTAGATTAGTCAACTTCTTCAGATTTAACTTGTTGTAAAGCAAAGGAAAAGAATCCACAAAGATTGATAGCTGATCACTGTTCCCAAGGCATTTTTCTCAATTTCATCGTGGGAAGCTATCCCTGTTGGGTAACAACCCGTACAAACAAACATTAAAAGTTCTCTCCATTCGAACTCGTGCTCATCATACCTCAGCCAATGAATGAACTATGAAACAAACCCCCAAAAAAATATTGGCGGGTTTCTACATGCAACTTGAATCATCCAAAAAGGAAAATGTGAAAAGTATTTTGAGGTTGGCAGTATACAAATTTTAGGTAGGTACATGCTTTTCTTAAGCGGGCCTGGAACTCAATTAGGTTTATCATTTTCTTCCAAGTATTTTATAAACCTTGACTGAAGATTTTTGAAACTTTTTATTTACCAATCTGTACTAATAGATCTGGATTGTGGCTTTTGGATGATTTTAAAGCCAAAACCAAGAATCAGAAAAATTAGAATGTGAACTTCATTTTGAAAAAGTACAAAAACAACCCAAGAATTTTCAAACCATATTTCTGGTTCCTGAATTCTGGATCATTTATTGATTCTATAAAATAAAATGATTGATTAATTTAATGAAGATGTTCCAAAAAAAAACATCAAAGTATCATATTCACCCCAACATCTGTCCTGATTTGACCAAAATGTGTGCCAATAGCACCAGGATTGGCTAATAAAATTCAATTCAAAACAAGCATCTATGGGTTTCTTAGGAGGAATATTTTTTGGGTTACAAGTCGCTGTAATTCATTGGTTTTTCCTGCATTCAGAAACCAGATCTCAAATTTTAATGAAAATTTTACTTGAATTGAATGGATGAAAATATGGAAAAAAATGATTCAACAAAAATTTCAAAAATCTCCCAAGAATTCAAAAGCTTTTATTTTATCTCTGTTTGGATTTTTACGTACAAAATTCAGACTGTCATTTGATAATAGCTAAGAACACAAATGAAATCAGACGGCCATTTTTGATACATTTTTATTGTTTTAAAAAAAACAAGATACTTTAGGCAAAGATTGGATGAATTTTTAATATAATACACAAATACTGGAAAGATATTCTCTTGTTCTTCACATTGAAGTTTGGTGATTGAGCTTGAGTAATTCCAACTTTTAATTGCAAGAAAATAAAATTGTAAAATTTTTTTGACTCTTCAATGAGCTTTCTGAATAATCCTGAAAGATGATTGCATAAAAAAAAGTTTTGAGTTTTCCTGGCACAGCTGCAATAATACGGAATTATAAAGATAAAGCGCACTCAAAAAAAATTAAAATGATACAATTATCAATTTTTAATATTCCTTTCAGAAATGCTTGGGTGAATATGAATTGCCTAATTTGGATTTAAATATTTCCTCCACAACTGATAAAAATAAGTAACAAGGTCCTTGAAGGATTCAAATTTTCTTTGAAAAAGTCATTCTTTTTCAATGAAAACATTGAAAAAATTCTCTGAGCAAGAAAAATGGATTAAAATAGACTTGAAAATTTGCTCAACTAAATTAATTTTGGGTTTTTCCAGTCAATAAATTCATGGAAACCTTAGCAGCCTGTGCAAGATTTTCAATATAATTAATTCAGTGATAGTTACGATTTTTGTATTTATCATGCAATTTGGAGTTTCTAAGGCTTGCCTGGGGTGCCAAACACACACTTTTTCAGAAAATTCAATGTTTTTTTGGCTGTTTCAAAGTAAGTCAGAAGAAAAGGGAATTACATTTGCCCTTTACAAAAACAGTGTGCTTTGTCCATGTAGGAACATTTTGGATGAGTTTTTGATGAAAATACAAATCAAGTTATTTTAATATTGGGAAAAAATGTTAAGATCAACCTCTTGAGAGCAACAAAAGGGTGAGTTAATTTTTTTTCAAAGAAAAAAAAATATTAAAGCAGTATATGAGTGGCAAGTTTTTTTTTCTTTTTTTTCTTTTTTTTCTTTTTTTTCTTTTTTTTCTTTTTTTTTTCTTTTTTTTTCTTTTTTTTCTTTTTTTTTTTTTTTTTTTTTTTTTTTTTCTTTTTTTTCTTTTTTTTCTTTTTTTTCTTTTTTTTCTTTGTTTTCTTTTTTTTCTTTTTTTTCTTTTTTTTCTTTTTTTTCTTTTTTTTCTTTTTTTTCTTTTTTTTCTTTTTTTTCTTTTTTTTCTTTTTTTTCTTTTTTTTCTTTTTTTTCTTTTTTTTCTTTTTTTTCTTTTTTTTCTTTTTTTTCTTTTTTTTCTTTTTTTTCTTTTTTTTCTTTTTTTTCTTTTTTTTCTTTTTTTTCTTTTTTTTCTTTTTTTTCTTTTTTTTTCTTTTTTTTCTTTTTTTTCTTTTTTTTCTTTTTTTCTTTTTTTCTTTTTTTCTTTTTTTCTTTTTTTTCTTTTTTTTCTTTTTTTTCTTTTTTTTCTTTTTTTTCTTTTTTTTCTTTTTTTTCTTTTTTTTCTTTTTTTTCTTTTTTTTCTTTTTTTTCTTTGTTTTCTTTTTTTTTCTTTTTTTTCTTTTTTTTCTTTTTTTTCTTTTTTTTCTTTTTTTTCTTTTTTTTCTTTTTTTTCTTTTTTTTCTTTTTTTTCTTTTTTTTTCTTTTTTTTCTTTTTTTTCTTTTTTTTCTTTTTTTTCTTTTTTTTCTTTTTTCTTTTTTTCTTTTTTCTTTTTCATTTTTCATTTAATTTTTTTTTCTTTTTGGGGGACAATGATAAATCACAACTCATTTGATTTGTTTACACAACTCATTTAATTTGTGTACACAACTCAACTAGGCCTTGTGGCACACTACACAACTCTGATTTATTGGTGTAGCCCCCACACAACTTGACTGTAGTTCTGTAGCCCCCACATGGTGGTTTGGTTCTGTGTGGCACCACACACAACTAAATTTGAGTCAGGTGGGGTTGTACACAACTTGGATGTAGTTGTGTTTCATGCCACACAGCTACAAGAGTTGTGGGCCAAAAAAAGCAAAAATAAAAACCTAAAATAAACTAAATAAAAATACAAAAAAAAAAAACAGAAATCAACCAAAAAATCAAAACATCTTGATTTTTTTGGCTAAAAAAAAACAAATAAAATAAAATAAAAATATTGTGTTTGTATGTAGTCTTGGACCGGGCACCGTGTATTCTAGATTATAGATTTCAATTATATACTTCATATTTCATCATTTAGGTTTGGGTTCTGATGCTGATCTTGTAATTCTATTAATATAAAGGCTTATCACATTTTGAACATCATCATGTTGAGTTTTTTGCGTTAGGGTGATGTTAAATTCACACCTCCATCCGCGTGGGAGTTGTGTAGGGCAACTCAATGCGTGGGGGCCCATACACTAGCCCCTATAATTTATAATTTATTATTATTTATTATTTATTATTTATTATTTATTATTTATTATTTATTATTTATTATTTATTATTTATTATTTATTATTTATTATTTATTATTTATTATTTATTATTTATTATTTATTATTTATTATTTATTATTTATTATTTATTATTTATTATTTATTATTTATTATTTATTATTTATTATTTATTATTTATTATTTATTATTTATTATTATTTATTATTTATTATTTATTATTTATTATTTATTATTTATTATTTATTATTTATTATTTATTATTTATTATTTATTATTTATTATTTATTATTTATTATTTATTATTTATTATTTATTATTTATTATTTATTATTTATTATTTATTATTTATTATTTATTATTTATTATTTATTATTTATTATTTATTATTTATTATTTATTATTTATTATTTATTATTTATTATTTATTATTTATTATTTATTATTTATTATTTATTATTTATTATTTATTATTTATTATTTATTATTTATTATTTATTATTTATTATTTATTATTTATTATTTATTATTTATTTATTATTTATTATTTATTATTTATTATTTATTATTTATTATTTATTATTTATTATTTATTATTTATTATTTATTATTTATTATTTATTATTTATTATTTATTATTTATTATTTATTATTTATTATTTATTATTTATTATTTATTATTTATTATTTATTATTTATTATTTATTATTTATTATTTATTATTTATTATTTATTATTTATTATTTATTATTTATTATTTATTATTTATTATTTATTATTTATTATTTATTATTTATTATTTATTATTTATTATTTATTATTTATTATTTATTATTTATTATTTATTATTTATTATTTATTATTTATTATTTATTATTTATTATTTATTATTTATTATTTATTATTTATTATTTATTATTTATTATTTATTATTTATTATTTATTATTTATTATTTATTATTTATTATTTATTATTTATTATTTATTATTTATTATTTATTATTTATTATTTATTATTTATTATTTATTATTTATTATTTATTATTTATTATTTATTATTTATTATTTATTATTTATTATTTATTATTTATTATTTATTATTTATTATTTATTATTTATTATTTATTATTTATTATTTATTATTTATTATTTATTATTTATTATTTATTATTTATTATTTATTATTTATTATTTATTATTTATTATTTATTATTTATTATTTATTATTTATTATTTATTATTTATTATTTATTATTTATTATTTATTATTTATTATTTATTATTTATTATTTATTATTTATTATTTATTATTTATTATTTATTATTTATTATTTATTATTTATTATTTATTATTTATTATTTATTATTTATTATTTATTATTTATTATTTATTATTTATTATTTATTATTTATTATTTATTATTTATTATTTATTATTTATTATTTATTATTTATTATTTATTATTTATTATTTATTATTTATTATTTATTATTTATTATTTATTATTTATTATTTATTATTTATTATTTATTATTTATTATTTTTATTATTTATTATTTATTATTTATTATTTATTATTTATTATTTATTATTTATTATTTATTATTTATTATTTATTATTTATTATTTATTATTTATTATTTATTATTTATATTTATTATTTATTATTTATTATTTATTATTTATTATTTATTATTTATTATTTATTATTTATTATTTATTATTTATTATTTATTATTTATTATTTATTATTTATTATTTATTATTTATTATTTATTATTTATTATTTATTATTTATTATTTATTATTTATTATTTATTATTTATTATTTATTATTTATTATTTATTATTTATTATTTATTATTTATTATTTATTATTTATTATTTATTATTTATTATTTATTATTTATTATTTATTATTTATTATTTATTATTTATTATTTATTATTTATTATTTATTATTTATTATTTATTATTTATTATTTATTATTTATTATTTATTATTTATTATTTATTATTTATTATTTATTATTTATTATTTATTATTTATTATTTATTATTTATTATTTATTATTTATTATTTATTATTTATTATTTATTATTTATTATTTATTATTTATTATTTATTATTTATTATTTATTATTTATTATTTATTATTTATTATTTATTATTTATTATTTATTATTTATTATTTATTATTTATTATTTATTATTTATTATTTATTATTTATTATTTATTATTTATTATTTATTATTTATTATTTATTATTTATTATTTATTATTTATTATTTATTATTTATTATTTATTATTTATTATTTATTATTTATTATTTATTATTTATTATTTATTATTTATTATTTATTATTTATTATTTATTATTTATTATTTATTATTTATTATTTATTATTTATTATTTTATTATTTATTATTTATTATTTATTATTTATTATTTATTATTTATTATTTATTATTTATTATTTATTATTTATTATTTATTATTTATTATTTATTATATTATTATTTATTATTTATTATTTATTATTTATTATTTATTATTTATTATTTATTATTTATTATTTATTATTTATTATTTATTATTTATTATTTATTATTTATTATTTATTATTTATTATTTATTATTTATTATTTATTATTTATTATTTATTATTTATTATTTATTATTTATTATTTATTATTTATTATTTATTATTTATTATTTATTATTTATTATTTATTATTTATTATTTATTATTTATTATTTATTATTTATTATTTATTATTTATTATTTATTATTTATTATTTATTATTTATTATTTATTATTTATTATTTATTATTTATTATTTATTATTTATTATTTATTATTTATTATTTATTATTTATTATTTATTATTTATTATTTATTATTTATTATTTATTATTTATTATTTATTATTTATTATTTATTATTTATTATTTATTATTTATTATTTATTATTTATTATTTATTATTTATTATTTATTATTTATTATTTATTATTTATTATTTATTATTTATTATTTATTATTTATTATTTATTATTTATTATTTATTATTTATTATTTATTATTTATTATTATTATTTATTATTTATTATTTATTATTTATTATTTATTATTTATTATTTATTATTTATTATTTATTATTTATTATTTATTATTTAATATTTAATATTTAATATTTATTATTTATTATTTATTATTTATTATTTATTATTTATTATTTATTATTTATTATTTATTATTTATTATTTATTATTTATTATTTATTATTTATTATTTATTATTTATTATTTATTATTTATTATTTATTATTTATTATTTATTATTTATTATTTATTATTTATTATTTATTATTTATTATTTATTATTTATTATTTATTATTTATTATTTATTATTTATTATTTATCATTTATTATTTATTATTTATTATTTATTATTTATTATTCATTATTCATTATTCATTATTTATTATTTATTATTTATCATTTATTATTTATCATTTATTGTTTATTGTTTATTGTTTATTATTTATTAATTATTAATTATTTTTTATTAATTATTAATTATTAATTATTAATTATTAATTATTAATTATTATTTATTATTTATTATTTATTATCTATTATCTATTATTTATTATTTATTATTTATTATTTATTATTTATTATTTATTATTTATTATTTATTATTTATTATTTATTATTTAATATTTATTATTTATTATCTATTATTTATTATCTATTATTTATTATTTATTATTTATTATTTATTATTTATTATTTATTATTTATTATTTATTATTTATTATTTATTATTTATTATTTATTATTTATTATTTATTATTTATTATTTATTATTTATTATTTATTATTTATTATTTATTATTTATTATTATTATTATTTATTATTATTTATTATTTATTATTTATTATTTATTATTTATTATTTATTATTTATTATTTATTATTTATTATTTATTATTTATTATTTATTATTTATTATTTATTATTTATTATTTATTATTTATTATTTATTATTTATTATTTATTATTTATTATTTATTATTTATTATTTATTATTTATTATTTATTATTTATTATTTATTATTTATTATTTATTATTTATTATTTATTATTTATTATTTATTATTTATTATTTATTATTTATTATTTATTATTTATTATTTATTATTTATTATTTATTATTTATTATTTATTATTTATTATTTATTATTTATTATTTATTATTTATTATTTATTATTTATTATTTATTATTTATTATTTATTATTTGTTATTTGTTATTTATTATTTATTATTTATTATTTATTATTTATTATTTATTATTTATTATTTATTATTTATTATTTATCATTTATCATTTATTATTTATTATTTATTATTTATTATTTATTATTTATTATTTATTATTTATTATTCATTATTTGTTATATATAATCTATTATATATAATTCATAATTTATAATGTATAATTTTTCATTTATTATTTGTTATTTCTGATTTAGTCGAGGCTACACAACTTGATTTTAGTTGTTTAGCCTGCCATAAAACTCAAATGGGACATGTAGCATGCCAAAAGGCTCATTTCAGCCATGTAGCAAGCCACATGGCCCACAGAGCCATGTACAGAGCCGTGTACACGGCTCTGTAGCTGTGAATTTAACATTACCCTTTGAGTTAACATCATCATGTTGAGTTTTTTGATTGAGGTTTTCTTGGTAATTCAGTTCAAATTGTGTTGGGCTGATCCCATCATAAGGAGTACTTTTACTTCTTGTGATGAGATCAGCATAACACAAGTTGAAATTTTCTTTTGGTTTTTTACTTTAGGGCTAGTCAAGTTGAACTTGTGTTTTTTGGAACTTATACTTTAGGGCTGCTCCATAGACTCTTTCATTGTTTATTTAATTTTTTGGTGTTTTTAATTTAGGGCTAGGAGAGTCAAACTTGTATTGTTTGATTTATTCTCAGTTTCAACCAAAAAAACAATTGGTTTTTGATTCTTTGGTTGTCTTCAGTTTTTTTTTGCTTTTTTATTTATTTTTACTTAATTTTACTTAGTGTGTTTTTATTTAGTCTTTGACCAGGTGCATTTTTTTTTTTTTTTTTTTTTTTTTCAATTTTTGCCTGAGTTTTATCCTTGGGTTTTGCCCTGGGTTTTTCCCAATGTGCACTCCCAGATTCTTCAAAAAAACTCCCCATTTCTTTTTCATCTTCTGGTTGGACAAAAAAATTTTCATCCTCCGGTTGGACAAAAAATTTTTCATCCTCTGGTTGGACAAAAAAATATTCATCCTTCAATTGGACAAAAAAATTTTCACCCCTCCCATTCACCCCTCCCACCACCTGTCCATTGCTCACCCCTCCCATCACTTGTCCATTGCTCACCCCTCCCATCACCCATCCATTTCTCACCCCTCCCATCACCCATTCATTGCCCATCATGGCTAGCCCACCCATTCGAAACACCATTCTCTAATCAATTTCTACCTCCATTCTTCCATCTTAACCAATCCACCAATGACTCATGCCCATAAAAATATGCCAGAACCACCCAAAACCCCAATTGAGAAAGCTTGGTTGATATCATTCATGTAAGTTGTCATTGTTGAGAGTTGAATGGTTACTTGATTATCTCATTCTGGTTTGTATTTCCCTTTCTATCCCAATACAACAATCTGTTTTGATAGTATGCCACCATCAAGTTTCAAGACTAATATTGGGAATGTAGGTATTAAGTTGACTTTCAATATCAAAACCCAGTGCAGATACTTGTTGATATTTTTTATTTAATGTTTCAAAATACAGAATGACTCATTTGAATGTCAGATCCAATTTACAATGTATTGTTCTGAGAAAAACAAAAAGACTAAGAAGAAGATTTGGAAGCAAGTAAAAACCACCAAAGGAGCTTGTCTTGTGGTTCAAATCAACCCAACCACGGTCAATTTGGCACAATTACAAACTCTAGTTGCCTTGGCTTGCAATTCTAAATACTCCAAAATCTTGTCTATGATTTTGAAGGCTGGTACAACTGGGATCCCTCCAATCAAGTGGTTAGTCCACATCCCCAAGTGTTGATCCTACATGAAGTCACAGACAAATTTGATTCAAACTGAAAACAATTACCAAACATGGATGTCAACTATTAACCGCATTCAATCTGCTCAAGCTGGGGTGAATTTGATGCAAACCAAAACCAAGGACAACTCAAAAAAATCTTGGAAAGAGGACCTGATTGCAAAGACCAATACGCAAGCGGTCTCTTGTGAATCCTAAATCAGACAGAAAGGGTATGGTTCAGGACCTATGTCTGATAGCAAAGGCAGTTCCAATATTGAATCCAACATTGATGACCATGAAATACATATGGGTAAAATATACAATAATTAAATTGTAAATCAGAAGTATGATTGAGTCCATCCGGCATATCCCTATCCAACCAACCCTGAACAGTACATCCTCTTGACTGTTGGGAATGTACACATATGGGCTGATGCATTGGTGAGTGTTTTTCATCTGTCTCCTAAAGGCAACCAAATACACAAGCTAAATTTTGATTTCATTTTCTCAGGTGGCCAGAAAGCCTGGTGTGTCATTGGAATATCCTCTGAGTGAGCTGAAGTACCAGACCATCAAGAAAAAAAAAATTGCCAATTTTGCATCCCCAGCTCAATTCAAATATGCTTGGCTTGGTCATCACCCAGTTGCTTGGGCACAAGAACCAGACCAAGGATTTGAGTCCTCCATCCTCTTCTTTTGATGGAGCATCAAACCAAGGACATTCAGTCCAGGATTATGTTCAGTGGATTGGAATCCAAGGCAATCAGTAAGAGATTATTTGGTGTATAGAAGAAAATGAACTTGAATCTTACAAAATTTTCAAGTAATTGCATCTATCTAATAGCAATTTGAAATCCATTGGATTAACCATAGGTTTCATAGCCCAACTCTGTGATAATCTAAATAGATATGAGAAAAATTTAAAAGACAGTTCTCATTGATTTCTTTTTGATGTTAATTTTTTTTAATCCCATGTTCCATTTCTTTTTTTGTTTAGTCCAGCAATTTAAAATGGCTACTTGATCTGGTGAATTTGAGTCCAAAAAAATTAGACGGATTGAGCTCAGAGTCCAAAAAAATCCAGTCAAGAATGGAGACAGTTATCAATTCAATAAAAGTCAAAGTGGCCCTCCTGAGACCTTTGAATAAATACATCCTGATTAGCCAGTCCACCTCCCCTCTCAATGGAATCTCCGTACTTGCATCACACACAATGAGACCATTTGTACTCATTACTTATAAGAGGCCAATGGGTCATGAAAAAATTGAGACCAATAATTCTCTCACTCAAAAGAATCAAAGATTCAAAAAAGTAGATGTGATATATTTCATGTTTGCCTGGCACATAATAATATTTCATTGGTCATGCAAGACCAAAGAAGATAAAAAATGAAGGGGGAAAAATGAGACAAAAAATGGAGAAATTCAGGCATTACTGGAGGAGTTTTATGGTAATTAAAGGCATGATTATCCAGCATGCCAATAAAGCTGCTCACAGAGCTGTTGAGTAATGATATTTGTAGTTAACTTGTAAATGGAAGCAACCTTGTCATGGGATCTTACCAAAATTTGACTCAAATGCAAGGATGACTTCATGACTGCAAAACACATCTTGATTGGGTTCAATTCCGGACAATATGGAGGTAGGTAAATGACCCGCACACCCGCTTCATTACAAAGCCTGTTGGTTTTCCTGCTTTGTGTATTTTGGAATTATCAAAGACCAGGATACTGTTGAAGGATGGGTAATGGTTCATTCTTGGAAGCTATATAAAAGCAAAGGCAAACATAGTGGGAGAATTTAAGACTCAAAATGAAAAAAACAGAATGGATTACCAGGTGCCACTTTAAAAAGTGCTTGAAGTCTTCAAAATTAACATTATCTTTGAAAAACTTGGCCATATACAGATATTTCCAGGACTAAGCTCATACTTTGGGGGTGGTTATCAAACTGGTATTAGTGGGCTGGAATTCCCTTTGGTGAGAGGGAGTTGGTACGTAGCAAGTCCCTAATACAGATAGCACTTTCATCTGTCTGGATGATTGAAAAACACCAATGAGTTTGAGAAAGTGAAGTGTGAAATAAGATTGAATTAAAATTACCTGTGAGGACCAGGAATTCTGCTGGGATGGGAGAAATATCCTAGATGAATTGATACTTCTGAACCAAGTCCTTTTGAGCATTAACACTACAGGCTTTCTTCAAGGTTATCCAAATTCTCTTCCAAAGGACATCATTGATTGTTTCAGTGCAAACAAATGATCCTGTCTTGTCAAACAATTTTTTGCAGATTTCATCTAGAAAAAATCCCAGCTCATTTTGGACCATTTTGAAAATCAAGATATTCTTCTCATTTGTTAAATATTTGGGTTGTCCCATTTGCTTTTAATTTTTGGGGCCTTGGATGAATTGGCAAGTTGTCTGGTAGAGTTCAAGCTATTGATGGAATGATTTTCTTGATATATTTTTCCCCAAAGCTTTGCGGATAAAATTTTAGGAATTGTTCTTGAGAGCCATTTGGACAGCTGAAACCTTCATGCCAGGATTTTACTTTCAAAAAACCATGTCCTGAATCTTCCACAAGCAAGAAAAAAAAAAGAACCATTATTGGCTACCCAAATTTGGTCATTAAGCATGCTAACTTTATACTTACCTTAGACAATTATTTGGGGATTATTCTCAGGTTATTGCGAGGGGGTGAGCAATGTACAGGTGATGGGAGGGGTGAGCAATAGACAGGTGATGGGAGGGGTGAGCAATGGATGGGTGAGGGATGGGTGATGGGAAGGGTGAATGGGAGGGGTGAAAATCTTTTTGTCCAATCAGAGGATGAGAATTTACCAATCCAACCAGAGGATGAAAAAAAAAAATTTGGGCAGTCAGGATGAAAAATATGGGAGGGAACATTGGGAAGAAAAGGGCAACAAAGCCCAGGTATAAAAATTGGGCAAAAACTGAAAAAAAAACTCAAAAAAAAATTGCACCAGGTCCAAGACTAAATAAAAACACAGTAAGTAAAAATAAGTAAAAATAAACAAAAAAACAAAAAAAACTGAAGACAACCAAAACATCAAAGACCACTTGATTTTTTGATCAAAATTGAAAAAAAATACAAGTTCAACTTGACTAACCCTAAAGTAAAAACACCAAAAATTAAATAAAAAATGAAAGAGTTTATGGAGCAGCCCTAAAGTATAAGTTCCAAAAAATACAAGTTCAACTTGAGTAGCCCTAAAGTAAAAATACCAAAAAAAAAAGTTCAACTTGTGTTATGCTGATCCCATAAAAAGAAGTAAAGATAATCCTTATGATGGGATCAGATCAACACAAGTTGAACTGAATTAACAATAAAATTTCTATCAAAACACTCAACATGATTATGTTAACTCAAAACTCTCAAAATGAAGATGTTCAAAATGTGATAAGCCTTAATATTAATAGAATTACAAGATCAGCACCAGAACCCAAACCCAAATGATGAAATATGAAGTCTATAATTGAAATATATAATCTAGAATACAATTTGTTGTGACCAATTTGGTTCACCTCAAGAAAAGGTGGCAAAAGTTTAAAAATATTTTTCTGAGTTTTTTTTTCTGAGAAAAAAAAATATTTGGTATAGCATTGTTTTATTTTTCACTTCCTCCAACTTCTCCTGTCCTAGTGGTCTAGGTCATGCCCCTCTGGGCACTTCAAGTCCCCAGGCTTGGTGTTCAATCCCCCCCTTTCTCATGCTTGACAGCCCTTGGACCAGTTTTGGCCAAGGAGTGGGTGCAAGCATTCTTGCTTGATCCATCCGCTGGATCTCTCACCCTCATCATCCATCCAATCTAGGACTCTGGATCAACTAAACGGTGATATTGTCTGATGTTCCATAAAAATCCAGGAATCACTCCCATCCTCCAATCATAAACTAGCCCCCATCTTGAAGGGCCCTCCATCCTATGGTGCAGCCATCCAATTGATCACCATCACAAACAACCCCTTCCCACCACTCCAAGAGCCTGTCTCTTCAAAATCATTAGTTTTGGTCAGATTTCAATCTGGTAAATCAAGAAACTCAATGCTTATTGCTCCAAATTTGGTGATTGGGTCCCTGATAATTGGAAATCAATCATCCCCCTTCATCCTTTGAAAAACAGCTGGGGTGTTTTTTTTTTTGGTTTTTGTGACACATACACACACTCTCTATGCCACCGCCGCCATCCCCCAATCCCTCCCTTGCAACTTCAACAACAGAACTGAACAATCTTTCTGCGGTTGGCAATCATCCTCCCATTGACCTCCTCATCCAACGGACCGCAATCTGTTGCTTGCAGCCATTGGAGTTGTTGCAAGAAGCTGCCTTGATCATCCCACCTTGTATCCAACTGCTGCCTGCCAGTCATCCACTTTTGTCTGTTGCAACCTTTCATCCTCCAAGTGGCAGGCTTTCATCCGCTGCCCGCCATAATCCCTGATGCTGGCGGGTTTCTTTTTTTCTTATCTTTTTTTTTCTTATTTTCTTTTTACATGTCATGGGCTTCCTGTCACCATCCTTTTTATTTTTCACCACTTGTTTTTTTTCCTGATACCATTTTCTGAGAAAAAAAAAATCCGCTCTCATTTGTAGTTATCTCTTGTAAGTAGTCTACAAGGCCTCTTTCCCATAAAAGGAGGGGATCTCCTCTGCCTTTTTTCCCCATCATTGGCTATCATCAAGTAATCCACCTTATGATCAGTAATCCATCCTTTCATCATCATCTGAGTAATCAATCCATGTGGCCCTTCCCCTTGTCTGAACATCCTTATCCTGGGTATATCTTTTGATTGCCCCTTGATCCTTTGAGTCTCCATACTCAATCCTTTGATCCTTCTTCTGTGACCTGATCCTTATCACTGTGAGGAATCGGATTGGAAACCATGACCAAACTGTGTTTCATAAGGTGGCATGTAGGAGTAAGAATGAGTTTGAACAAACACACATGAGGTAACTGATAAAAATGACCAACAGAGGAAAAGCTAGCTGAGACAAGCAATTCTTATATAAGATACTCAGGAAAGAAAAAATTTATGAGAAACAGCCAGGTGAAGTTGCAAAGCCAGTTCAGGACAAACACATGAAAGAATAGAGAACTGAGAACAGAATAGTAAGTTCCTGCACTAATCAATGAGTTGGCAGGTGAAATTCTTACCATGATCATACTGGTTGCTTGTCTTGATGGTTCAATGTTTTGGAAGGAGATGGGTTTGATTATTGAACTGATGAGAAGATTGGTCTCAAGCGGTAGATTGCATTGAGTGATTGATTTTCAGTTATTGATTGGATGGATTGATTTTTTTATGGGGTTTGCACTGGTGATACTGAGCTTCAGCGGTCTGTTGACCAGTAGATTCTTGGAGACTTCCAGAGTGAGAGTGATGACAGCGCGCGCAGAAATTGTGCAAAGGATTGGATTTAAGTATCTTGCGCAAGTGCTTTTTACAAAGAAAACAAAACATTGTGCATTTTATAAGTAGGAAAAAGAAAAGGAAGATATGAGAAAATGAAAACAAGAAAGTAAGGAAACATGGAATTTGAGAGAGTCAGAACATCAACTCAACAGGCCCCCACAACTTGGAGATCAGTGAAAGAGAGAGCTTAAGGCATTTACAAGCCTTGTGACTGATGTTTTGTTGGCCGCTTTTGTGAGAGCATCTGCAGTCATTGACTGTGAAGGGATTAGCTTAACTTCAATGAGGCCATATTTGAAGTCGTCACAAAGGCTTTTGGTCTTAATTTTGATGTGTTTTTCTTGGGAGTTAGACCCAAATTTCTTAATCTTATTTTTGAGTCCCTTGTTTTCAATCAGGTGAAGCAGGCATTTGAACAAACATTGATAAATATCAGTGATGAGCTGTTAGAGCCAATGTGCTTCAAGGTGGCAGCTTGACAATGCAAAACATTCAAATTTGGTTTAGGAGTGTGTTATGGATTGCTGATGCCTGCTATTCCAATACAAAGGACTGCCTTTGAAGGAAAAGATAAAACCACTCTAAGAGACCCTTGAATCAGGATTGTCTGACCACTTGGCATTTCTGAAGCATACAAGTTGATCAGAGATTGATTGTGGTCCAAGCGTCAAGGTCATGTCTTTTGTGCCATTCAAATACCTCCAGACATGCATTACTTCTTTCCAGTGACTGATTCCAGTTTATTCACAGTGTCTTGCCAGGCTTGAAAAAGCAAAGCTGATATCAGTCCTGGCAAGTACGGATATGAAATTCAGTTGGCCAATGGGGGAACAATAATTTAAATTTAGAGCAAGGAACTAGTCTTGATCCTCTTTTTTGGCCATACCAAGATGGAGACTGGGGGTAAGCGGAGTTGATACCGTCCAACTTTGTTGAATTTTGAATTCTGCAATTCCTTTCTAAATGTGCAGCGGTAGGGACAGATTAATTAGAAAATCTTTCATTTCTATCCTCATGCTAAGGAGAGTTTTTGGTGTATGCACAGAAGAATGTTTGAACTTCAGGAGAAATTTATCTTTGAATTGGTTGAAATTCCTGGAAACTAGAAGATTTTTGATGTGGAAAAATATGACAATTTTCTTGTTGTCCCCAATGTACAAACATGGATTGCACGCTGACTCTTGGAAACCCTGGGCTTTGATCCAATCACTCAACATTTGGTACCAGTTCCTTGGTGCTTGTTTCACTCCGTACAGTGACCTCTTGAGCCTTAGGTACTTGGAAGAGCAACCACAGCCATAGGGAGTCTTGATAAAGACCTGTTTTTCCAGTTTGGAGTTTAGAAATGCCCCCTTCACATTGAGCTGGAGCATGTCCAGATTTCTATCAGCTACATAGGTCAGAACTGCTGTTAAAGATGCTACCTTCCCAGTGGGCGCGTAGCTCTCTAGATATTCAAGCCAATACCGCTGATTGAACCCTTGCACGCACAGCCTGGTCTTGAGGATTGGGGATTTGCCATGGGCATTGTGCTTGATCTTGAATATGGGGACTGTGTTGAGAGGGTTTGTGACAAATTTCTCATCAACCTCTTCCCAAACTTCCTGGTCCTCAATTGTCTTGAAATCATTTAGAGCTGAATATTTCCATCCTGGGATGGTCATAGCATCCGCTAGTGATGATGGAAGTGTTTTGGAGATGAATCTGTAGCAATCTGGTTTGGAAAAGGTTTCTTGGTTTCTCACATTTGGCCTAAGATTTTCCTCAACGGCCAAGTTTGAATCCAAGAATTTGTCAGTGTCACCATCTTTGGATTCTGCCTTGAAAGCAGGAAAGTCTGTGGAAGTGGTATCTTTTGCAACAGGATAGGGTGTAGTCAAGCTAGGGGCTTGGTAAAAATTCAAGAGAATGATTTGTTTGCTTCTGGTGGAGTTGTCTACATGGAGGGTAGGTGTTGGCTCTTGATGGTTGAGCTTGACATGTTTAGTGTTGTTATCATTCCGGTCAATTTAATAATCTTGTAAGAGAGTAGCAATGGGTTGAAACCCAGAAGTACTCCAGGGGCCCCTTTTTCACTGAGTTTAGATTTGATATCTGTGTTTTTAATCCTATAGGTTAGGCTAGAACCAATGGGTTTGATTTAATCTTCCCGCAGTTGGTTTTGGTGCATTTTCTTCCAGGGAGAGTTCTTTCATTTCTGTTTTGGGACCTGATTTAGCTTGAGGAAGCAGCCTTTGACCACCTTGTGCCAACATGATTTTGGAATGCTCAAGTCTGACAAAGTTTCTCAAATAGCTTCCATCATGGTCCTATTTGCTCTTTCCGCTTGGCCCTTGTGTTGCAAATGATAGGGTTCACTTACAAATTGATTGATGTGATGGGTCCTCTAGTAATCTTGAAGTTTCCAATTCACAAATTCCCCACCACCATCAGAGAAAATGTCCTTGGGACATCAATTGGATTTTGTGTGTTGATTTTCTATCACAAAGATGAGAACATCTGCGGTTTAACTCTTGGATCTGAGTGGAAAACCCACTATGTACCCAGAGTATGACTCAATGAGCGTGAGAACATATTGGAATCCTCCTTTTGAAGTTGGGTTGATGTGCCCAATGAGGTCCAGATGAATTTTTCAAAGCAGCTTTGAGCAATTTCTTGCTGATGATTGAATGGTGCATGGTTTATCTTGTTTTTGTTGCAACCAAGACATTCAAATGAGTACCTCTGCAATTTGGTAAGCTTGACGCTGATAAACTTCTCCATTTGCAATAGACTGGCATGGCCCAACAATTGGTGGATGGCAGATAGTTTAATATTTGAGTAGTAGGAGTTCTTTGTTTTATTGGACATGTTGATTAAAAATAAGTTGTTGATGATGGAACCAGAGAGTAATGGTGAACTGTCCATGGTAATCTTGAAGGTGTGGGGATGTTTGCTTTTGTCAAATTGAAGATTAGCTCCTTGACTCATGAGCACCCCTAACAAGATCAGATTTACCGTTGACTCAGGTACCTAGGCAACATTGGATAGGATTAGGTTAGTGTATTTTGTGGCCAGAGAAGCTTTTCCACTTCCTTTGATCATGATGGCAGCATCTTTTTTTTTGAGTATGTATTCTTTTGGTTCCATTTCTCTTTTCAAGAGTAGTAAAAGAGTCTTGATCAATAATCATATGAATTTAACAGCAAGATTCTAGTATGAAATGCAAATTATTGATTGGTCCTGTCAACACATTTGAGCTGAGTCTTCAGAAAAAGTTATAGAAATGTGCTTTGTCTTTAGATTTTAGTTTACCTTTCTTTGATCCTGTGTTGTGCAAGTTTCCAGGCTTGAGCTTGGGAAATTCAAACCAACATGCGCTGGCTGAATCAGAAGTTACCGCCTGATTGTGCTTCCCATTTTTGCATTGCAGTCCCCTGTACAATGCAAAATTCACAGGCTTGGCGCATTCCCTTTGGCAATTGACTCATTTTTATGTTGAATCAGATGATTCAGAACAACTTCAAATTTTATATTGGTGGTGGAGTGCATGATTTGCAACTTCATGTGTTGCATTGATGAGGGAAACTTGATTGGGCCAAGATAAGCAATGAAGTCTGAGGGAAGTTCAATGCCAACTTTGGTCATTTTCTTAAGATATATTTTTACCGTGGTTACAAAAGCTTCAATATTACTTTCCATCAAGAGATGCAAGAAGCCGTTGAAGACACAAGATCTATATCCATACTGGGATGAAGCAAAATTCTCCTGAGTTGAGATCCAGATTAGTTGTGCGTTATCCTTGTTGGTGTTGTAGATAATATTATTATAAGAGTTTGCGTTGAGTTTGGCAAGGATATGAGATAAAATTCCTAGTTTGTGTCCTTTTCCAGAAAGGTTGAGTCATCCGCATTCATGATGTCAAATATTCCACGCAGCTTGAAGAGCTTTTCAAACTTCTTCCTCCACATGCTGTAATTGTTGGCAGTTAGTAGAGGCCTGGATTTTATAAGTGATTTGATTGCTAGGGATTGGTAGTTGGTGGAGTCCCCCCCTGGTCCTGGCGTGGATGAGGTTCCTGATTGATCCATTGTTGGGATTGGAGCAGGCTTTTAACCATGGGAGAAATTAGATTGGAAACTAAGACCACACTGTATTTCATAAGGTGATATGTATGAGTAAGAATGAGTTCAAAAAAACACACATGAGGTAACGGATAAAAATGACCAGCAGAGGACAAGCTGGCTGAGAAAATCAAGTATTATATAAGATAATCAAGAAAGAACAACTTGATTAGAAACAGCCAGGTGAAGTTGCAAATCCAGTTCAGGACAAACACAACAAAGAATAGAGAACTGAGAACAGAATATTAAGTTCCTGCACTAATCAATGAGTTGGCAGGTGAAGTTCTCACCATGATCAGACTGGTTGCTTGTATTGATGGTTTAATGTGTTTCACGAGATAGTTTTGATGATTGAACTGATGAGAAGATTTGTCTTAAGAGGTAGATTGAATTGAGTGATTGATTTTGAGTTATAGATTGGATGAATTGATCTTTGTTGATGGGGTTTGCGCTGGTGATACTGAGCTTCAGCGGTCCGTTGACCAGTAGATTCTTGGAGACTGCCAGAGTGAAAATGATGAAAGGGCACACGGACATTGTGCGCAGGATTGGATGTAAGTATCCCGCACAAGTGCATTTTACAAAGAAAACAACACATTGTGCACTTTATAAGTAGGAAAAAGAAAAGGAAGATATGAGAAAATGAAAACAAGAAAGTAAGGAAACATGGAATTTGAGAGAGTTGGAACATCAAATCAACAATCACCAACCAATAGCCTTGCTGGTTGAAGAAGAATTCATTTGTTCAAATTCTTGAGTGTTGTAAGCCACTCTGTTTATCCCTTTCTACGACAGATTTTTTCCTGATCATTCATTTGATTTGTTGGACTGAGGGAACGCAGAGTAGAAAACCAAGTAGAAGGATGAGATTTCATGAGCAGAGAGCAATGATGATAACTGACATTGAGAAACAGAATTGATGAAAAAGAACATAGCTTACCTGAGGGCACGCAGAGTAGAAAACAAAGTAGAAGGATGAGAGAAGAAGATCCTTCTGCTTTGCCCCGACTCTTCCCTCAGGTATACATGACTGGCTGAAGTGTCATACATGTCGTGAAATTAATGGATAAGTATTTGATATTGAATATTGAAATTGAGACGTGCGCGCGCTAGCATAAAGAATGAGATGAGACTTTTGTGAGACATATATGGATAACAAGTTGATGACCAGGATAATGAACCGAGACTGATGAAGGTGAAAGATATGAAAAGAAGACTAAATGGAAATATAGAAAGAAAGAAATGTGAAAGGAAAAGACATGGATAAATGGAGGTAAGTGTTTACTTCAACATGATTGACTTTCCGGAACCAGTCCTGTTTGGCTGAGAGGTTTCCTTAAGTTTGAAAACTCAAGCGTTAACCCTCCCTTTATTCCCTTAAAGTTGAATTCTTCCATGCTATTCTTGAGCCCCTTGAGAATTGTTGGGTAATTCTTGTTTGAATTTGTTACTGCTTTGCTTCTAGAGCTTCATAGAACAAATTGCTTTTTTTATACAGCCATCCAAAGTTATCTGGTACTCATCAAATGCTTGATTGCGGAGAGTTGGGCAGGTTCATTGTGAAGTTGGAGGTTGTTTGGGATTGAGTTGATATTTCCTAATCTTCTGCTGACAACAAGAGTTATTAGCTTGTGGGTGTTTTTACTTACAACCACCTTGTTATATTGAACTCTGAACAAAATTTAACTTATTTTTTCATTTCTTTTCCAGCACCATCTTGCCTCAGATAGTTTTTTTCTTCATTGCTACCAAATAATTCCAAAATCATCACTTCCATTGATTCCTCATTTACAATTTACTGGATCTAAATTCCGGTTACATTTAAATATTTTTGTAACTCTTAGGAGGGCAGCCTAAACAGCACCTTTCCCCTCCACAGAACTTCCTCCAGCTCAGCACCATTTGGAGTCTTACAACATGCAGTTGATCTTTGAGATGATAAACCCAACCAGGAGCTTTCTTTGAAATGAAAGCAAAGGGGTTTGCTACAATGGGTGGGATTTTAATCTATTCTCCCTCAAGTAATAATAGAACCCAGTGGTTATTTTTTACAAATTAAATACAAATAGGCTCTGATTTATCTTTAACACATTTTTTCATTGGAGTATAAGTAGAAAATGACTCCAATGAAATGTAAAATATAGGTCTGGCATATGGGTCTGCTATTATTTGACCCATACCTAACTTAGCCAGCAATTTTGAAGAGGGGATCTTTTCATTGATGTCTTAAACATCAAGTCTTTTTTTGATATTTTCTACCTCTGTTGCCCCACCAAGCATATTAAAGTAGCATGCTTTATGTATCTCCAATTTTTCAATAATTTACTTTCTCACTTTAAACCAACTGTCTCCATCATAACCATGCAATTTATCAATTACTTTAAAACAAAAATTCCCATCAACAATCAGATCCCTAACCTCACCCAAGAACTTATGTGATTTATCAGGTATTTGATTGAGGTATTTCACTTTTGGTTCCTATAATAAAAACTAACTCAGCAAAAATTCCAATAGCATTAATTAATCACATCAAAAATCACCAAAGATGAGCTTCTGGTTAACCCTTCCTGCACTTTGTGGAAAAAAGAGACTGGAAATCTCCAAGTTTTCCCTAAATTTGGAAGTGATTGGTCCTAGTGTTGGTAAGGAGTGGGATGCACAATTTCTAGAGAGAGAGATAGATGAATAAATTCCTCCCTTACTTGTGTGTTGGTATCCTCCTCTATCCTAGCGCGGCTGTGGGGAAAGGTGCTATACCCCCCCCACACACACTAACCTAAGTAAAAGCAAAAATACAACCAAAAAACAAACAGAAACCCTAACCCAACCCTATAATCCACCCCCCTTTGATTGCACGGCTACATTTTTCTGGTTTTTCCTTCTCCTGGTGTACGCTGCACCCTACTTGGAACACCCTGCGCAAATCTGTAGCCATCCAAACCCTTCCACCCGCCACCTTCACGTTATGAGTGGTTTGTTCTTCTCATGGCGCCCTCCCCGCCCTACTTGCAGCCCCGTGCCCTTACCGTAACCATTGGAACCCCTTCTGCCTGCCGCCGTCATTTTCTGCATGGTTTGTCTTTCTCATGGTTCCCTTCAAATCCTACTCAGAGCCCCCTGCCCTTACCCTAACCACCCAACGCGCCTGCCATACCCATGCTTTGGTCCCCAATCCCAAATCCTGAGCTGCCTGCACACGCAGTAGCTGCTGCTGAGCCCGCAGCACTAAACCCATGCTTAGCCGTCTTGCACTCATTGCTGAGCATGCTGCCCAAATGCTGAGGCCATTGCCCAGGCAGCAAATGCTTCCTGATCCCTGTCTATAAAATGCCACCACATCCCCCCCAAGTGAAGTTCTGTCCCCAGAGGCCTTCCAACCATTACCTTGACCATACCCCATGCTCCCCATACCATCTACCACCCTTGCGCCCTTCCTCCCCAAACCACCAAACCTGCCCTTGCTCCAGCCTTGGATTCTGACTCAAGGTACTTGTCAGAATTGGAGGAAAGGGCCTCAACCCTGCTGGTTGCACCTCTGGACCCGCCATCCCCGGTTGTGATCTTGTTGTCCCTCTGCCTTGACCAAGTCCCCCAAACAGTCCACCAGAGGCCCCACCATATCCACCGGCTGCTCCTATATCAAGCCTGCCTGAGATACTGGAGATTCCAATTGTGGTGGCCCTCCAAGCGGCCAACTTTGAGGATTTTGCCAATTGGTCAACTTCACTTTTATGGGCCTTCCTTGTGGCCCCTGGTGCCTAATCTTCCAAAGCCAAACACAAGCTCCTGGAAAAATTCCAGGGCCTACTGGCTTTGTTGCAGTTGGATATGGTGGACATGATGAAGATGGCTTAGGCACATTGACCCTCCATCCCCTTCTCTTCTACTTGTACCACACTTTCCTTTATTCATTTGAGAAATACATGTTTTGCCTGCGCGTTCCTTCATAAGTTGAGTAATCCTGTGAGAGAAGCCTTGCGCCCCAAGTGAGTGAGAGAGGAAAAATCTGAGTCCCTATTTGCTTTGTGGGTGACCAAAAATGCCCGGCAAAGCATCCCATGTCCATTGCGCCTTTTTAAGTCCCCAAGCTTTCTGGAGAGGTACCTGGCCCACCCCCGATGAACTGACACACAGTTCCCTGTACCCAAATCCTGTAGCAAACACAAAAACCAAACAACAGTGCTTTCCAATCATAGGAGGGGAAGAGAGTTTGAGAGAACAAACATTTTGGGGTGTCTAGTCATCCCGGGTGCAAACCAGCTAGAGCACCCAATCACCAAGTCAAGATTATCCCACGTTGCACTCCGTCCATACCCATCTGTGCCTGCCGTGCCCGCTTGTAGATAGAGAAACAGATAGGAAGATAAACAGACCCAGAAAAAAGAGAAAAGGGAGAAGAAAAGAAAAAGAGAAAGAGGAGATTTTTTTCACTGCTTGCAGGGCTTGTCCTTGTGTTTATGGACCCTGCTTTTGCTGTGCCTGCATTCCCCCTCACCAAACCACCATACGCACTAGCATTCCCCCCAAATTGGCTGCTGTCCACAGTGGGTTGCAACCTTCCACTCCATTGGAAGAAAAGACTTGTGCCGCTTCATGCAATCCCACACAGGACAAGTTTGTGGATTTTTGCCCCAAACTGCCATCCAAACATGTCCCCCACAAAAACACATACAATCCAATCCTCCATTTTCTCAACCAAACTATGGAAACCCAATCACTTCCCATTTGGCACCTGAAGCCCCACCTGCGTGTCTGTTGCACTGGTCCTAAATCACTTGCTAGCTGTGATGGAAATGCGTCTGCTGTTGACCCATCTCCTCCACACTCCCCGCGCTCCACTCCCTTCCGTCTCCTTGCAATCAAAGAGGTCTGACCTTGGTTTTAATCCTTCAACGCCTGAACCATCTGCTGCCCTCAGTTCCCAAACCACGCGCAATACCCACTGCTTCCTTCTTCTCCGCATGACCCATCTGCTGCCCATTTGTTCCCAAACCACGCGCAATAGGTCTTGGAGAAGCTGAAGGCGGTTTCTCCTCCACATACCTTCCCATCCTATCCGCTGCAACTCTCCTCTCCTTGGCTACAAACACCTGCGCCTTGCCCTCCCCCGTGGCTGCAATGGCCCAGCCCTGGTGAAAATTCCAAGGAAAATTTGCGCCTTTAATGCTGCTTCCTGTCACTGTGTTTTAGCTTTCTTCATGGTGGCAGGCTGACCCAATTCCATCAAAATCTGCTTGTGCACTGGGAACAAATATCCTGTCCCTGCTGGATAAACCAACCCCATGCAGGTTTAATCCTTCACCAGGTTCTCACATTCCGACTGCCAATAGCCATTATTGCCACTATACGTGCACACCCAGGGCGCAGGTGTGCTAGACTGCCGGAAACCCTCCTCTATGTGAGGTGGAAAACTGCAACAGTGCTTTGACATCTGGCTCATAAAGATCTTGAGGTCCCTTGCCAACTCCACTAGTTTGCTAGCCTAACAGATAGCTGCTGGTGGTGGGGCTGGTGCATGCGCTTCCATGTAATCCACCAATTCTGCTTGAGACCAGACCCCGTTGTGCGCGCTTTCCCCCCAAGCCACCCTCTCAAGGTTGCTCCCCTGGAACCACAATTGGCCTTTTTGCCACCTTTCCAACATTTCTCCCTTCAGCTTTGGCCATTCAAGGTTCCTATGGCCTTCCATCTCTTCCATGTCCCAAAGCTTTTTCTTGTCTGTGATGAAAAGAACAACAAGGCGTGCCTTGTCCAAATCCAACGCACCTTCAGATTCTGCAATCAATTCATATTGCAAGATGAATTGCCCCAGTTCTGCAGTGTTGAATGTAATTTGAGGGTAATCCTGCGGCTCAATTCAGGAAGAGGGAGGAAGAGGAGGGGTTAAAAGCATGGTTGGGGCTATAGACCCTGAGGAGGAAGAAGAAAAGGGAGAAAAAGTGATTTTTGGAAGGTTTTGATAGGGCCTTGCATTTGGTTACCTTTGAGAGAATGAGAAAAAAAAGATTACTTCCTGGCCAGACCCCCAGATGTGGAAACAAGAGACTGAAACTCTCCAAGTTGTCCTTAAGCTTTGAAGTTATTGGTCCTAGTGTCTGTAAGGAGTGAAATTCACCCTTTTGAGAGAGAGAGAGAGATAGATGAATGAATTCCTTCCTTCCTTCTGCGGTGGTATCCTCCTCTATCCTAGCGCGGCAGTGGGGAAGTGTATTGTACCCCTCCCCCACACCCTAACCTAAGTAAAAGCACAAATACAACCCAACAACAAACAGAAACCCTAACCCAACCCTACACCCCCCCAATGCTTGCACTGCTACATTTTTCTGGTTTGTTATTCTCCTGGCACGCATGCACCCTACTCTGAACCCCTTGCGCCCACCTGTAGACATCCAAAACCCGTCCACCCGCAGCTGTCATGTTCTGCATGGTTTTTCCTTCTCATGGCGCCCCCCACGCTTACCGTAACCATCCAAACCCTGTCCGCCCGCTGCGGTCACGCTATGTGTGGTTTTTCCTTCTCATGGCGCCCTCCGCGACCTACTCAGAGCCCCCCCTGCTTACTGTTAGCACCCAAAATGCCTTCCATACCCATACTTTGGTCCCCGATCCCAAATCCTAAGCCGCCTGCACACGCAGTAGCTGTTACTGAGCCTGAAGCACCAACCCCATCATGAGCTGTCATGCACTCATTGCTGAGTGCGCTGGCCAAATGCTGAGCGCGCAGGCCACCACCATTTACCAATCTGTGTCTATAAAAGGCCACCAAAACGTCTTCTTCCTCTTAAGAGGATTCCAAGTACACTTTCAGTCTCCTCCTCTGAACTATGAAATTCAATTTCTAATCCTGCAGACTTTGAATAAACATTATCATCATAGCATCATCTATTAATTAAACTAAAAAAAATGAAATTTTAAAAAAAGAAAAGACTTACAAAATTTTGTCTTTTCTTGTTTAGTTCCCTTCTCATTCCCTTTTTCTGCTTAATTTCCTTTACAAAATTTTCAAATCAAGAAGGATCTGTGCAGGTATCATCAATTTTGGCCAACCTCTACTTGATTGCAAGGCCTTTGGTTCAAGTCTTGGCTTTGATGAATAATTTGTGTTCTTCTGAATCAGGTACTTCCACAGCTCCTGTAAATCTTGTTAAGGATAAACCAAGATCATTGCATTTAGCTTCTCATGTAACTGAGAATTGTTGAGCAATTCATCAACATCAACCTTCCAAAATTCAACATTATCAAACATTAGTAAAGTAGGAATTTTCCATCAAAAAGGATTAATAAAAAAGTGATTTGAAAAATCCAAAAAACCAACTTTAACCACCTTACAAAGCTAGAACTGCAAGGTTGATAATCCAACCTCCACTGAGGATAAAAATCCTCAGGCACAACAGATTCTCTGAGCGCAAGTAGGTGACCTATCTGGGGGAACAGGGAAAACCCATAGTTTTGGAGTATGACTTGGTGCACACTTCCCCATCATGTTTCCGCTTTAATTTCCAAATTGTTCCACAAAAAGTTTAATTGCTTCTGAATAAAACTTGTATCCCAATGGTAAAGGTTCAGTGGGAAGAACTATTCCTAACTTTATGCAAGAGTTCTAAAAAGAATCCTGAAAGGATTTGATTTGATTTTAAAATTTTCTGTCTAGGTTTTCCATACATCCAACATGTTTCCCAAACAATTTTCAGGGAATTCTTTGAGAGCAGCATGTGCTCCTTCCACCCAATACGTGGTTTATCTCCAAAGTCAGGGTTTTTGCAAGTCCAATCCATTACAAAGTTCTCTTTGATACAGAATATGATATTTTTCATATACTCAAGCACATCCTCATGGTATTCCAAGAAAAAATTTATACAAGTCATAATATGAGCACCCAAAACTAGGAAGATTAACAGTAGAGGCAGTTATTTGGCCCTTACTCTGAGTTCTGCATCATTTACCTCTGCCTCCTCCTTTGTTTTAGAGGCCCCATACTTTTCCCACAGAGAAATAAAGCTTTGCCATCCTTTAATGTAATTATTATAATTAACGTTACAGTTTTCTTGTATGTCTTTAGACAATTGCCACAGACAACACTGTCTTTTTGACTAAGGGAAACTAGATTCAATGGCACAAATCAGAGATTTTTCATGGTCTGTCAAAAAGACTTTGGGATGTCTCTCAGGATCATAAGCCATCTACTTTAGTGCTTTTACAGATGACCTGAATAAATCAAACATTTATCTTTTTATAAAAACAAGAGCTTTTCTGAAAGTGTTTTGGTTGGCTGTAATTCCTAAAACATGCAATAGGGTGATTTTGTACTCATTTTTTATGATTAAAATCCAACATAGCAATATGATGGAATTTTTTTCAAAGCTTTAATGAATCAGAGTGTGCCAAGAATAAGGGCTCCAAGTTTCCCTTTCCACTGAATTCTGGTTGATGAAACCAACATGAATCTTCAAGTTTTTCAAAGAGGACCTCCATAACACTTTTTTCCTTGAGTTCTGCTAGCGCTACATTTTACTTAGTGTTATAGATTTTTTGTCAATCAACATACTCACCGCCATCAATATTGCCCAATTTTCTTTTGAGTTGAAGTGTAGTGGGGCCATCATTCATGCCTTCTCTTAAATTCTCTAAGGCAACCCCAGACATTCACACGAGCTGAGGATGCAATGAGGGGTGTGGAGATGGTTGATGGTTATATTGATCATTTCTGTAGGAGATTTGCCAAAAGGGGTCTGCATTTTTGTGACTTGCACGGATAAGACACTTGCACCCAACCTTCCTTGTGTGAGTTTGCCTGAACTGTTCAGTCAGTAATGGCCCAGATTAAGAATTGTTTCCATAACAGGCTAAATCCACATATTTATCAAGCTTTGAGTTGAAACCTTTCAAAGTTTAACCACTCTTCATTGCGCATATTTTACAATACTTTTGTGCCTCTTCACTATCAGGAAATGCTCTCACAGGAGGTGGTTCAAGTTGATCTGGCACCAATAAAATAATTATATCATAGCTAAATAGTTACATATTTACCAGCTGCAGCTGCCTACCAGTTTCAATCAAATCAAATCAGGAAAATTCCAGAGTAACATAAAATTTTACTCACCAACAGAGGTAATGTCCATTTGTGAAAAATTTTGTTCCTCAATTGTAAACCTAGATGAGGATGCAATTGGGGCTTCAAATGTTTCATTACCCAAGTACTTTTTTATCTTCAGCTTTTTTAATGGCAATATCAATGTAGTCCTTCAATGCAGCCATGTCATAAACAGGAGGGCTTGCCACTGTTCCCATAATGCAATGTTACTTCAGTATTAAATCCAACTTTCAATTAAAAAACTACAAATGTTTCTCAATTTTGAGTTGAGAAAGATCAAGTTAAGCAACAGGCAGTAAAAATTTAATTTTCTGTTGTCCAATGGGCGGGTTGAGAGTGTACTTTCTGGGACGTTAGTTTGCAAAATGTAATGATTGTGTTTGCAATTTCACTTTATGAGTGCTAGGCATGGTCCCATAGTCCCACATAGGATGAGTTGATCCCAAATTTGAGTTGATGGAAACCAAATTTGGTCCAGGGGGTCCCAAAACTTCTTTCAAAACCCCCGGGGGGCTGTATACCCCCTTACACGCGTCTGAATGATTGTGTAAGGGGGTACACAACTCAAAAATTTGGTTTACGGGGGTATAAAACCCCCCGGGGGTTGCACATGTTTGAAACAACCCTTTGCAGTTGTGTTTTGAACAACCCTTTGGAGTTGTGTATGGGCCCCCACAAGTCAAATGGGCCATGTAGGCCTCTACCCAACTCTCACATGGCTGGGGTTGTGAATTTATCATCACCCTTTTTGGAAATTTCAATGCTTTGGTAAATTTTCAGTTGGACCATTCCGTTCTAGATCTCATTTCCTTCTTTTTTTTATTCATTTTTTTTGTTGTTAATCATAATATTTTGAATTGATTTATTTAATTTTAGATGGTTTGAATTTAATTTAAATTCAGGCAAATTTTTTGATGTTATTATTATTATTTTATTTTTGAATTTTTCAGGTTTTTCATTTAAGCTTATTCATTTTATTTATGATTTTATTTAATTTTTATTATAATTTGTTTAGGGCATTATTTTTCAAACCACCTTAAACTTGAATATATATGTGGGTAATTTACATCCCTGTTATGTTCTGTACACACCAAAATTTTCTTGAAGACACAGGTATTTCACACTTTTTTTTTTTGAAATTTCTGAAATCCTAGTCTTGTTGATTATATTCCAAAAATTTTACAAATAATTTGAAGTATTTGAAGAACTTCCAAAATTGATCCAAAAATCAACAAAAACTCAAAAAACAAAAAAAAACTCAGTGCATTCTTTTAACCATTCCTTTGCATTTTCAATGCATTCTTTTTTAGTATTAAATTCTCAGAAATCTTGAAAATAAATTCAAGCTCTTTAAAATTGATTCTTTTGGTATTTTCTGGATGTATTCTTGACTTCAAAAAATTGGATCCAAAATGAAACAAATTCAAAATAAAACATCCTTTTCAATATTTTTTGAGGGTGATGATAAATTCAGGACTCATTTGAGTTGTGTACACAACTTGAATGGGCCCGTGTGGCGCGCTAAACAACTAAAATTGATTTGTGTGGCCTCTACACAACTTGACTGTAGTCGTGTAGCTCCCACACAATGGTTCTGTGTTGTGTGGCACCCCAAACGACTACATTTGAGTTGTGTGTGGCTGTACATGACTCAAATGTAGTTGTATAGCATGACACACAACTACAAGTTTTGTTGGTCAGAATAAAAAAAATAAGTAAAATAAATTGAATGAAAATTCAAAAAAAAAAGACAGAAATCAACCAAAAAATCAAAATATGTTGATTCTTTGGTTAAAATAGATAAATTTATTAATTAATTGATAATTCAATTGATTAATTAATTAATTAATTAATAGGACATATCAGAGTTAAGAAAACACACCATTTTTTAATGGCGGGTTTCAAACCAAATCCTCCATTTCAAAACCGCCATTAAAAATCAAAAAAACCACTTATTTCACATCAGACGTGTCAGAGTTACCTTGAAATAAGTGGCTTTTTTCAAGCAAAGTATATAATGGCTTACAGAGCCTTGCCCCTTCATACACCCGTGGTTTTTCACCTCCAACCTCCAAAAAATTCTACCTCAAACCTCATCTGAAAAAAAAATTGATTCATTGCTCTTCATCTCTTCATCAATATCCTCATCACCTCATCACTCCCATCACATTATCACTTTCATCACATCCAGATAACTCCAATTGCATCACTATCCTCATAACTTCATCACTCTCATCCCTTTATTGCTTTCATCACATCCAGCTAACTCTCATTGCATCACTATCCTCATCACTTCATCACTCTCATATCACTTTATCCCTCTTGTAACTTCATCACTCTCATCTCTTCCTAACCTATTTGCTTCATAACCCTCATCCTCTAATCACTTCATCACTCTCACCACTTCAACACTCTCATAGCCCTTTATCCCTGCATCCCTCTTACTCTTTTTAAATGGCCCCTCAGCAATCCTCCCCCCACAAGTCCACTAAAAAAATCCAATGTACCAAAGCAAACATCCCCCAGGAACTCAACATCCAACAATCCACCCCATCAGCTTCCAAAGGCTCAACTCATCTCAAGAGAGCTGATCACATCATCCTGGTAAACTGGCTCAAAATTCCATCCAACTACAATTCTTGCTTTGGATCCAACAATGAAACACGTTTTGGCCAACCTCCATCCTCTAAAGTCAATGGTTATCTCCTGATGGCCAATGAACTCAAGAAAAAAAAATGTAGGCTGTATCTTTCATCCAAACAAATGATGGAGCATTTCAAGAATTACCAAGCCAAGTAAAAAAAGACTAACTCAATGTCAATCTCCACTGGATTTGGTATCACCAACTCCAACAAAGCCAAGGGAATCAACTTGGTGGTTTATAAGTTGGACTGCATTTGTCCTTTTTATATTCAAATGGATAAAATCTTTAGAAAGAAGCCCAACATCACCCCTATAGCTGCTTTTGACACCCAAAAATCTGATTCAGTTGATGCCAAGGACTTGGCTGGGGATGCTCAGCATAGCAATGAGTACCTTGATGAAACCTTTGCCTTTGAGTGGCTCCCATCCAATGCCAAGGAGGATATTCAAACACAATCAGCTCCAATCACATGTAATTCCACATTGATTGATGAATCAAACCCACCTTGGACCCCTCACTTACTTCTTTTGATTGCTCTCTTCCTGGGGTGGAAGAATTGGAGAACTTGGCCAATGAGGAGGATTTGATTCCTGTATGACCATTGCCATCAAGATCTGCTCAAGTAAGGAACCAAGTTCTTTCCTCTTCTGTCTGGTTAATCCTGACTGATTTAAATTGTAAAAAAACAGTCTCATCCATTCCTGAATGGCCAAAGCCTCAAGCCAATGGGGCCTCCCACATCCCCTTTAAATGAGAGCAATGATGTTCCCACAAAAACCTCCTCTGCAAAGGGAAAGCAAAAGTCCTCCAATTCCATCAAAATCAACCCCAATAGCATACAAAAGATGAGAAACTCCAAATTTTTTGGGCTTTGAGGAGATCATGGAGAAGCAATATTCAAGTAAGCCCGTCGGATTCTCCTTTCTTTCAAAATCAAGCTCATTCCTATTCCCCTCTAAAAAACAGGGAAATTGAAAATTGAATCTGAAAAACTTCAGTTTGAAACGGAGAAGTGGGATGGTCAACTGGCCATTGATTTTAAAAAGAAAAAACCCAAGAGTTTGGCTCATCAACAAAAATGGGATGCTGAGTGGAAGTTGAAAGAGGCTGAGCTAGAATTTCAAAAAGAGGAAAAGGAGAAGGATCAACATCAAGCACAACTGTAAATGGAGAGAGAATGACTGGCAAAAGAAAAAAAGTATAAGTGTTCAATGGCTGCAGCATACATTTGTAGCAGTAGAAAAGTAGATGAATTCAAGCAGATTACTCAAATGCTGGGCCTGTAAATATATTTTCTTTTATGAAAAACTTAAAAAGAAAAAAATTTTTTGATTACAACAATACTTAATACTATTTATAACCCCACCAATCAAAAAATATTTTTTCTTTTTATTTATATTTTTTTCCTAGAGTATATTTTCCCACTCCCCAAGTCACTGCAATTTTTTCAAGTGGTTTTGTTGATTTGAATTGACATTGCCATTCTTGTATGAGTGAAACTCTCCACAGCAGGAAAGTACAGTTCTTATACTTATTGGCTGCCCAAACCATTTTGACTATACCTTTTTGCTTGAAATCAATTTCAAATCACAGGTCAGGAAAAAAAAATTGGCTGTTTTATACTTGAAATTCATCCTTAGTTTCAATAAGTTTTCCATCAGATTTCTTAGTTGGAACTGCGAGTAAAAAGGAATACTCAGAGATTTCAACTTTGTCAATGTGAGATGAGTTGTAAAAAAAGTTGGATGTGAAAGCAACATGCGGGGAGCAGTCAAAGGGAGTAGGCCAAGAACCAAATTTGATTGATGAGAAGGAAGGGATTAAGTTGTCCTTCATTATTTTATGGTTTGATTCAGAGGGAAGTCTGGCCAAATTGCAAATCATTTGTCCTAAAATTTGGGAGAATTTTTCTGCCTTAAGATTGAGAAAAGAAAACTCTTGAGGGGAAGATTGAATAGATAATTTCTTCAAATAGTTTCCAAATAACTCAAAGGGGTGCATCAACTTTTGCCATCCAATTTCCCACATTTTTCTACCCCAAGATCTTCAGGGACCAACAGTGTTGACAAATTTTTTTGACTGGTGAAGGAAAGTTTTCACAAAGTTGATTTCCTTCTTGTCTTTGTCAGAGAGTTCATCCAATGGGACAAATTCAATTATTGCAACAAGACCCTTGTGATGAGAATTATTGAGAACAATTACTTTTCCATTTCTGAAGAAATTGAATAGCTTGATTATCTGCTTGGCATTTTCAAACTCAGCAGGTGATGGTTTTCAATTTTTCTTTTTGTTTTCAGAAGTGATTGCAGGATACACATCCAAAGGTTGTAGTTTCCATCCAGAACATACAACCTTGTTGTTGATGCCCCCTCTGCAAGTTCCAAACAGATTTCTGATTCCCTCATTTGATCCCTCTTTTGCTCCAAAGTCTTCTTCTTGCCACCTCTCTTTATGTTTGTCTCCTCATCTCCTTCCATCTTGTTCCCTCCCAGGAAAATGCTCAGCTTGGGGTGAGAATCAGGAAGGGATTCAATTTAGAGTATAAAATTGTGAGTGAGGTGGGAGAAGCAATGGAACTGAAGGAAAAGCCATCAAAAAAGGATTATCAAAAAAAATCATTTTGGTGATCACAAAAAAAAAAGAAAGAAAAAAAGTTAGTTAGGTGATCACAAAAAAAAATAAAAAAAATTACTGCGCATGAACAAATTGGGCCGGGCTTATGACCAAAAAATAAAAAAAAAATTCAGTAATGTCCTCACAAAAAAAAAAAACAGAAAAAAAATTACCTGGGTGTGAAAAAATTGGGCTGGGCTATGGGGTCCAGGGAGGATGGGGCCTGGCGGCAAGGGAGGGGGGGTGGCTTGGTTGGCTGGGCAAGAGAACGTTGGGTGGGGCCCGGCAGCAACTGGGGGTGGTGGTGTAAGACTTCAAACGTTGCTAAGCTGCAGGCAGTTCTGTGGAGGGGAAAGGTGCTGTTTAGGCTGCCCTCCTAAGAGTTAAAATAATATTTAAATGTAACCAGAATCAAGGTCCTGGAACTTGTAAATAAGGAATCAATGTAAACGATGAGTTTGAGAATAGTCAGTAGCAATTGAATCAACACTATCTGAGGGAAAATGGTACAGGGAAAGACTTGAACAAAATAAGTCAAAGTTTTTTTCAGAGCTTAATGGAAAAAGGCAGTTGTAAGTAACAACACCCACAAGCTAATAACTCTGGTTGTTGGCAGAAGATTAGGAAAGATCAACTCAATCCCAACAAACCTCCAGGTTCTCAATGAACCTGCCCCACTCTCTGCAATCAAGTGCTTGAAGGTTACCAGATAACTGTGGGTGGCTGAACAAAACAAAAGAAATTTGTTTATGAAGCTCTAGAAGCAAAGAAATAACAGATTGAAACAAGAATGACCCAACACTTCTCAAGGAACTCAAAAGTAGCATGGTGGAATTCAACTTTTAAAGAATAAAGGGAGGTCTAACAATCCAGGTTTCAAGTTTAAAGAAACCTCTCAGTCAATGTGACTGGATATGGAAAGATTATAAGGGAAAGATCAGACCAGTATGGTTGGAAAAAGGGATCAATAGTGGTATAACACATTCAAGAATTCCAGCAGACAGAATTCCCTTCAACCAGCAAGGCTATGGTTGGTGATAAGGATGAAGGTCACAGATGGAAGGATCAAGATTTGAGTATGGAGGCTCAAAGGATCAAGGGGCAATCAACAGATATACCCAGCATAAAGGTTGCAAATCTAGGGAAAGAGGCCCTCTGGAATGATCAGATTATTGATTACTATATTAGATGGATCCCATGAGATGCTGCAAAAAGGCAGGGGAGAGCCCCTCCTTTTATAGCCCAGAGGCCTGTAGACTATTTACAAGAAATACTTACAAATGAGAGGGGATTTTTCTTAAATGAAGATTGGCAACAGGAACCGCCTGACATGGGAAAAAAAACAAAAGAAGAGGTGAAGAGGAGATGGAAACCTGCCTGCGTTGAGGAAGACGGCAGCGGATGATGATGTTTGCAAGCGGTTGGTTGAGGGAAGTCTGTTTGTCACGCGCGCAACTGTCAAAAAGTTAGTGAAAAGGGTTCCAATGGTTGCAAACAACAATGTTGGTTAGCGGCCGTCAGAGATGGATTGGCAGAGCCAGTTGGTCCAAATGGTTGGGCCAATTGGTTGAAGGTGGGGTAAAAGCAAGGTGGATTATGGCCGTTGCAAGAAGAAACTGTGTCATTGGTGTTGAACTTGATGTTAGGTTGGTGCAAGGTTGCCAATGGCAATGATGGGAGTGAGATCAGTCATGGGAGTGATCAATCAAGGATTGTTCCCTTGAACAATCTTGAGCAGGTGATCAACTGATGGGGCTGGTCTTGGGGTCTCCAAGGACCGCAAGCAATGCTCGCAGTAATTGGTCAATGGGGACAAGGATGAGGAGAGGACCTGGAAGGGTTTGAGCAATCAGGAGTCAATGGCCAATGAGATTGAGCAATTCATGGAGGAGGGTGGTGATGATGAGATGAAGAGGGATGACCACCTGTGCGCGCTTGGCCAAAAAGAGCATGCAAGGGGGGATTTGAACAGAGGAGGGAAAGGATTGGATGACATGGGAAGGGCTGCCTAGACAGCTAGGACAGGGAAGAGCTGAGAAAGTGGGAAATGAGTGGGTACCCATAGAAACACAAGAGATAATAATAATATATTTATTTTTTTTTTTTTAAAAAAAAAATGTTGATTGATGACTGATGGATATAAAAAAAATCATAAAAAATTTTAAAATTTCTGCAGTGGTCCCAAGGTGTCCAGATTTGGTCACCACAGCAGCAAGACCAAACAAAGGCGGGGGAAGGGCCAGAGCAAAGGGGGTGGGGGGCCAGCAATTGGGGGGGGGGGGGGGGGAAGGGCCGGAGCAGAAAAGGGGGCCAAGCAAGGAAGCAACAGGGGGGGCTGGCAAGCAAGAAAGTGAGAGAGGGGGCTGGCCCTTGAGGGAGTGAGAGGGGTGGGCCAGCAAGCGGGCCGGCAATGAAGCAAGCAAGGGAGGGGGGCTGGCAAGCAAGCAAGCAAGAGGGGGGGAAGCAAGTGGGCCGGCAACCAAGCAAGCAAGAGGGGGGGGCCGGCAAGAAAGTGGGCAAGAGGTGGGGGGGCCGGCAACCAAGCAAGCAAGAGGGGGGGAGGTGAGTGAGCAAGCAAGAGGGGGGGGCGGTGAGTGAGCAAGCAAGAGGGGGGGCAGCAAGTGGGCCGGCAACCAAGCAAGCAAGAGGGGGGGGAGGCAAGCAAGAAAGCAAGAGGGGGGGGGTCTGGCAAGCGGGCTTGCAACTGAGAAAGCCAGAGGTGAGGGAGAAAGCAAGAGGGAGAGGAGTTGAGGGAGTGGTTAAGAGGGAGGGAAGGTGAGGGAGTGGGAGAGAGAGAGAGGAGGTCAGAAAGGATGGAGGGAAGAGGAGGATGAGGAGGAGGGGGGAGAACTTACCTGAGTAAACAAGAAGTGAGGAGGTGGGGGGGCCTAAGGTGGATTGATCAAAGAATCAGTATCTGTTGATGGGGATGGGTGAGGAGGAGGATGAGGAGGAGGGGGGGAGATTAACAGGGGTGCCAACCAAAGGAGGAGGGGAGGTGGTGGGGGAGGTGGAGGTAGTGGGTGAGGCGGAGGTGGTGGGTGCGGTGGAGGTGGTGGGTGAGGAGGAGGTGTGAGGTGGAGGTGGTGTGATGTGGAGGTGCTTGGTGAGGAGGAGGAAGGATTGGACCAACCAGTGGTTATGGCGGGGTGAGGTGGGTGGTTTGGAAGTTTTGAGTCTTTTTTTTCTAAGTTCACCCCACCAAAAAGAAAAAAAAACCAACCCAGCCTAGGAATCTTGGGTGAACAACCAAAACCAAAAAAATATGGCAAAGGGATTTTTTACCTAATTCAAAATCAAAAATTACTCATCAAAGCAAGAAAGGGTGAGAGGAAGTATCCATTCTCTCATAGAAGAAGATGAGGGACAAGATGAGACAGGGATTACTTGAGGTGGATCTGCAATATTGTCTTCAAATATTTTGGCCCATTCATCTTTGATGTTGGCCAAAATATTGTGAAGGATTAAACAATTGATAAACCAGTTGATGAGGAACTTCATGTCTTTGGGTTTTTGAAGCTGGTTTTGCATTTCCCTTAAGCTGGCCCATCTTCCTTTCAGAACTCCTATGGCATGCTCAATCCATACTTGTGATTGGGCAAGATGATAGTTGAAATTAGTTTTTCCTTGATTGTTGGAGGAAACATTCCGGTATGCTGGAACCACATATTTCCCACTAGCATAAGCTGAATCAGAAAGAAGGTATTGATCTTTTTTGAATTTGTTCTCTGGTTGTTGGGCAATCCACATCCAATTGAAAACATATTAATCATGACAAGAACCCAGAAGGCCGGCGTGGAGGGATATGAACTTCTTGTTGTTATTGAAAACAAGTTGTAGGGCCACAGAGTATCTAAATAAACAGATGAAACGTATTTGGTAAGTGTGTGATCAAACTTTCTATCAAGTTAATTGGAAAAGAAATGAATCAAATGCCTCTTTTTCCAATCAAAGTAGTGGTTGCCATCTAGCTTGGGTTTTTGAATCAAGGGGATGGTGGTTCCCTCAACAAAACCAATGAAACCAGGAAAGCCTTCAGTCCCCATTACTTGAGTCTTTGTTTGTCCAAGAAATGACTGAGTAACGGAAAGATAGGATAGCAATCATGACTCTTTTGGTGTATGAGTCAATGGTTCAACAACCAACTGAGAATAGATTTTCTAATTGATGAACTGCTGCTCCATTTCCATTTGATCCCAATCTAAAAAGAGAAATGGCCAGTTGGATAGCTGGATTGCATTGAGGATTCTGAGAATTGTTCTGCAAGATGTGGTGGTCTTCCATACTCTCCAAAAGGTTTATGAATGAAGGCAAGAGAGTTCAGAACAGTTGCTGGAAGCTTAATTTGGGGAGGAGATGAAGCTTTTGCATTTCATACATAGGGTTGTGGAGATTTTGTCTTCTTGTAACCATGTATTTCTTTTTTAATAGAGAATTTGAAACAACCAAGTTGATTTCAAATTGGAGTATGAATCAGAGTTTGAATGGCAGTCAAATACTGACAAAAGTTCAGTCATATTTTTTGCATTTTCAACTTGCTGCTGGGAATTTTGATGGGACACGTGAGATAGATGGTGGTTTGATGTGAGGTGATGAGATTATGATGGGATTTGTGTGAAGATGGAGATGTGAAGAAATAGAGATGTGAAGCAATGGAGATGAGATATGTGTGATGCAATGGAGATGGCATTGGTATGGATTTACTGAGGTGAAGGTGTGGATGGATGTTTTGGATGTGATGGATGGTGGATGGATGATGATGCATAAATGGTGGTTTAATGGAGGGTTTGATGTTTGAAATCTGCCATTTTCATGAAAACTGCTATTTTGAAATACACCAGTTAGGAGGTATGTGTATTTCAGAAACACGTCATTGAAAATGGCGGGTTGGGTCAAAAAAATGGCAAGTTTCTAATGCCGGGTTTGCTAACTCTGATACACCCTAATAAATCAATGAATCAATAAAAAATAAATAAAAAATTAATGAATTAAATAAATAGAAAAATAATTAAATAAATAAAAAAATAAATAAATAAATAAATAAATAAATAAACAAATAAATAAATAAATAAATAAATGAATGAATGAATGAATAAATAAAGAAATAAAGAAATAAAGAAATAAATAAGTAAATAAATAAATAAATAAATAAATAAATAAATAAATAAATAAATAAATAAATAAATAAATAAATAAATAAATAAATAAATAAATATATATATATATATATATATATAAATATAAATAGATAGATAGATAAAAAATGAATAATAAAAAATTGTGTTTGGAATGACCCATTTTACCCGTTGTGGTTCCCCACCTTGGACACCCTGGCCAGTGCAGAGATTTCAATTTTTTTAACATTTTTCCTTATCATCATTCATAGGTATCATTATCAAAAACAAAAAAACCATTGCCATTGCCATCTTCATGCTGCCATCCATCATCAATCCCTTCTCCATCATGCCCTACGTAGCCCATCTGGCCCGTACTATTGTCTACGCTAAACCCAAGGCAATTGGAAAATACTTGGTTAGATTGATTACCTGGGAAATTGGTGTTGCTACAGTGATCCAGCAGCATTTTCATTGGCATGAATTTGTCATGTTCACTCATCTTGATCATCAACAAGAAAGGTCATCTGTAGCCCTGTTATCCCCACCCCTTACGTGGGGTTCCAAGGGACGACTGACTCAGAGGAGGAAGATTGATCATCCCTTTATCCTATCGGAAGATGATGCAATTGTCTGTTACCGATTGGTCTCCAAGTATCTAATCAACCATATCACCCAGCTTGACCAACCCAATTGCTTGGTGTGGTGTCAATTTATAGACACCGATTGGGAACTGCGTCGCCTCTGCGCGCTCAGCATTGGTGGCAGCGGGCTCAGCATTAGGGTATGCGGAGTGCTCAGCAGCGGCAGCTGCTGGATCAGCAGCAGCCGCTGTTTGGCTCCGCACCTAGTGGAAGGGTCAGGCTCAGCATTGAATGCAGCATGGGCGGCAATCTGCCCCGGAGATTGGATGCGGAAGGTAGTTGGCTTGACTAGGTTTGCGGGTGCGCCGGTTTGGATACGTAGGGGCGGAGCAATCTGCGGGCTGTAAAGGAATGGATGGAGCGCGCGTGCAAGCGCGCGGATCATGCCGGATATTACCAGACACCCACCACAGGCACGGAAGAACGGATACGGACAGGCGCGGGGGGCTCCGAGTAGGGCGCGGTGCAAGGACCTTGTCATTAGAAGGACAAACTGGATAGACGGAATGGCGTACGGACGTCGGGGGGAGTTTGGTACGGAGGTGGGGAGAGGAGGCTAGGGTTTCTGTTTTGGGATTGTTTTCTGTTTCTTTGTCACACTGTTATTTGCGCATGTACTTAGGTTAGGGTTGAGGGGGAGGACTTATCCTCACTCTCAACTCCGGGTTGGGGAGGAAGGGAGGCATGGAATGGAATGCAGGGGAATCAGACCATCACATCATCGGATTGGATCACTCATCTCACCAGGAGATTAAAGGAACTCATACCGGATACACATCCAGGTGGAAAGTTCTTAGGATTGAAGGATTGGTGATTTCACTCTCTCTCTACTTTTCTTTATCTTTTTATATCCTTATTTCTATCTCTCATTTCAAGTGCGACTCTGGGCATCCCCATCTCCTTTCAAACGCAGGGAACTGTTAACTTCCAAACCTTGAGACAATTATAGGGGGATAACCTTTATTCTTTCCACATCTGGGGGTCTGGCCAGGAAGTAATCTTCCGTTTCTCGTCTTTCAAAGGTAACTGGGCGCAATGTCCTATCCATACCTCCCTACAGTCGCTTCCTCTTCTTCTTCTTCTTCTTCTCCTTCCGTTTCCGGGTCCGCTACTCCAACCCCACTCGCGTCTTCCATCCCTCCTCCTCCCCCTCCCTCCGCTTGACCCAGGACAAGCTACGCCGTTCCCCCATTGGTCTCCAGTGACCATGAACCCACTCGTCCGGTTTGCATCAGGCCGCGCGACTACCCTCACATCCAATTCAACACCGTGGATGTGGAGCGATTCATCTTGAGATACAAAGGTATTGCAGATGCGGAAGGTGCGTTGGACGCCAATAAGGCCCGGCTTGTTGTCCTGTTCATTATGGACAAAGAGAAGCTCTGGGATTTGGAGGAAATGGAAGGCTACAAGAATCAAGATTGGCCAAAACTGAAGGAGGAGATCCTAACGCGGTGGGGTAGGCGCAAACCTCAATTCTGGGAAAGCAATTTCAACCGCGTGGCCTCGGAGGCGAGCGCGCGCAGAGGAGTCAGAACTTGCGTGGAGCTGGCGGAGTACACCTCAACATTCAATCGGATCTATTGGTACTTGTCAAGGAACAAGGTGGTGGCGGGACAGACGGGGGCCATGAAACGCGCGTTTCTGGGTGGTTTAGGCGCTCAACTCTGGGCAAGGGTGCAGTGGCATCTTTACAATCACAACTTGGTAAAGTGGTCATTGGACGGGAGCATCGCGCTCCTTCCGGAGCTGGCTGTCATTTGACAGGCTGTGGAGAGCAAGCTTGACTTAGAAGAGCTTATTGAGGATACAGCTAAGTCCTTCCCAGCAGGACCAAAGAAATCCGTCCCCCAGGTTTCGGCTCCGGCGCAATTTCCGGCCCCAGTTCCACCTACTGCCACGCGTGCTCCGGTTCCTCAACCCGTGCCTGCCCCTCCGGTAAGTGAATTGACAGAGCTTATGAAGGATTTGAAGATCTGAATGAGCCGTATGGGCCAGCAGCAGCCGCGAGGGCCTCCACCGCACATGGTGGAAGGGTTTCAGCCGCCTGGTACCTTTGTTCTGAGGGGGTGTTTGTACTGCGGGGCGGACAGTCATTGGAAATTGGCGTGCGAGGAGCTTACAAAGGATCTCCACGCGGGATTGGTTCGACCGGCGGGGATGGGGTACATGTTTCCAACGGGCAAACAGATTCTGATGGAGCCGAGCCAGCCAACCGCAATGCAACAGGTACGCACACGGGGTCAGGAGGCGGGAACAACGGCGCGAGCGTCACTAGGCATCGTTAACAGTCCCGGATCATGGCAACCACCTTGGGTGGAAGCTGAGGTAAGGGTAGTGGCAACGGAAGAGAAGGTGGCGGTCTTCAATAAGATGGAGGTGGATGCAAAGGAGCAACCCCCATCGACCGTTCCAAAACCGGCCGCACGCGCGCCTGGAATCGAGGCGCCGGCAGCAAATCCTGTAGGGAAGAAGAAAGCGGCGGACATTGTGCAAAGGGTGATGGGTAACAAGACTCCGGTCCCGCTGACCTTGCGGGAACTGGTGGCTGTGTCTCCGGTGGTGGTAGACAAGATGGTTCAGGCGTTGCGGGATTGCGGTCAGGGCCGGGTACCTCAGACGGTGCAGTGGGTTCATGTGGCGCGGAAGGAGGAGGGGTGCGAGGAGTGTGAGTTGGTATTGGTTTTGACTCCGCTCGCTTACGTTCCAATGGTCATAGCGGGGAGGAAGGTGTGGGCTATGGTTGACAGCGGTTCAATGGTGAACCTGCTGCCATTGCGGATGGTGGAGGATTTGGGGTTGGTTTGGCAGAAATGCGCAATGGGTCTCCGCGCGCTTAATGGAGGGGAGTGTTGTGTGGATGGGGTAGTTGAGGAGGAGGAGGTCAAGGTCACAAGGGTCTGTAAGCCTCTTTCTTTTCTTTTGTTTGATTGTGGGGATGTGATTTTGGGAAGGCCGTTCATGTTTGGGTTCCAAGCACGAATGGTTTTTGATCCGGGGGCGGGAAAGGAGGCGTTGACGGTGGAGGATTTGTCCGGCGGGAGGTTTGAGACAACAATCTGTGATCACGGGCAGGGAAAGCGGAGGAGAGTGTTGGAGTATGAGGAGGAACCGGACGTGACGGTTGCGACCAGCTGGGGACAGCGGCCAAGTTGGGGGGGAGGTGGTGGGGGTAGGGGATAAGTTTTGATTTGGTGAGGGGGTGCTCTAGCCGGTTCACAGCCGGAAAAACTAGAAACCCCAGAATGTTTGTTTCTCTATGTTTCTTTCTTATCTGGATTGTGGGATCTTTGCTGGCTTGGGATTTTTGAAGGAAACACGGGCGCGGAACAAAGCTGGGTCCATAAACGCAAGGACAAGCCCCGCGGAACCGGGATGCGAGGACAATCCCGCGGATGGGGGAAGCGGGACGAAGAGCAATTTGCGGGCGGTCTACGGCGTCGTGCAAAAAAAAAAATGTGTTCTTTTCTATTTTTCTTCTCTGTTGGTTTCTTTTTCTCTTTTTCTTTTCTCTCAGGATATCTTGAGGATGGGTGATTGGGATGGGAATAAGCTTGATTTGGTGAGGGGGTGCTCTAGCTGGTTCACAGCCAGAACAACTAGACATCCCAGAATGTCCGTTCTCTTACTCTCTCTCTCTCTTCCCTTACGGTGGCGCGCGCTGGTGTTTGGTTGTTGTGCGGACGCGGACTCAATCTCAAGCTCACTCTCCCAAAGCGCAGTTGCGCACTTTTTCTCAGAAGGTTAGGACCTCGCGCGGATACGTGTATTTTCTTAATGAAAAGGGAAGCGCGGTACAACCAAAAAGAAGAAAAGAGGAAAGGAAGAAGGGAAAGGGGGGGCAATGCGCCTAAGCCATCTTCATCATTTCCTCCATTTCCGCCCTTGATGACACCAGTAAGGCCCGGAAGGACGCCAGGAGCTTGCGCCCGGATTCCGAGGATTGGGCGCCAGCAATCTCCAGGAAATTCCAAAGCATTGTGGTCAACCTTTTTGCAAAAACCTTGAAGCCGGCCGCCGGGAGTGCCATTACAATTGGGATTTCCGGGATCTCGGGAGGGCTGGGGGGAGGAGCAGCCGGTGAAGATGGGGCCTCTGGGGAACCAACAGGGGTGCTTGGTCCAGCTGGAGGCAATGATGGGACGACAATGGGTGACGGAGGCAGAGGGACGTCGGGGGTTGCAGGCCTCTCATCTGAGGCCGTTGGTGGCGCGGGTGGTGTCGGCAGTCGTGGAGACGGAGGAGAGGGTGCTGGCGCGGCCGCGGGTCTTCCAAAAAGCCTCGGGTCCGGTACTGTTTGGTTCACGCCGACAGTGGCGGCCCAAGCGCAGGTTGCCGCGCGCCATTCCTCCGAGTTTTTGTATTTGCCCCGTTGCGGAGGTCCGGCCCGGCGGAGAGGTGATGCCAAGTCGCGGCTCACGTGCAAGGTGGGGGGTGACGGAGCTCGGGGGCGGCAGGATGGAGGTGAACCGGGGGGTGTCCACAAGCCTTCGGAGATTGAGTTGTCATCCGAAACCACGAACGGGTCTGGACAAGCCCTCTTGCGCGGCCTGGGGGGGAGCTTGGGGCATGCTGTCCCTGAGCAAGCAGCAACGGTGGCCGCGACGGCAAGCAACGCAGGCGCGTTGACCAGGGATGATCAAACACGCGTGCCCGTTGCGGGCGCAGAACTCGCATGGGAGCATGGTGGCAATGGAGTGGAAGGAGGACGGGGGAAGGTGGTAGTGGGAGTGGTGGGGGTGGTGGTGGAAGTAGAGGGGGTGGTGGTATGGTGAAGTGATGGAAGACTTCTGGGGACATAACTCAAGTTGGGGGGGGATGTGGTGTCAATTTATAGACACAGATTGGGAACTGCGTCGCGGCTGTGCGCTCAGCATTGGGGGCAGCGGGCTCAGCATTAGGGTATGCGGAGTGCTCAGCAGCAGCCGCTGTTTGGCTCCGCACCTAGTGGAAGGGTTGGGCTCAGCATCAAATGCGGCGTGGGAAGCAATCGGCCCCGGAGATCGGATTCAGAAGGTAGTGGGCTTGACTAGGTTTGCGGGTGCGCCGGTTTAGATACGTAGGGGCGTAGCAATCGGCGGGCTGTAAAGGAATGGATGGAGCGCGCGTGCAAGCACGCGGATCATGCTGGATATTACCAGACACCCACCACGGGCGCGGAAGAATGGATACGGACAGGCGCGGGGGGCTCTGAGTAGGGCGCGGTGCAAGGACCGCATCATGTGAAGGAAAAACCGGATAGACGGAATGGCATACAGACGTTGGGGGGAGTTTGGTACGGAGGTGGGGAGAGGAGGCTAGGGTTTCTGTTTTGGGATTGTTTTCTGTTTCTTTGTCATACTGTTATTTGCGCACGTACTTAGGTTAGGGTTGAGGGGGAGGACTTATCCTCACTCTCAACTCCGGGTTGGGGAGGAAGGGAGGCATGGAATGGAATGCAGGGGAATCAGACCAACACATCATCGGATTGGATCACTCATCTCACCAGGAGATTAAAGGAACTCATACCGGATACACATCCAGGTGGAAAGTTCTTAGGATTGAAGGATTGGTGATTTCAATCTCTCTCTACTTTTATTTATCTTTTTATCTCCTTATTTCTATCTCTCATTTAAAGTTCAACTCCAGGCATCCCCATCTCCTTCCAAACGCAGGGAACTGTTAACTTCCAAACCTTGGGACAATTATAGGGGGATAACCTTTATTCTTTCCACATTGGTCACCACCTTGACCTCCACACCTCATGCGGGATTCCTCCTCTTCCAACTATCTCAGGTTGTCAATCTTACGCTGGAATTCATTGATCAACCCCCTCAAGATCATCCAACACCATCCCCCCTCAACATGCAAGCACCGACCAATTTACACTTGTCCTCAATTAGCATTTCTAGTCCTCACCGTTGCCGTCTTCCATCTTTGGTTTTTGTTCATTGCCAAATCGTTCATCATCCATCTGGACCACCAAGCTATCCTCACCATTCTTTCAATTTCCTTGTCAGACCCACCTCCAAGCTTGACTTCCTTTCCTACAAACCGTTAATCATACCGCCTTGTCGTCGTGCCAGGGAATACAGACCATCCTATCCTTCCCATCATCTCTCCTCCATTGATTCAAGCTTGAACCCCAATGCCAATCTATCAATAACTACCACCCCCCCTGTGTCTTTGGGTAGGGGTGGGAAAACGTTGTCTGCCGCCCGCGCTGCGGGCGGCCTGATCCGTTTCCCCTTTCCCACCCTTTTTGCCTTTGGGCAAGGGGTGGGTATGATCTGGTATTGTTGCGCGCATCCTTCCACGGACAGACACAGGATAGGTGAAGGGATGAATGATCCCACCCCGGTCAGGCAGGTTGGACTCCCACTGGCCTGTGTGATCAAATTTTTCTGATCAACTTTATCTGAAAATCAAGTAAAAAAAAAAAAAGTCCGCTCTATTTGTAAATCTCTCTTTTAAATAGTCTACAGGCCTCTGGTCTATAAAAGGTGGGGCTCTCCCCTGCTTTTTCTGGAGGACCATCATATATATCATATCATATCATAGGGAATGATATCCATGGGAGTTTTGTGCTTGTGTCCCCCCATTATTGAGAAATTGAATCCTGATCCTTATCCTGGGTATATCTCTGATTGCCCCCTGATCCATTTTTGACCCTGAGTCTTTGCCCCTCTGTGGCCTGATCCTTATCATAAACCAATAGCCTTGCTGGTTGAAGAAAAATTCTGTCTGTTGGCATTTTTGAGTGTGTTATACCACTCCTTGATCACTTTCTCTGACCATACTTGTCCTGATCCCTGATTGTCTTTCTGGAGCCAATCACAATTGATTGAAGAGGTCTTATTAAGCTTAAGACTTGGAGTGTTATACCTCCCTTTATTTTCTTTGAAGTTGAATTCTGCCAGCGTACTCTTGAGTCCCTTGAGAAGTGTTGAGGTTATCCTTGCTTCAAATCAGTTACTGTTTTCTTTAGAGCTTCTTAAACATTGTGCTTTGTCTTGTAAAGCCACCCTCAGTTATCTGGTACCCTTCAAGCGCTTGATTGTGGAGAGTAGGGCAGGTTCATTGAGAACCTGGAGGTTGGTTGGGTTTGAGTTTATCATCCCCAATCTTTGGCTGACAACCAGAGTCATTAGCTTGTGGGCGTTGTTTGCATACAACAGCTTTTGTTCCTTGAACTCTAAACCAACTTTAACTTCTTTTGTTCAAGTTTTTCCCTGCATAATCTTGTCTCAGATAGTTCTGTTCAATTGCTACCAAACTATTATCATCTTTCTCCTCTACTCCTTGATTCCTCATTTACCAGGTTCTGGACCTTGATCTTGGTTACATCTAAATATTTTTGTAACACTCAGGAGGGCAGCCTAAACAGCACTTTTCCCCTCCACAGAACTGCCACGGCCTAGCACCGTTTGGAGTCTCACATTTGGTCCCCCAAGCCGGGATCAAACCAGCAACCTTGGGATTTACAGTCCCAACTTGAAGAATCAACTCCAAAATCCAATCCAATTTTTTTGTTTTCTTTCTTTTTCTGTTTTTTCTTTGTTCAGATCTGATCTGTGGAGGCAACTAGGTCCAGAAGTAAGTCCTCCCAATTGTGCACCATCTGGGCAAGATACTTGTTGTTTTGTGAAACTCTACTCTTGCCACACTTGTGAGCCACCTTGGAACTCTGCTCGTTTGGATCTCTTAGGAACCCTTCAACATGGAATCTGCTGGATCCTCCTCATCTGTTTGGGCCAAGATGGTCAAAATCAAACCTCAGAAAAAAAACTTAGGCTTCAATGGGACCAATGTCAAACAATTCCTGGACTCCTATGAGATGGCTGCTGAAGTGGATGGTGCCAGTGAACATGATATGGCTTATCAGTTACAATTTTTTTATCTCTTCTGACGAAGTTATGGAGGTTATCAAATTGTTCAATGGATTCAAATCTCATAACTGGAGGCTCCTGAAGGAGGCTATGTTGGCCTATTGGGGAAAAATAGATGTAGCTAGATTTACCTTGCAAGACTTGGATGCCCTAGTCTCTCAATGGATCTCAAATGGTGGTATCTCCTCAGCCTCTGACTATCAAGCTTTCAGAAGATCTTGGGACCCTATCCAGTCCTATCTTATCCAGAACAATCACATTGATACGTTGGACAAAATTCCAGTGCGGTTTTTTCAGTCTTTCTCTCCAGGAGTGCAGGAAAGAATTAAGAATGAATTGGTGAAATCTGGATCCATGATCACGACAAGAGATAATTGGTTCAAGCTCCCTGCTTTCATGGTTCTTAGGAATACTGTGGATAAAGTGATGAAACTTCAAACAGCTCTCACCTTTGAAAAACCTAAAATCACTGAGCCAGTCCTTGCCCCCTCTTTTCAAGAATCTAACAAAATCATGAATAAGATGGAAGCCAATTGCAGACCTAAAACCAATCCTCAGACCCACCGGGAGACACCTACTATAGATGAGATCACTAAACTACTTCAGGAATTTGAGAATAAAATAGATCAGAAAATATCCTCTTTAGCCACTCCTAAACCTGTAATTCTGTTCCTAAATCTACTATAGTCTGTTATTATTGCCATAGGGAAGGCCATGGTACTGGTAGATGTCCTGAAATCCAGAAGGACAAGGAGTAGAGGTTAGTAGAGCAGAAGGGAAATAATTTCTTCCTTCCTAATGGTGCTTTGATCCCTTTTGATTCATCTTGTCCAATCCATCATGTGGTGTCCTCATACCAACCACCAGCTCCCAAGAAGGCATCCTTGGTCTCTGTGGATTTTTGATCATCCTGTGGAACTCTGCAACCTTGGTATCCTCCAGCTATCACTTCTTCTGGCTTCCCTGGCACCTATCAATCTGATCCAGCTAGGAAACGCCATGAGGAACCAAAACCTCATAAGTCTCCTCCTGTTCCATCCTCAATCCTGCAAAAACCCTTTAAACATTGATCTTCACCTGAGCCTCCTTCCTCTGATGTGGAAGACATGGAAGTAGAAAGGGAACCACTTATGGAAAGGTTCCAGGACAACTCTGATATTCCCCCTCTTCAACCTGTCCAACCCTCAGATCCTCTTCCAGCACCTATTTCATCTGATCTTCCTCCCTCCACCCAGCCCAAAGTTTGATTTGAGAGGGGAAACTCCAAGGACTACCCTAATGCTGTGGAAGGAGTATTAAAGAAAATTTCTGATCTTAAAATCCCTGATCTATCTGTGGCTGAACTCCTGTCAATCTCTCCATCTGTGGCTGAAGGGATGAAGAAATGGGTTTCTCGTCGACATGTGGAGATTGGTCCAGACTAATTAAAGGTCTCCTCTGGTACTCTGATAGAGGATTCTGGTGGAACAGATCCCTCTTCAGATGTCAACCTGTATTCCTGTCCTCTTGTCTTTCTCCCATGTTATCTTGGTGATTCAACTAAAACGGTTTCTCTCCTTGTGGATTTGGGTTCTCAGCCTAACCTGATTTTGGACTCCATGGCCTGCAAGCTTAAACTTATCCCAAGGGTCAGTTTTAATTCTGCTGTGTATGGAATAGGGAACCAGTCCTGTGAGCTGATTGGTATTGCTGAGGATATCCCTGTTCAAATTGGTCAAAATATTGTTGGTACCTGTCACTTCTGGATCACTCGTCTGGATGGTCCCATGATCTTGGGAAGGCCTTTCTCAATGGACTTTGGTGCTACCCTGATGTTTTCTGATCAAGTTGGGGAGAGAATTCTCCTCCCTGATGCTGATGGGAGAAAGATTGAAGCTCCTCTTTTTTCTCTGGATTCTGGTTGTTGGGAAAGAGACTTCCCTGGTCATCCTCCCAAGTCTGTCCTGAAAGGAAATCAGAAAGAGAACTCTCATTCCTCTCATCCTCATTTTTTAGCAGAATAGTTGGCCCTACTGATAGTTGTAGTTCTTCTCAGCCTCAAACTTCAACTCATGGACCAACTCCCACCTCAGAGGCATATCTTTCTTTTTCCTCATCATTTCCTTCTCATCCAAATAAGATCAAAAACCAAACACATGAAAAATCCAAAAAAATCCAAAAATATTTCTTCTCTGTCTGGATCTGTTGTATCTTCTTTTCCTTTGTCTTTTCAGCCTGATCAATCATCCTCTATTCCGGTTTCAAATCTCCCTAATTAGTCTAAACTAGATCTCGATCTCAATTCTTTTCTTGGTGGCTTTGGTATGAAGGAGTATGGTCTTAGGTGGAGGCAATTCTGGGTAGAAGTAAGTCCTCCCAATTGTGCACCACCAGGGGCTTCTACTACTGTCATTTTTGAAACTCTACCCTGTGCCACACATGTGAGCAATGTTTTATCTTTTGGATCCTCTTTTATGGAGAAGGCACCTTTCAAGGACGCAGCAGAACATCAAACTTGGAAGATGTTGGAATATGGTCTCAGTTTTTGTAGTCAGGTCTCACTGGTCAATGCTTGGAGGAAGCAAGGATTCCTCTCCTTTGCCACTAAGTACAAACCAGTTGCAAAGAAGGTCCAGCCAGTCAACCAACCAATGCCTCTCAACCTCAATCCTCCCCTTATGCGTCCTCCTCTATCCCGCGATCCTTACTGTGGTCTATCCCAATCCCTCACTTTTCCATTCATTTCCTCTGGTTGGGTCACTGAAGAACGTCTGAAAGTGGTCAACTTTGGTCCAGATGGATGGCTTCTTCCTGATGAGTTAAATTTGATCAAAAATGTCCTAGCTCTTAGGGAAAAATCCATTGCTTTCTGTGAAGAATAGAGAGGTCTCTTGAAAGAATCCTATGGTCTCCCTTACATCATCCCTGTAGTTGAAAATGATCCTTGGCAAAAGAAGAAGATCCCTATCCCTGCTTCTAAATTTGACAAATTTATCAAGTTGGTCCATGAACAAGTTTGTACTGGCTTATATCAGCAGTCAACCTCTAGTTATTCCAGCACTGTATTCTGTGTCCTCAAGAGTAATGGTAAACTTAGAATAGTTCATGATCTCCAACATCTTAAAAAAGTTACTATTAAAGACTCTGGCGTGCCTCCTGCCACTGAATAATTTGTTGAATCCTTCTCTGGGAGAGCTTTCTATGGTCTAGGTGACATTATGGGTGGCTATGACAAACAATCCTTGCATCCTATTTCTTGTCCCCTCACTACTTTCAATACTCCCCTTGGTTGGTTTCAGCTGACTTGATTGCCTCAAGGTGCCACCAACTTGGTTGCAGTCTATCAGGCTCAGATGATGTGGATCCTCCAGGACAAAATCCCAGATCATGCGGGTATCTTTATTGATGATGGTGGGATTAAAGTCCCAGTTTCTGACCAAGATAATGAGCTTTTACCTTGGCACTCAGGAATCCGACAATTTATCTGGGAGTATGCTACTATCTTGGAAAGAATTTTGTTTTGAATTGAGGAATCTGGCCTTACTGTCTCTGGATCAAAAATTGCTGCCTGTGTCCCTGCCTTGGAAATCATTGGTCATATAGTCTGCAAGGAAGGAAAAAGGATGGCACCCTCTAAAGTCAACAAAATCATCTCCTGGCCTACTCCAATAAATCCAACAGAAGTTAGAGGTTTCCTAGGTGTTGTAACTTATGTCAGGATCTTCATTCCCTCACTATCCAAAATCTGTGCACCCTTGCGTCGTCTAACCAGAAAGGAAGCTGAATGGATTTGGACCGAAGATTGCAAACAATCATTTCAGTTGCTCAAAACAATTGTTGGGAAAGACATTGTTTTGAAAAAGATCACTTATGGACCTGGAGCTGGCAAGATCAAGCTGGCAGTCGACTCTAGTTATCCATCTGTTGGGGCTGTCCTTACACAGGAAGATGAAAATGGTTTGGATCGCCCTGCTCTGTATGAATCTCTTCTTTTCTCAGATGTGGAATACAGGTACTCCCAGCCAAAACTGGAACTTTGCGGTGTGGCCAAATGTTGCAGAAGCTCCAGACTGTCCTTTGGGGTCAACAATTCAAGTTACAAGTTGATGCACAATCCATTATTGAAATGATCAATGCCCCCAGCCTTCCAAATGCTCCAATGACTCGTTGGGTGGCTTTCATACAGTTGTTCTCTTTTGATATTGTTCACAGGCCTGGAAAATCTTTCACCATGCCTGATGGTTTATCTCGACGCCCTCTTGGAAATGATGAATCAGATGCTGGAATGTATTTTGATGAGGAAGAACCCTTGGTCCGCCCTGTTTTTGCCTTCTCCTCCCAAGATTACTCTGGTTTCCAGCAAGGTTTCTGGCTTAAGTTAGAGCAGTAACTTTCAACTCTCCAAAGACCCCCTGATATCTCTGCTAAAGATTTCCAATCTCTCAAGAGGAAGTCCTCCAAATTCTTTGTTTAAGGCACTGGGCTTATGAAAAGAGGAAATCCTTGTGCCCTTATTGTGGTCACTATTCCTTCTGAGCAAGATTAAATCCTGGAAAGCCTCCATGAAGGCCTTGGTCATCGTGGGGAAACCAAAACTTATTGACAAATATCCAAACTATATTGTTGGCCATCTCTGAAGAAATCCCTCTCTTAATGGTGCAAGAGTTGTGAAGTGTGCCAGAAACGTGATCTTAGGCGCCCAGCCAAAATTTGTTACCCCACTGGAGAGTCCACTGTCTTTGGGAGGATTGCTATGGATGTGGTTCACATTAAGGCTGGTGGAGCTAAGTACCTCATTGTGGCTAGAGATGATTTTTCTGGATGGGTTGAAGTAAATTTTCTTAAGAAACTCAGCTCTGAATCAGTAGCAGCTTTCCTTTATGAGACTTGGACAATGCTTTATGGCTTGGCACAATCCTATTCAACTGATGGCGGCTCCAAGTTTGCTGGTAAACTGGCTGATATGATCCAGTCACTTCCTGGTTGACATAGGGTGACCACTCCTTATTATCCTGAAGGCCAAGGGATGGTTGAAAGAGGACATGCTCCTTTGAAGGCTGCTCTTGTCAAACTGGCTGGGGAAAGTGGCAAGAATTGTTGCAAATTCCTCCCCCTGGTCCTCTTCTCTGATCAAATTTCAACTAAACAAACCACTTGATACTCACCTTACGAAATCATTTTTGGTCAAAGGGCTGTCCTTCCTCTGGATCTGGAAATGGAATCTTTCTTAGGTATTTCTTGGGAAAAGGTTTCTTCCACCACTGATCTATTAGTTACCATATCCAAGCAGCTGGAAAGGAGTGAAGATGTCCGTAATGAAGCTTATCAGAAGATGATGGAGTCTAGGGAAAAATCAGTTCAGTATTGGGAAGACAAGAATTCGAAGCAAATCAGGGACCCCTTGAACCCTGGCGATCTAGTCTTAGATTATAATTGTTCCTTGGAGACTCAGTGGGGAAAGCTTTTCTCTAACCGCTGGAATGGTCCTTACCGAGTGATCCGTCAAGTTAGAGGTGGATCATATGTTTTGGAGGAACTGGATGGTACTCAGATGGCCAGAAGGTTCTCTTCTGATCAGGTCAAGAAATTTCATTCACGTGGAGGCAACTTGTTCCAAAAGTAAGTCCTCCCAATTGTGCACCACCAGGGTCATCTGCTGCATTTTGTTGTGAAACTCTACTTCATGCCACGCATGTGAGCACCTGGGACGCCTTCTTCATTTTATCTCAGCCACTTCTAGGATTTTTGGATGGATTGACATATTCTTTTTCAACCACTCTCAAGATCAAAATGGCCATTCTTTGGTTTCAATCATCTTTCTTTCCTTTCTTTTTTATGGCATCAAACTCAGAAGCAGACTAGGGACATTCTGTAAGTTGGGGAGAGATGTGGTGCCCCATCCTGGACACCCTGGCCAGTGCGGAGATTTTAATTTTTTTAAGATTTTTCCTTATCATCATTCATAGGTATCATTATCAAAAAAAAAACCATTGCCATCGCCATCTTCATGCTGCCATCCATCATTGATCCCATCTCCATCATGCCCTACGTAGCCCATCTGGTCCGTACTTTTGTCTACGCCAAACCCAAGAAAATTGGAAAATACTTGTTTAGATTGATTGCCCGGGAAATAGGTGTTGCTACGGTGATCCAGCGGCATTTTCATTGGCATGAATTAGTCATGTTCACTCATCTTGATAAACGACGAGAAAGGTCATCTGTAGCCCTGTTATCCGCACCCCCTACGCGGGGTTCCAAGGGACGACTGACTCAGAGGAGGAAGATTGATCATCACTTTATCCTATTGTAAGATGATGCAATTGTCTGTTACCAATTGGTCTCCAAGTATCTAATCAACCATATCACCCAGCTCGACCAACCCAATTGCTCAGTCACCACCTTGACCTCCACACCTCATGCGGGATTCCTCCTCTTCCAACTATCTCAGGTTGTCAAGCTTAAGCTTGAATTTCTTGATCAACCCCCTCAAGATCATCCAACACCATCCCCCCTCAACATGCAAGCACCGACCAATTTACAATTGTCCTCAATTAGCATTTCTGGTCCTCACCATTGCTGTCTTCCATCTTTGGTTCTTGTTCATTGCCAACTCATTCATCATCCATCTTGACCACCAAGCTATCTTCACCAGCCTTTCAATTTCCTCGTCAGACCCACCTCCAAGCTTGATTTCCTTTCCTACAAACCGTTAATCATACCGCCTCGTCATGGTTCCAGGAAATCCAAACCATCCTATCCTTCCCATCATCTCTCCTCCATTGATTCAAGCTTGAACTCCAATGCCAATCTATTGATAACTCCCACCCCCCCCTCCGTCTTTGGGTAGGGGTGGGAAAATGCTGTCTGCCCCCCGCGCCGCGGGCGGCCTGATCCATTTCCCCTTTCCCACCCTTTTTGCCTTTGGGCAAGGGGTGGGTATGATCTGGTATTGTCGCGCGTGTCCCTCCACGGACGGACGCAGGATAGGTGAAGGAATGAATGATCCCACCCCGGTCAGGCAGGCCAGACTTCCACCGGCCTGTGTGATCAAATTTTTCTGATCACCTTTATCTGAAAATCAAGAAAAAAAAAATTCGCTCTATTTGTAAATCTCTCTTGTAAATAGTCTACAGGCCTCTGGTCTGTAAAAGGAGGCGCTCTCCCCTGCTTTTTCTGGAGGACCATCATATATATCATATCATATCATAGGGAATGATATCCATGGGAGTTGTGTGCTTGTGTCCCCCCATTATTGAGAAATTGAATCCTGATCCTTATCCTGGGTATATCTCTGATTGCCCCCTGATCCATTTTTGACCCTGAGTCTTTGCCCCTCTGTGGCCTGATCCTTATCACCAACCAATAGCCTTGCTGGTTGAAGAAAAATTCTGTCTGTTGGAATTTTTGAGTGTGTTATACCACTCCTTAATCCCTTTCCCTGACCATACTGGTCCTGATCCCTGATTGTCTTTCTGGAGCCAATCACAATTGATTGAAGAGGTCTTATTAAGCTTAAGAATTGGAGTGTTATACCTCCCTTTATTTTCTTTGAAGTTGCATTCTGCCAGCCTACTCTTGAGTCCCTTGAGAAGTGTTGAGGTTATCTTTGCTTCAAATCAGTTACTGTTTGTTTTAAAGCTTCTTAAACATTGTGCTTTGTCTTGTACAGCCACCCTCAGTTATCTGGTACCCTTCAAACGCTTTATTGCAGAGAGTTGGGCAGGTTCATTGAGAACCTGGAGGTTGGTTGGGTTTGAGTTGATCATCCCCAATCTTCTGCTGACAACCAGAGTTATTAGCTTGTGGGCATTGTTTGCATACAACAGCTTTTGTTCCTTGAACTCTAAACCAACTTTAACTTCTTTTGTTCAAGTTTTTCCCCGCATAATCTTGTCTCAGATAGTGCTGTTCCATTGCGACCAAACTATTATCATCTTTATCCTCTACTCCTTGATTCCTCATTTAGCAGGTTCTGGACCTTGATCTTGGTTACATCTCAATATTTTTGTAACACTCAGGAGGGCAGCCTAAACAGCACCTTTCCTCTCCACAGAACTGCCACGGCCTAGCACCGTTTGGAGTCTTACACCGTTTAAGGGTCCCCACACATTGATTGGGTTGTGTGGGGCCCTACAAAACTCCCACACAACTGGGAGTTGTGAATTTATCATCACCCTTTTTTTTAATATCAGGAATCAAAGTTTCTTTCTTTTCAGTTATCTAGCATATCATTAAAACCTTGAAATAAAAATGATTTTTCATTTTGATCAAAGGTTTTACCCCATAAAATAATGATCACCACAAAAATAACTGCAAATAAAATGGGTGATACACATTTTGAAATTTTCTTTTCTAAAAATTCAAATAAAAAATAAAAATATTAAAAAAAACCATAATACATTTTTCAGAAAAAACCTGAAAGGGCTCTCTCTTACAAAAAGATTAGTATTGAAACTTTTTTTATAATTTTTGATGTATTTTTTCTTTCAAATATCAAAAAAAAGATAATGTGCAACGAGCCCCATTACCTAAATAATCTTTTGAAACTGGCCAAGGGTTCTTAGAAAATCATTCCCGTTCTATTATGCTTGTTTTCTTTCTCAATTTATTTTTAACTTATTTTGCTTTGATCATTTTTGTAGTTCTTAAAAATTTCTTTCAATCCTATTTCATTTTTATTTTAATTTTCAATTTTTGGTAACAAAGAAATTTCCTTTGTATTTTGAAGGCTTATTCTGGTGACAAGTGAAAACTTTTGTAGAATGTTGATTTTGCTCCTATAACACTAGCTCATCCTCACTACAAACCCTGTTTGTTAAACACCATCAAAAATTCAATTTTTCAATACTCAGCGCATTGGATGTGCACTCTCATATAATAGAGTAGGACCAAGAACTTCAGTTTGCAGAACCAAAATGTGGTCCAGGATTTTTTGGATTTTTTGTATTTTTCTATTTTTGATTTGTGATTTTTTTTGTAATTTTATGGATTTTTGGGTTTTTTTTTTATTTTTGGATATTTTAAGTTTTTTTTTTTTTGGGAATTAATTTCCTCATGCCCCCAGTTCTTTATTCAACCAAATTTTATTTCTACCTGCCATTGCGCACCTCTGCTGCCACACAGACAAATACTTTATTTCAAGGTACTTTCAACAATTTATTTTTCTTGAATTTTGAAGCCCCATTGCTGGAGCTGGAGTTCATAAACCTTCCAAAAAAAACTTTTTTGATTTTGGAGGCCTTAGAACCCCTCTACAAATGGAATCAAAAAATTCAAAAATTCTGCAAAAACCAATTTTTCCATGGATTTTAAAAGCTTATTTTGGCTTTTTTAATCATTTTTTTCATTATTTCAGCTACAAATCTTTTCAAGAAACATTCAAAGAGCTTTTAAATATTTTTTAGAGAATTTTTGGATTTTACATTTTACCTTAAAAAATTTTATAAAAAAACCAAAAAAATCAAAAAATTCAAATTTCTCATTGGACATTTGCATCCCGTTTTGTTCCTTTTTAATTAATTTTTTTGGTGATTCCAGCTATTGGAAAGTTGAAACATCATTCAAGAAGAATTTGAATTCTTTTTCCCAGTTTTTTTGGTTGTATTGTATCACTTTAAAACATTCCTTCAAAAAAGCAAAAAAAATTGAAAAATTCAATGTTCTCATTAGACTTTTGGATTCTTTTTTTTTGCCTCTTTGATCATTTTTTTGGGATTTCAAGCTGTTATAAATTCAAAAGAGCTTTCAAAGAGTATTTCAATTTTTCTTTCAGAATTTTAGGATTCCATTTTTTACCTGAAAACTTTCCTTCAAAAAACCCAAAAATTCAAAAACTTGAATTTTCTCATTGAACTTTTGGATAATTATTTTTTCCTTTTAATTTTTTTTGGGGGTTATTCAATCTTTTAGAATTTAAAAAAATAAAAAATTAGATTCTAAATACAGATCTTCTTGATTCATGTATACACCTTTCAAACTTCATACAAAAAATAAATACTAAGGAACAAATAGGGATAAAAATATTAAAATAAATTCAACTACATTTTTTTTGTTTCTAATTGATTTTCTTGGAGGAAAAAAACTCATTACCAAGCTCTCAATTATTCTGAATAATGTTTTTGCAAGATTTTGAATCCTTGGTCACAAAGAACTTCCAAACTGCATCTAACCTGGGAGCTGGCCAATTATCAGACTTGAGCTTGAATGAGACTATATGTTGGAAATCTTCTAAAAGAATAAAACAAATAGCAGAAGATTTGGAATTTGGAGTCTGAGGGGAATTCAAAGGAAGATAAGTGCAAGGAATTAAAGAAGAAAACAGAACCACTGGATACTTATATTTTTCAGCCAGAAGGAAACCATTTCATGGAAAATTGATACACATCTTTATGGGAGCTGGGCCAGAAATGTGCTGCAGTTGCCTTCTTGTGTCTTGGAACATTTCACCCCAGATATCATGCAGTAATTTTTTGTCTTTGAAGATTGGGTTGGAATCAAGCTCTGTAACCATTCCTTTCCTGAATTCAATCAAGTCTTCTAATTTCCTCCCCAAAAAAATGGCTGCTGCTCTAAAACCACAGTTCCCATCCCCTATGACATCTTGAACAAGTGAGATATGTGGAATGGCTGTTTTTGGGGAAAGAAAACTTTGTATTTGAACTAAAACCAAAAATCAGAATTTTTAATAACAGAAAATATGTTCTAAAGATAAAACTCACTTATTCAATTGAGACTTGGTCAAAGATTCTAGAAGAAGAATACAATAATTTGCAGTAAACCTAGAGGAAAGCCCCCAAAAGAATCAGACAATGAGAAAGTATCAAATGTACTCAATTTATCACTGACTTTTGGGGCTTCTAATACCTTCCTTCCGGGAGGATGGTAAGGAGCATCACCATCTTCATTTGATAACTTTAGTCTCTTGGTTCTTGTCCCAGGATTGTCTTCAGGAGAAGCAATCTGCTTATTCAAAATGGCTCCAGACCTCTGATAAAAGTTTGAATGAAAAAATTAATGAAAAATAATATCCGAAAACAAAAAATAATAAAAGGAAATGAAAGCTCACCATCTTAATAAAATCAAAATCTAGAAGATCTTCATCTTATGGATCTTACCCTTCATTCAAAGCTGGCACCTCTTCATCTTCTCATGAATATTCCTCTTCAGTCAGAAATTCAGCCTATGCTAAAAAAAAGACAAGGACTCATTAAAAAAATAGGTTGCAGAAGAAATAATTATAGATATAAAATTACCTCTTCCTCTGATTCCTCATTATCTTTTACCTTCCCCTTCCACTTTATGGCCTTCCACTTTGTTTAAACCTGAACACATAGGAAGAAAATATTAATTATGAAATTTGATATATTTTCTTTCGAAAAGAATGGTGACTGACCTTGGAATTTTCTATGAATTCCTTCTATGGCCTTCCTCTCCCCTTGGGTTCTTATAAATATTCAAATCCAGATGGATCTCCTTTACTTGAGGACTGAGAGATTTTCTTGAACTTATTGGCTTCTTCTTTGAGTCTTCCTCTTACTCTGGATGTTTTAGTGGAATTGGGCTCTTGAATTGGATTAAGTTGATATTTTCCATTGTATAGCTTCTTGCTTTCACCCAGATTATATAGCTGTTCTCCAGGTGGAAACTTGTTGAAATCTTCAAACAGTTTGGTGGAATAAAGGTTTTCATTACCATTTCTGGTTGAAAGTTCAATTTTTTCAGATTCTTCAGTTGCATCTGGCGGCAGAGTTAACTGGAGAAAGCAAAATTAAAATAAATCCAGAAATTATTCCTTTGATCTTGAATCCAAAAAAGAAAAAGAAAAAGTAAAAAGGGAATCACTGATAAGAGGGCTTTGAAATGCCATTGAGGATGAAAATCTTCAAGTTGAAAGAGTCCACCCTTTCTGATAGCTAATTTGACTTGGTGAATACATGGTATACCCATGTAAAAAGAGTAGTCACAGTTGTTGCAATTGGTGGAATATTCAGCAGGTTGATGAAATGAATGAATGGTTTTGAGGGCAAAGTGGCTGATTTTTCCAGAAGGATGATCCACTCAATGAGGTAAACCAATGAGATGCTTGAATTATTGCTGAGAGGCTTCAATGGCTCTCTCTCATGGTTTTGGATGGTGATGAAACTGTAAATTTTTTGAAATACATTATAGAAAAAGCCAATAGAAGAATTGATCAAACATTTGATGTAGGAGTGTAGGCCTTCTTTTCTGGCGGTACTTGTGTTTCCAAAGTCATTGTGTTTGTTGGCCAAATAGGAGACAAACTTTATTTTTAGAGGAATCCAGTTCACAAGAAGGTAGTCAGAACTGGGAGTGTTCCAGAAAAGAGAAATTTTGTGAAGTTTTCCCAATAGCTTGATTCAGAGTTTGAATGGACCAACTGATGCTATTTTTTCACAAATAGCTTCAATCAATCTTCAGATTTAAAGAGGTTCCTGAAATGAGTTTTAATATTCCTGAAAATTTTCCTGACACAAAGAGGATGATCAGAGGAAGGAAAAATGGTTTTTATTTAACTGGTAAGTGCTTGTTCCTTGTCTGTAAAAATTACACTAGGCTGTTTATCTTCTAAAATTTCTTGAAGTTGAGTCAGGGCCCATTCATAGTCCTGTTTTTCTCTTGAGATAAAAAACAGAAGACAACCAAGAAACTTCTTCACCAATTTTTTACCCCAAGAATATGAAGAAGGGGCATTCCAAAATAGTTTGTTTTATATGAAAAGTACATCATTATGAGAGTTGAAAAAAAATTGAGAAGTTTTATGGAATCAGAGTGAGAAATGAACAATGAAGTGATTTGACCATATCCATGTTTTAAATTTTTAGAAAAAGGTAGAATTGCAGAGTTCCAGTATGAGTTCTTCAACAGTATTTTTTCCATCAAGAGAATTTTTTTGTATTTTTGATTTTTTTTTGTAAATGGTATTGAGATTTATTTGGATAGGTGATGGAGAATTTTGTTTAAGAGATTCAAGAATTTTTAATGGGGGAACTTCAGCTTTGGATAAATTTTCAACAACCTCCTTTTGATTCCCTTGGAATCTCCTGTGGATTAAATGAATGGAAGGATCAATAGAAGCTGGATGGTTGTGCTCAAAATTTTTCGATAAACTGAAAGGACAATTGGTCTTTGTTGTTTTTTTTTTTTTTTTTTTTTTTTTTTTTTTTTTTGGTGGTATCTTTTCTGGGTTTATATTCCCCAGATTTATGACATTGATAGGTGTAGGTATGTTTCTGGAAATGGGAGATTCTGGTAGATATGGCATATCCACGGGATGTTGCCCATGCTTGGATAGCTTCAACCAGCTCCTCCTTTTGATTATATGATAGCTCAGGCGGAGGGTCCAGAGGGGTGGAATCAGAAGTTTGATTAGATGAAGAAGGAGCCAGAGGAGTTGAATCACTAGTTTTTTGATTAGATAATTGATAATGGGCCTGGTGAAACTTTTCTGAAAATTGGATGGATGTTTTCTTGAGCCATTGCAAAAAGATATTTTCTTTGTAAAAAATGAAGTGGAGATAGGATTTGATCAAAGAAATTGAGTGAAAATTTTATTCAGAGACTTGATGTAAGAGGGAAAAACATTTTTTAAAAGTATCTGGAGTGTTGAATTTTTTTTTTGAGAAGTGGTGAAGGGTGATGAGTGGTTTGTGGAGTGGAGTCATGATGAGTCGTGTGGTGTGGTGATCAGTGGTGGGGTGTGGTGATGAGAAGTGTGTTTTTGTGTTTTGTGGTGAGTTGTGGTGTTTTTTTATGTTTTTTTGTGTGGTGTGGTGTGGTGTGGTGTGGTGGGGTGTGGTGGGGTGTGGTGGGGTGGGGTATATTTTGGTGTGGTGTGGTGTGGTGTGGTATGTTATGGTAGTGGGATGGTGTGGTGGGGGTGATTGGAGGTTGGACAAGGTCAAGGGGGTGGTTTTTAAGATGTGAGCACTCCAAGATGGGTGGAGGTCCCAGGGAAAAATTTTCAGTCATTTTGAATATATGCATGTGAAAGGGCTCAAATAAGAGTCGCAGAACCCAACAGGGGTCTAATATTATGATGCTTTTTCGGTTTGGTTTTTTAGAAACAGATAGTGCCTCAAAAATTCCCCAAAGAAATTCGCAGAAATCTTCAGAAAATCCCTTTTAATATGCAGCTTTGAATATCTCAGATAATCATTATTTATTTCAGGAAAAATAAGTCAAAAAAGGATCATTAAAAAGAGACCACCCTTTCCTTTGGTATTCTTTTCATTGTCATTTATAATTTGAGGCTTAAAAAATGTGACAAGCAGTCAAAAGTTTTTTTTTTTTGATTCTTTGGCTTCTATTCTAAATTTTTCTCAAAAAAATTTTTGGTGAATTTTTGATTCAAGATGTAAAATAAAAAAATCGCAATAGATTTGGTAATTTGAAGGGTTTTTACATTCAATTGTATTTTTGGAGGCCCCAGATAAATCCAAAAATTATGAGAAGAATATTTAAAAAACCTTTAATAGTTCTTTCGAATTTATGACAGCTTGAAACACCAAAAAAAATTATCAAAAAGGCAAACAAAAGGATCAAAAATTCCAATGAGAAAATTGAATTTTTCAAATTTTTTGCTTTTTTGAAGGAATGTTTTGAGGTAATAAAATACATCCAAAATATCTGGAAAAAATTTCTGAATGATCTTTGAATGTTGGTTTGACTTTTCAATATCTTGAATCACCAAAAAGTGAAATAAAAAGTAAAATAACAGGATGCAAATGTCCAATGAGAAATTTGAATTTTTTGAATTTTTTGGTTTTTTGATTGAATTTTTTAAGGTAAAAGGTTACATCCAAAAAATCTGGAAAAAATATTTTACAGCTCTTTGAATGTTTCTTGCTATGATTTGTAGCTGAAATAACCAAAAAAAATAAAAAAGCCAAAATAAGGATCCAAAAACCCATGGAAAAATTGGTTTTTGCAGAATTTTTTGATTTTTTGATTCCATTTTTAGAGGGGTTCTAATGCCTCCAAAATCAACCAAGATTTTTTAGGGGGGGGGGTTTTAAAACCCCAGCTACAAGACTGCGGTGTTACAATTCAAAAAAATTAAATTTCTGGAATTACCATGAAATAAAGTATAGGTCTGTGTGGCAGCAGAGGCACGCAATGGCCGGTAGATGTAAACTTTGATGAAATAAAGGATATGGGGCATGAGAAAATCAATTCCCTTTTTTATTTTTTTTTTTTTTGGGGGGGGGCTGGCATGATGGACAACTTAGCCTAAGTTGTCCACCATACCAAACAGCTTGAGATTTTATTTTAGTTTTTTTAGTTTTTTTTTTTTTTTTTTAGATTTGTTTGATTTTTTTTTATATTTTGGTCAATGAATTGAGAATAATTTGTTACATTGTTGATTTTGCTTCTCAAAAACTAGCTCAAAATCACTAAAAACCATGCTTGTGAAACACCATCAAACATTGAACTTTTGGTTACTCAGTGCACTGGTGTGCACTCTCATATAGTAGGGTAGGACCAAGAATTTCAGCTTGCAGAACTCAAATGTGGTCCAGTATCTCTTTTGAGTTTTTTTTTGTGATCTCATTGATTTTTGTTTTTATTTAAATTTTGAGTTATTTCAGATCATTTTTAATTTACTTTACTTTAATTTAATTTAATTTAATTTTTTTTGGTCTGGCATGGTGGACAACTTAGCCTAAGTTGTCCCCATGCTAGACAGCTTTGAGATTTTTTTCCATTTTTTTTTTTGACTTTTTTTGGTTTTTTTGAATATGTTGTTTTTTTAATTTTATTTTTTTTCTCCCAATCAGCATGGTGGACAACTTAGGTTAAGTTTTTCACCTACCTTCAGGAATTCTTTGCATGCCTCCCTTATGGGTAGGGGGAGCCAGACAGGGATCATTCTTGCCACAACCAACTGCCAGGTTGATGGAAAACTTTGGCTAAGTTGTTCATTTTCCGGGCAATAAGTCAATTCAAAAAAATGAGAAAAAAAATGATCAAAGAAAATCAAAAAAAAAATCCAAAAAAAATTCAAATGCATTTGGGGAGGTGGTAAACTTATCCCCAGTCCTCCACCATTTTAATGGAGAAAAAAAAATAAAAAAAATAAAAAAATAAAAAAATAAAAAAATAAAAAAATAAAAAAAATAAAAAAATAAAAAAATAAAAAAATAAAAAAATAAAAAAATAAAAAAATAAAAAAATAAAAAAATAAAAAAATAAAAAAATAAAAAAATAAAAAAATAAAAAAATAAAAAAACAAAAAAATGAAAAAATAAAAAAATAAAAAAATAAAAAAATCAAAAAATCAAAAAATAAAAAAATAAAAAAATAAAAAAATAAAAAAATAAAAAAATAAAAAAATAAAAAAATAAAAAAATAAAAAAATAAAAAAATAAAAAAATAAAAAAATAAAAAAATAAAAAAATAAAAAAATAAAAAAATAAAAAAATAAAAAAATAAAAAAATAAAAAAATAAAAAAATAAAAAAATAAAAAAATAAAAAAATAAAAAAATAAAAAAATAAAAAAATAAAAAAATAAAAAAATAAAAAAATAAAAAAATAAAAAAATAAAAAAATAAAAAAATAAAAAAATAAAAAAATAAAAAAATAAAAAAATAAAAAAATAAAAAAATAAAAAAATAAAAAAATAAAAAAATAAAAAAATAAAAAAATAAAAAAATAAAAAAACAACATATTCTCAAAAAAAAAAATTAAATTAATTGAAATAATTAAAATAATCAAAAAAATCAAAAAAATCCTTGAACATATTTGGGTTCTGAAAATTGAAATTCTTGGTCCTGACCTACTATATGGGATTGCACACCAGTGCACTGAGTATCAAAAATTTAATGTTTTATGGTCTTTCTCCAATATGGATTTTATGCAGGATGAGCTTTTGTTTGAGGATAAACATAAAAATTCTAGGATGAGTTTTTAAGTCTTCAACCCAAATACAAAAATTCAAAAAAATAATAAAATGAAACAAAAAATGAAATGAAAAATAAAATGAAAAATAAAAAAATGAAAAAGAAAAAAATCAAGAGGGTTATTTTTCTCATGTCCCTTACTCTTGAATACATGAGTATTTTATGCCCCCATGACATTTTGCATGCATTGGCATTTCCTTGGTCTTGGAGGTTACATATACTGGCGGTGTGAATTTGACCAAGGTATGGGGAAAGCCACTGGACCACATTGGTTTCTGCCAGCTGAAATTCTTGTTCCAGACCTGTTATATAGGATTTCACACCAGTGCAGTGAGTACCCTCAGATTTACTGTTTGTTGATGCTTCACAAAAACAGTTTGTAGTGAGGATGAGCTAGTTATTAAGGCACAACATCAAAATTCTAGAAAATGTTTCACTCTCACCAAAATATACTTTGAAAATACAAAAAAAAACATTCTTTCAAAAGAAATTGAAAATTAAAAGAAAAAAAATTAGATTGAAAGAAATTTCATGAACTAAATCAAAAATCAAAGGAAAATAATTTAAAAATAAATTTAGAAAAAAACAACCTCAAAAGAACAGAAATTTATTTTTGAGACCCCCTGGGCAGTTTCAAAAATCTATTTAGGTACTGGGGCTGCTTGCATGTTCTTTTTATCTTTCTGTTTTGATATTTCCAAGAAAATAAATGCAGAAAAAATTATAAAAGCAGTTCTAATATCAATTTGTATGTATGATAGAGCCCTTTATGGAATTTTACTGAAACATCAACTATATTTTACTTGAATTTTTTAATTTTTATTAATATTTAACAAATAAAATATTTCACAATGTAGAACACACAATTTACCACCGGTCATGTCCGTAAATCATGGATTCAATGATTAGCCCGAATGTTTTGGTGAAATATCCTCCATCTAATTATCTGTCTTGTTTCCAACCAAACATTTTGATGATGAAATATTACTTCAAATCCCAGAAAAATAAAATTTCAATGGAGGTCAGTTTGTAATCAAAAAAATTGGATTCAGGATTTATTGAAAGAAAAATAGGAATGATTAAAATTATTTGGCCTGGAAAAAAGTGCAACAAATTCAATTAAACTGACCTGTAATTGAATATCTACAATTTGATGGCTCTTTCAATTCAGTTCAATGTAAAAACCAGAAAAACCAGCCAGGATTTACAGAATAGATATTCCTAAAAAATAGGAAATATTTGTATGTACATTAATTGAAAATTTCAGCACAAATATGTGTGAAAAATTCAAAGTTTTCTGTTAAATGGGTGATGTTGGATTCACAGCTCTAGTTGTGTGGGAGTCGTTTAGGGCCCCTTAAAGTGTGGGGGTCCATACACTACTCCATATAATTTATAATTTTTTATGTATTATTTATCATTATTTATTATTTATCATTATTTATTATTTATTATTTATTATTTATTATTTATTATTTATTGTTTATTATTTATTATTTATTATTTATTATTTATTATTTATTATTTATTATTTATTATTTATTATTTATTATTTATTATTTATTATTTATTATTTATTATTTATTATTTATTATTTATTATTTATTATTTATTATTTATTATTTATTATTTATTATTTATTATTTATTATTTATTATTTATTATTTATTATTTATTATTTATTATTTATTATTTATTATTTATTATTTATTATTTATTATTTATTATTTATTATTTATTATTTATTATTTATTATTTATTATTTATTATTTATTATTTATTATTTATTATTTATTATTTATTATTTATTATTTATTATTTATTATTTATTATTTATTATTTATTATTTATTATTTATTATTTATTATTTATTATTTATTATTTATTATTTATTATTTATTATTTATTATTTATTATTTATTATTTATTATTTATTATTTATTATTTATTATTTATTATTTATTATTTATTATTTATTATTTATTATTTATTATTTATTATTTATTATTTATTATTTATTATTTATTATTTATTATTTATTATTGGTTATTGATTATTTATTATTTATTATTTATTATTTATTATTTATTATTTATTATTTATTATTTATTATTTATTATTTATTATTTATTATTTATTATTTATTATTTATTATTTATTGTTTATTGTTTATTGTTTATTATTTATTATTTATTATTTATTACTTATTACTTATTATTTATTATTTATTATTTATTATTTATTATTTATTATTTATTGTTTATTATTTATTATTTATTATTTATTATTTATTATTTATTATTTATTATTTATTATTTATAATTTATAATTTATAATTTATTATTTATTATTTATTATTTATTATTTATTATTTATTATTTATTATTTATTATTTACTATTTATTATTTACTATTTATTATTTATTATTTATTATTGATTATTGATTATTTATTATTTATTATTTATTATTTATTTATTATTATTATTATTTATTATTTATTATTTATTGTTTATTGTTTATTGTTTATTGTTTATTAGTTATTATTTATTATTTATTATTATTTATTATTTATTATTATTTATTATTTATTATTTATTGTTTATTGTTTATTATTTATTATTTATTATTTATTATTTATTATTTATTATTTATTATTTATTATTTATTATTTATTATTTATTATTTATCATTTATTATTTATTATTTATTATTTTTTATTTATTATTTATTATTTATAATTTATGATTTATAATTTATTATTCATTATTTATGATTTAGTGGAGGCTACACAACTTGATTTTAGTTTTTTAGCGTTCCATACAACTCAAATGGGACGTTTAGCATGCCACACAGGGCATTTGAGACGTGTAGCATGCCACATGGCTCATTTGAGTTGTTTAGGGTGCCACACGCCCCATTGAGCCGTGTACATGGCTCTGTGGCCGTGAATTTAACATTACCCCTGTTAAAATTATATTTTTTTCAAGAAGAAAAAGAAGCAATACATTAAAAATCCAATTATAATTAGATTTCTCTGAGTTTTAAAAAAATTTGAATAATGATAACACAAGAAATTTCTCAGGGAAGCTTTTAGTTTTACTCTTGTCAATGCAAATATTTCTACTGAGATTTTTCAAACTACAACTCACTATTTTCCAAATTTCAATTGGTATGATGGTTATGTTCTCAAAAAATAAGCTCAGGGTTGGAATTTATTTGATTGATTTCTTATTTTTAGTCCCAAATTCTCCTTCAAAACTCAATCTTCTGACTTTAAATCTTTCATATAAATTTTCATGAAGCAAATCCATGTTGAAACATCAATACAGGTGCACAATTGGTTGACACATTTAAGGATCTTGTGTGATTATTTTTTTTGAAAAAAAATATCTCATCAAAGCCTCCCTGGATTCAAGATTGTTTCTTCTGTTGATGATTTTGGGTTGAAATTTAAGTAATTTCAGGAATTATACTTCAATTTTACTGAGAGTTGATTTTTCTTAAAACCATCAATGCTTTTGCAAATTGAGCTGGGAGGTAACATTGGCTCAAGCCTCCTAACTTTTAAGCAAGGTTTCAGCTTTTTAAACCAGATTTGTGATTAATCAATAATAATTAAATGGATAAGCAATTTGCTACTGACTCAGTTGGAAGTAGATTAGAAAATTCATTCTGGTAGTCGGAGAGGGTGTTCCTTATTAAAACCATCTAGTGGAAAGGGAAGAACTCATTTCCTCAAGCCAAGATGTGATTTGAGGGATCCAAGGAATTATTCAAATCAGTTCAATATGCTGATGTGGATTGGATTTTTTGAGAGATAGTTTGATCACCCCCTGATAATGAGATAATTTCTATTCAAGTGGATCAAGGGGTTCCTCATCATATACATCACTAGGGTGAGGAATGAAAACTGTGTTCAAAGGATTTATTAACTGGAATCTTGTGTATTAGTATAAGCTAGCAGGCTAATTTTTTATTTTATCCTGGAGATTCTATCCATAAGTTTTTCCACATTGGATTTTATGAAAAATCAAGACAAATTTTTTCTTTACTCTTTAGCTTGTTTTCAATAAGGATATAAATCCAAACCTTGATATATGGATTTTGGCCAGAACAACTTTTTGCTTTGGAACCAAAGAAAGAATTTTAGCTGGAAGGAATTCTGAGTCAGTTGACAAGAATTGTGTCATACGCTCTCTTTGATTTACCTAAACATTTCAAGGTGGATTGAGAATTAGAATTGGCCAATTTTGAATTCTTTGTAATTTTTTATTGGCTGAATTTTACTTTTTAGTTCTCTGAGAAGCCATTCACCTTGAAATAAAGATTATGGGCTATGAAATTATGAGTTATTGAGAAGTAGTGATTTCAACCTGTAAGGGTAAGGTTGGAGATGAATGGAGTAATTGAATAATGTTGAGGTGATTTATGAGATGAGAGAAAAATTATATCTCTGATTTTCTTGGAATCATATAGAAATGGACAAAAGGGGATGGATGATGTTCTTGAATGTTTGGTTGAGTTTCTGGATAATTTTAAAGTGTGAAATGGTGGAGTGTTTGATTATTTAAGAGAAAAATGATATCTAAAATGAGACTGGAGTTGGATGGAATTTGAGAAATTTGGTGGAGAATGCATTCAAGAACTTCTTTTAGAGTGTGGGTAACCTTTATACTATATTTGAAAATTAAAAGTAATTTTTGTGTAAATCTGACATACCTCCCAAAAATAAGCAATTTTCCTTTGATTTTTTTGTAGAATTCTTAGATAAAAAACAACATTAAAATATATCATATTTTCTAAACTGGATAAAAATAAATAAAAGAAACAAAATTGAAACAGAAATATGGGAGTTTTAAGCATATATTAAGAAAAAAAAACATAAATTATGATGTTGATAATTTAAAAATGAATTTTTATTCCAATTCATGAAATAAAATCATTATTCAAATTTTAAAAATTAAGAAAATGGGGAGGATCAATTCAAATCTGGAAAAAAAATATCTCTTTCCTTTGCTTGTGTTTTTAGTGGTTGAAAATTTGTGGAGATTCAAAACAATTCTCATCTGATTGAATTAGGAAATAAAACTCATTGATTCATTTTTTTAATTAAGAAGATAAAAAGATAAAGGGCAGTGATAAATTCACAAACCCAGCTTTGAACAGGTGTGAAACACTGTTCACAACCAATTTGATTTTTAAACAAAAACCTTCACAACATGTGCAACACCTGGGGTGTTTCACTTGTTTTTCACAACTCATTTGGGGAAAAATATCCCCAAATGGGCCATTGTAGGGGGTAATTGGGGGCACCTAGGCACTCTCAAACCACATTTTGGTGCTGTAAACCCCCATTTGGTGCTATTGCATACATTTTGGGACTATTGGACCACAAAAAAAACTTGAAAACTGTTATTCAAACTAAAATCTACGCAATACTTGCCCATTGGATAATTTTCTTTTTCTCAACTCAACAGTCAGTAAACTGTTGAGTTTTTGAATTGACAGTTGGCTGGAATAATGAAGTGAAAATTTATGGTTTAAATTCAAAATGAAAATGATAGAAAAATTGAGGAAAAATTAGGCGTGATATGCTAAGAAACATGGTGGTAGCAAAGAGGTAGAAAATATTAAATAAAGACTTGGTGTTGAGGACATCAATGAAAAAATTACCTCTTCAAAACGGCTTTCAAAGTTGGATATGGGTCAAATAATAGCAGATACTTATGCAAGTCCTTATTCTTTCATTTAATTTGATTTATTTTGTACTTATAATCCTATGAAAATGGGGGTAAAAGATACATCAGATTCCATCTTCATTTTCTTTTTAACAATAACCACTGAGTTTGTTTATTACCTGATGGAGATATTATTCCTGAAAGAACTTTTCCTAAATTTATTTGAGAGTTCTTAAGTGAAACATTCACTTAATTTATTTTTCCCTCAATTATTCCATCAAGGTGTTTCCACACATCCCATAAGTTCGCTGATGAACTTGCAAGTAATTGTTTGAAATTATCATGGGCCCTCCTACCCAAGACATTTTTTTATTTTCAAATTCAGGGTTGAAACAAGTCAATTCACTCACATGATGAAATTTGATGAAATTACTATAGAACTTGAACCAGAAATGGGAGAACCAGAATAAGCAATTAGAAGCAGGGATAGCAAACAACTTGTGGGAAGTAAGCATAACAGAGAGGAGGACAGAGATTAGAAGAGCAGGTAAGCTCCAATAGACATGGATCTTGACATAGAGGCCTAAAAAGATGAGGATAGATATATATAGAAAACGGGAGAGAGAAAATAAAGCACAGCTCCATTATGTTCATGAGATTATGAGTGGCAGAAGTTAAGAAGGGAGAATCCCCTCTTGCTTTAGTAAGATTGATCTTCACACCAAATTATCCTCTTAGAAATCTTTGAAGGTCTTGATCGCAAGAGATTCAAAGTAGAGTAGTTGAGTGGTGGTTTTGAGTAGCCAAGGATTGCTGAACCTTGAGGATATTGAGGATTGTCAGATTGAGAGTATTTGAGAAGAAGAAGACTTGATTGTTGTTGTGAGGTTGAGATTCTCTTGAGGCCGTGCAGGTGAGGTAACCTGAGGTGCAGCATGTGGCTTTGGACTTGAGCATGCGCGGGTGGAGAGATTGAGGTGTAATGGAAACAAAAAGAAAATAAATGTAAAAATAAAAAAAGAAAATAAGTGTAACAAGAAAAAAAGAAGATAAAGGAGAAAAGGAAGGAGAGAGATAAAGGGAAAATGAGATATGTGGGTGTATATTTCAACACCCCCCTTGATTTGATGCAAAGAGAGGTTGGAAGCAGACACTCATAAATCTCCTGAGGGAGTTGTGTGTGCAGGATTTTGTGAGAGCTTTGGCAATCATGTGGTTGGTCAAGATTAACCTAATGTCTAGCTCCCTCCTTTTGAGTAGATTGTGGAGGTATTTGATTTCAATATTGAGATGTTTTGTCTTGGAGTTGGAGCCAAAGTGTTTGATCTTTTTGAGAAGTCCCTTATTTTTGATGCGGAATATGGTGTTTTCCAGTATGGTCTTCCAGAATTCTCCAATGAGGGATTTTAGCCAGAGATTTTCTTGAACCGCATTGGAGAGTGAGGATAGTTTTGCTTCTGTGGACAACAGTGTGATGTCTTTTTGTTTTTTGCTGAACCACAACAAAGGAGCTCTTTTCCAGAGACACAGAAAACCGCTTTGTGACAGTCTGGTTTCATGATTGTTGGCCCAAGTGGCCTTGGAGTAGAATTCAAGACAGTTGGAGGGATGGATGGACAAGGGTTTTAGCGCAAGACATAAAAACTGGGACCCTTTCAGGTATTTGAAACAGTGAATTATTTCCCTCCAGTGAAAGAGTCCAGGAGAGGAGTTGAAGCGCAAGAGGATTGATACAGCTGGAGCAAGATCATGGCAAGATTGGCAGTAGAGGTAGTTGAGTATGCTGTTGAATTGATGGTAGTTAAACTTCAGCTTGCTAAACTCTAGTATTTCATCTTCAGAGGCTCCTTGAAGTTGGATTCTGCAATTCAAAGGCATCTTCACCAGTTTCCAGTCCTCAAGCCCCAGGAGTTCTAGCCCCTTATCAATCAGTTTTTTTTTTATTTAGAGCAATGCAATTGGGTGAGAGATCAAGGTCCATTCCAAGGAGAGTGTTGGGACCGTGAGAAGAGGATTGGAAAAGCCATTAAGAAAGAGTAATTCAAACGCCTCAACATTTCCGACAACAACCAAATCATCCACATACAAGAATATTAAGGTATTCTTGTCATCATGAATGTAGAGGCATGGGTGGGCAGAGGATTGGTGGAAGTTGATCTCTTGAAACCACTTTGTGATGGTGTTGTACCAGTTAGCAGGAGCGTGCTTGAGGCCGTAGAGGGACTTCTTCAGCTTGAGGAAGGGATTTTTTTGCTTTATGTAGATGTCTTTGGAAAGAGAAGCATAGAGAAAAGCTCTCTTTACATCAAACAGTCTGATAGGCAGTTTCTTGTCAATGGAGAGGGTAAGGAGTGAAAGAAGGGATGAAAATTTTCCAGTGGTTGAAAAGGTCTCATGATAGTCAACTGCTGGAGTTTGCAGGTAGCCTTTAATGCACAGCAAAGCTTTCTTCCATTGTGGAAACCAAGAGGGTGATACTCCCCTAGTTATCCTTGATTTCCAGAATCAATGGTCCTGTTTTCTGTAAGGATAAAGATGCTCCAGTAAAGAGAGAGTGAGAGATAGATAAAGAGATTAATTTCCTTTCCTTTCTGTATCCTTTCATTCATCCATCCCTTGTTCCATCCTCTTTCCTTTTTCTCTTTCCCTTTCCTTTCCATTTCCTTGTCCCAAGATCCAATGATCAGATAAGATCCTCCCCAGAGCTGGGGTTGAGAGTGCAGACTTTATTCCCACCCTCTCAACCCTAACCTAAGTACAAGCGCAATGGCAGCCCAACAACAAATGTAAAAGAAACCCTAAGCCCAGAAACCTAGCCTAACCCTAAACCATTCCCTGCCCGTTTACCATTAATTACATCCAGTTTGTCCTTCTCATGATGCGGCCCTCTGCCGAGCCCTACTTGGAGCCCCCGCTTGTCTGTATCTGCTTTTCACGCCGCGTGATCCCCCACCTCGCGGGTTGGCCCGCGCCTGGCCCTTGCCCCCAGCCTTTCCCATACCGCATCCACCTTCAATCCCACCTACCATTATGCACACCCGGTTTTTCCTTGTTGTGGCGCAGCCCTCTTTTGCGCCCTGTTGGAGCTGAGGAGAGTTAGGGTGAGAGAATGGTAGAAGGATCAGGAAAAGTAATTGTTCCACCAGTCTCAATCTCTGTCCTCAGGTAGACAGCGTGAAAGAGGTTTCACAGACTAAGTAACATGGGATATCCATGAGTGTATGTTGAGTGACAGAAATGTGTAACAAACATGTGCCTATGATAGTGAATGGGAAGACTAAGTGGGGAGCTGTTTGAGATGTTTCACACAAGTGTAGTTAATGAAAATGAGAATTAAAATGATAGAGGAAAAGAGAAGTAACAAGGGAAGAAACAAAGGAACAGAGTGAAAAGAAAGGGAAACATTGAAAGAACAAAGACATGTATGGGATTGGTGATAATCCCAACACACCCTACTCGGAGCCCCCTGCTTTATCTGTATCCGTCCGGCGTGCGGCATGTTTTCCTTCCCCGTGGGTTAGCCTGCGCTTGTGCATGCCCGGCCCACTCCTATATCCTCAATTGCCCTGCTCTATCCTCCCAAACTAGCCACCTGCGGTACAGTTCCAAATCCAAGGCTATATAACAACACCACATCCCCCCCAACTTGAGTTCTGTCCCCAGAGATCTTCCCCACTGTCACCTCAACCATACCCTCCCATACCCATTACACCCGCCATTTCACCCCTCCGTAGAAAGAGAGACAGATGGAGAGAAGCAGATTTTTTTTTCAGCGCTCCTCATCCCGCTTTCCGCTCCACCTTCTGTATCCTCTGCAGGGCTTGTCCTCGCGTATACGGACCCAGCATTGCACTGCACCCACGTACCTGCAATTTTACAACCCAAAGCAAGTACAAATCCAAGAACCCAATCAACGCACAGAAATAAGAAAACAAACATTCTGGGGTGTCTAGTTGTTCCAGCTGTGAACCGGCTAGAGCACCCCCTCACCAAATCAGGCTTCCCCTTCTTCCCTAGCGCCCTCCCAGCTTGGCAGCTGTCCCCAGAAGTTTGAAACCTTCCTCTCAGCCAGGAGAGAGAGACGCATTTCCTCATCCAATCACACGTGGGTTGTTTCCACTAGAATTTTTCCCAACCTCTCATCCAGGCGCGCCTTCCTTTTCCAAAGCCCTTGCAGCCCCAACTTCCTTCTCACCAGTTATACCGTTAATTCCCAATCCCTTCCCATTTGGCACCTGAAGCCCTTCTGCACCAATGCCAAAATCTCCGCTAGCCATGATGGCAATGGGCCCTTTGTTGGCCCACCCATTCCACATTCCCTGCACTCCACATCCTTTCATTCCACATCCATCCTCCCTGCCATTGAAGGGGTCCAACTCCAGTTGCAATCCTCCACCACCTGCCCCCCTCCTTCCGTCACCGCTCCTATCCTATCTGCAAGACCCATTGGCCTCCGGTTGCAATCCTTTATTTCCTTGCCCATTCCTTCTGCCACCACTCCTATCCTCTCTGCAAGACCCATCCCCCGTTCATTGGTTCCCAAGCCATGCGCAATATCCGCTTCCCATTCCTTTGTCCTGGCTTGCTTCATAGCAACGGGCTGATCCAACTCCTCCAAGAACGGCTTTCCCAACACTTATCCTGTGTCCTCTGGGGAAATCAATCCAGTGTTTGAATCCGTGGCCTGGTTCTTGTGTCCCAACCGCCAATAATCGCTTTTGTCACCATAGATGCACACCTGGGGCGCGGGCGTGCTAGGGAGCTGAAGACCCTTCAAGTAGATTACAAGATCCCTTGCCAACTCTTCAAGTTCACTAACCCAAGGAACGGTTGCCTGCAGTGTGGCAGGAGCGCATGCTGCCTTGTAATCCAATCCCAATTGCAACCAGACCCCACTGCGTGCGCCTTCCCTGTAATCCAATTCCTCTTGCAACCAGACCCCGCCGTGCGCGCCTGCCTTGTAATCCAATTCTGCTTGAAATCTGACCCTGCCGTGCGCCCCTTCCTCCCCTGTGGATTGTTTAAAATTGCCTTCCTGAAAATAAGGATTGTGCTTCCCCCATCTTTCCTACATGTTCCCCTTCAGTTTTGGCCAATTCAGGTTCTGGTAGCCTTTCATCTTTCCACATCCCAAAGCTCCTCTGCGTCCATAATGAACATGACGACATGGCACACCTTGTTTGGATCTGATGCGCCTTTGGAGTTGGCAACCACTTCATATTGTGAGATGAATTGCCCCACATCTGTGGTGTTGAATCAAATGTGAGGATAGTCCTTTGGGTTGATGAGGAGATTGCAAGAGGAGGAATAAGAGGGAGAAGCAACCGCTGGTAGCATCTTGAGTACCTTCAACAGACTTGAGACAAAAGAAGTTCCTGGCCAGACCCCCAGATGTGGAAACTAAGAGGGTGATACTCCCCTAGTTATCCTCAAGTTCCAGAATCAATGTTCCTAGCATCTGTAAGGATAAAGATTCTCCAGTAAAGAGAGAGAGAGAGAGATAAAGAGATGAATTTCCTTTCCTTTCAGTATCCTTTCATTCATCCATCCATTGTTCCATCCTCTTTCCTCTTTCTCTTTCCCTTTCCTTTTCCTTTCCTTGTCCCAAGATCTGATGATCAGATAAGATCCTCCCCAGATCTGGGGTTGAGAGTGTGGAATTTATGCCCACCCTCTCAACCCTAACCTAATTAAAAGCGCAATAATATCCCAAAAAAAAATTTAAAAGAAACCCTAAGCCCAGAAACCTAGCCTAGAACCCTAGCCTAACCCTAACCCATTCCCCGCCTGCTTACCATTACTTACATCCAGTTTGTCCTTCTCATGACGCAGCCCTCTGCTGCGCCCTACTTGGAGCCCCCCGCTTGTCCGTATCCACTTTGTGCGCCGCATGATCCCCTGCCCCGTGGGTCAGCCTGCACTTGTGCGCGCCCGTAGCCTTTCCCATACCACATCCACCTTCAAGCCCACCTACCATTACGCACACCCAGTTTTTCCTTCTCATGAAGCCACCCTTGGCCACGCCCTACTTGGAGCCCCCTGCATTATTTGTATCCATCCAGCGCCCCACATGATTTCCTGCCCCGCGCTTGCGCCCGCCTGGCCCACTCCTATAGCCTCAATTTCCCCACTCTATCCTCCCAAACTAGCTACCCACAATACGTTTCCTGATCCACGGCTATATATTAACACCACACCCTTTGGCTGACAAGGCGGTGGCTGGTTTGATTTTATTGACCCAGGTAGTGGGGAGGTAGGATTTGGGTTTGAAGTGAAATTATTCCCAAATGTTTATCTCTTCAATGCTGTTGAGTTTGGCATCCATGGTTTCTTCACATTCATTGTCTTCAGTGAAAAGAGATAGAGGGTTTTCCAACATGTAGGTGTACTTAGCAGGTTTTATCTTAGACCTAAAAGTTCTCAAATCATATCTGGGTTTGTTGTCAGCAGGTATGGGAGAGGATGCTATGGCTTCTACTTTGTTGTCACTTTCCAAGGACTCTTCCTTGGGAACAGGATCAAGATTGAAGGGAGTTAGGGATGGAGGTTTGGAGGAAGCAGTGATAGGAGGAGGTAGTGCATGATCAGGCGGTGTTGGATTGTGAAAGCTCTTGTTGGGATAGTCTGATTGGGTTTCACGCTTTGCACTTAGGGATTATTGTCTTCATCACTTTGACATGTCCTCTCCTCAGTACCATCTACCTCAGTCTAAAAGCGTGACACAAATAAAGCACAACATCAATGGTGCAATCCGCTATTTCCTCTGGCTTGCGTTGAACTTCCAATCTTGGCAACCAACTCAGTATATACTTGCAAACTTTGCGGTTAACTCCATACCGGTCAGCTATCCATTATGAGATCCAATCTCCTTCCCTGGCCAATCAACAGCCTTGGACTTCCATCTTTGGTCATGCATTGTTTGTTAGTTTGCATCTACGTCTAACTAAGCCATCATTACTGTACATTTTGCAATTGGACTAGTCCCTACCCTGCATACACTATTACTTCTCATTTGCATTACCTTCAACGTCACTTGCTCCTGTCCCAATTTTTCATAAAATTGTATGCTCAGATTCTATTGTCTTGCACTTACGCTATGACCTCCAATCTGTACTAGAGCTTCATTTCCTATCCCGTTCCTGTCATTCATTGCCTCACCGCTTCAACTGTAGTTAGCTCATCACCAGGTTGTATCTATTCACTTTGGATTACCTTATAAGGGCTATCCCCTTGCCTGAATATTGTCTCCTCAGTCAGTTAATTTCATATGTTCTTGCATTTTTCTACAACCTAGTTATTGCATTGGACTCAGGTTGAGTTTCCTTCTTTGGAACACATTCCATTCCTCTCGCCGTTTTTTGAGTGGCATAACCAAGTTTGCACTTCGCAACTGAGTCTTGCTACTTGCACTTGCCCTCGCTCTCAGCATTCCTTTGCGCTCACAATCATCTAAGATTTGCCCTATAGTACGTGGGGTGGTTGTGTGACAGTGAATTAACTAACTCAACTCATCTAATGTAGCTTGCCAACCTATAGTAGACTTCTTTTCTCAATTTCACGTACTTGCTCAACCGGGAACGCTTCCCTTGCCCCTTACAATGATGAGATTTGTCGGGTAGGGAGAACAAGCGCTCCTTGGGCCCAACAACCCTTAGATCCCGTTCCTCCTTCAAAATCGCCATCTGTTGAACCCCTCAATGATCCTTGGACTCCTTCACAGGATGTTCCGACGGACCCTCTTGGGGAATTGGCAGATTCCAACCATTCTTCCAATCAAACCTTGACTCGTGGTAGACCAGGGGTTCGCACTAATGCTCCCAAGCCTGATTCTCTGACCCTGCTTTCAACATTGATCCAGGCCCTCACTCATGGTGCCCAGCAATCTAGTCCGAGTACTCCTAGCTTTTGCACTCTGGGCATGAAACAACCCAATCACTTTACGGGAGAACACCCTCATAAGTTTATATCCTACCTACAGTCTTGTAAAATCATCTTTTCAAACGACTCCAGCAATTTCCCTTCCAATAGACATAAAGTTATGTATGCTTCATCCTTCTTAGGAGGTAGAGCCTCGCAGTGGTTCAAACCATACCTCAAACTTTTGTCCAACAACAGTCCCACTTGTATTCTCAACAACTGGGACAGGTTTGAGCAACAACTGTTCACCCTGTTTGGCAACCCCAATGAAGTTTGAAATGCCAAATACAAACTTAATAGTTTATTTATGAAGGAAAATAGTAGAGCTTCTGTTTATATTTCTCATTTTTCAACCTTGCAGTCTTGCATCCAGTGGAACAAGGCCGCTCTTCTATTCCATTTCCGAAAGGGTCTACTGGCACGCTTAATCGAACAGCTTGCATTTGGGGGTCATAAGACAACCTTGCTTCAGCAGCTAATCAATTGAGTGATTGAGCTTGATAATGGCTATCACGACAAGAATCGCTCTTGGCAAAACAACCATGGACCGTCCACCTTTGCTCCAAGGGTGGACAACTCCTCAAAGCAAAACATGAGGAACCCACAACTATCCAAACCAACCTTGACTTTGAACTCCAACTCAAAAGGGAAAACCGTTGCCAAAACTCCAAATTTCTTGGACAAAGAAACCGGGATGCTACGGAGCAAGGAACGGCTACAAAGGGAGAAGAATGGGCTGTGTATGTATTTTGGAGGAAAACATGATGTTGACAGTTGTGCAAAGCGGTTAGCGCGTGAAGCGGCTAAGCAGTCAAAAAATTAGCTTGTAGTTTTTCTGATACTCGCAAGGAAAAATACACATTATCTAAATCACCGCAAGTAAATCTTTGCACTTGCAAGTCACTCCAAAAATCTTAGGCTTTCCAAAATAGATAAATTTCCTATCTATTTAGTAAGTAGTGCGACTGAACCGTCTTATTGGGTCTCCCAAAAGGCAAAATGGACCTTTGCATTCTCCAATTTCCCCAGCTTCAAATGGGATTTATTTGTCTTGGCTATACCCAGAATGGATGATAACATTCTAGGCCATGATTTCCTAGTTTACTGGAATCCGGATGTGAATTGGCAAGAAGGAGTAATTAACCTTCAAACCTCACACCCCCAGAATGCTAATCTTTCCGTCAATCAGGAATTAAACAGCCTACCTGACACTGTCATTCAGTTGGATGACACTTTTCCGCCAGGAGATTTGAAATATCCTGACCTTCATTCCCAAATTCCCTCTTCAGATTTAGGAGTTATTGCTTAACTATCCAGCTTAACTCTTTCCTGTTCCTTTGAAGAGAAACAGAAACCAACCAAACGGTGTATTTTGAGCTCCCTAATCCTCTTGCACCATGCGAGCACCTCAAACCCAGTGCTCAAAGATGACAAGAGTGAAGATTTAGAAATCATTTGAGAGTCTTTACCTTTGGGTTATCATGACTTTGCTGACGTATTCTCAGCTGCAAAAGCAGATAAACTGCCTCCATCCCGTCCTTACAATCACAAGATCAAACTTACTGGCCCACCTCCGGCACCAGGACCAGTTTACTCTCTCTTGACGCAAGAATCAATTGCGCTTCAAGACTACATTGGGGAAAATGTAGCAAAAGGATTTCTTTGACCAAGAGATTTGAATACCGGTTCACCTGTCCTATTTGTTCCAAAAAAGAAAGGCGGACTTTGCCTTTGTGTTGACTACAGGAAACTGAACCAGGTAACCCAAAAGAATGCCTATCCAGTACGGCCTATGTCACATCTCCTTATCCTCTTCCATGGAGCTGCTTATTTCTTGAAGTTAGACCTTTGGGGTGCCTATAACCTAATTCACATTAGGGAAGGTCATGAGTATTTGACCACGATGAGAACCCGTTTTGAAAGTTATGAGTATAACATCATGCCTTTTGGCCTCTGTAACTCTCCTTCCACTTTTCAACATTTTGTCAACAACATTTTCTCCAATCTCATAGGTAAATACCTCGTGGTATATCTCAATGATATACTAGTCTACTCAAGGAACCTCAAAGATCACATTGCACATGTGCAAGAGGTGCTGCAGCGACTTTGCAAGAATGACCTGTTTGCAAAAGCCTCTAAGTGTGAGTTCCATTCCTCTTCTCTTTGGTTTCTAGGTGTTGTAGTCTTGCAGAAAGGACTATCCATGGACCTAGCCAAAAGCAAACGGATATTGGACTGGCCTCCACCTTCTTCCGTTAAATCCCTTCAAGTTTTTCTTGGTTTCAGCAATTTCTATAGAAGGTTTATTGCGCTTTACGCCGAAAAAACTGTGAATCTTACTAACCTTCTTCAAAAAGACACTCCTTTTGTTTATACTGAAAAAGCTGCTTCAGAGTTCAAAGCTCTGAAGAAAGCGTTCACCACTGCTCCAATACTTGCTCACTTCAATGAGCTAGCTTGCACTATTGTCAAAACAGACGCAAGTGACTATGCAATCGCAGGAGTAATCTCGCAGTTCTCTTCCTCCACTTCTCTCTTTCATCCCGTAGCTTTCAGGTCTTGCAAATTGCTTGCTGCAGAGCTTAACTATGAGATTCATGACAAGGAACTTCTTGCAATTGTTTATTGCTTGAAGAAATTGTGTTCATACCTTTTGAGCCTTAGGGAATCCTTTGAAGTTTTAACTGATCATAATGCTTTAAAGTATTTCATGAGCTCGAAAGTCCTCACACGTAGACAGGCACAATGGGCCGAATACCTCTCCGAGTTCCACTTTACAATCACGTACCGTGCTGGGAAACAAGTGGTAGTTCCTGATGCTTTATCATGTTGGGACGACGTTTACCCAGGGGGGGGGCACCTTTGCCAAAAACAACCCTGAAAACGTTAGGACACTCTTCTCAACCCAATCTGCCCAACTCAGTTTGATCATTGCTCACTTTCAAGATTTGGCTTCCGAACTCCGACAAGCTCAACGCGACAACCCCAAGTGCATCAAACTTTTTAAAAGTGCAAACTTATAAGATAGTAGTTACAGTATTGATGGTAATGACTTTTTAGTCTATGATAATTGTTGTCATTTTTCCTTTCCACTGTTGTCATGTTGTTTTCTTTCTTTTCTACTCTTGTCACTTTCCTTCCTTTTCTGCCGCTGTCTCCACTTCCTCACTCCTTGTCCACTCTCCGCTCCCACCTTCCCATAACACCGCAACCTCTCAACTTGACCCGGTGTGGAATCCTCAAATGAAGAGAGTCGGCACACCCAACTCTTCCCTGACACAAAATTGAATCAATCCCTAACTCATCCGGCTCCTCCACTTCATACTCGACGGCTCTCTCATCTCTTTACTCTGCATCATTTTTTGTTGACTGGTCTCTATCCCTTCGATCCATCCATTTGATTCAATCCTCTGTTTCCTTCCGCTTCCCATCCAATCACTCGACCTCAACGCTATCAATACTCCATCTCAATATCTTAACCATCCAGCTACTCCTTTGACTACCCTCTTAAATCATTTCCAACCACTCCTCACGCAGCTCTGATCACGATTCACCTCAACATTACTCTCAACTACTATTTCAGACAGATCACTCAGGCTGATCAGATGTGAGATATCTGTCTGCCGCTCTCATCATTTCTAAATCTCTTCATTCTCATCCTCATGTGCTTTCCTATTATCACAGATCCATTTCTTTCTTTATCTCTTCATTATCTCTTCCTCTACTCATTCTACCACTCATTACCGCCAATTTCATCATTCGAAAAGGTGCCCTGGGTAAGGTTCCTTCAATCTTCATTTCTTTTCTTGTCATTGTCACGCTCCTTCATCATTGTTAATTCAAACTGCTTGTCAGTTCATTGGTCTTTTCAAGAAAAAAATTTTAGTTTCCTCCTGTCAACATAACAATAATCGTATAGTAGTACCAGATAATTCTTGCATTAAGTTAGATATCTTTGAGTCACAGCACAATTCTACGCTTGCTGGTCATCATGGGCAGGATAAAACCTACCAATTGATTGCACGAGACTTCCACTGGCATGGTATGACCAAAGAAGTAAAAGACTTTGTTAGCGCGTGCTATGATTGCAATCGTAACAATTCCTCAAAACACTGGAAGTATGGGCTGCTTCAGCCACTTCCAATTCCGCCTTGTCCTTGGCACTTGCTTTCTATTGATTTCATCACTCAATTACCTTCTTCTAGTGGATATGATGCTATTCTAGTAATAGTAGATTGCTTCTCAAAGATGGCTTTATTTTTGCGCAGTAATGTGACGGCCTCTTCAGAAGACTTAGCTAACTTGTTCATAGAATATGTATTTTCAAAACATGGTCTCCCTGATAATATAGTTAGTGATCGTGGATCTCTGTTTGTCTCAAGCTTCTGGACCTTGCTATGCCAAGATTTGAAGATCACTCGCAATTTATCAACGGCTTACCACCCGGAAATGGATGGGCAAACCAAGCAAGTTAATCAGATTCTCAAACAATATATTTTAATGTATGTTGCCTATCAACAAGACAACTGGTTGCAATGTCTCCCACTAGCCGAATTTGCCTACAACAACTCCACTCATTCCTCCACCAAACAGTTGCCCTTCCAAACTCTTTATGGTAGAAACCCAACTTTCTCTTCCCTTCACGTAGCACCTTCTCAACCTGCTACCAATTACCTTGAACAAATTCAATCCCTTCAATCTCAACTTCAAACCAACCTCAAAGAAGCAAACCAGCGCTATAAGGAGCAAGCAGACCAATCTTGCACTTTGGCTCCAACCTTTGCAGTAGGAGATCAAGTATGGCTCGATGCTCGCAACATTTGCAGCACTTGCCCAACTCGCAAACTCTCCAAAAGAAAGCTTGGCCCCTTTAAAGTAGAATCAGTCATCTCCCCTAACGCCTTTAAACTTACTTTACCTGTGAAATGGAAAGGTATCCACCCGGTCTTTCATGTGTCTCTCCTAGAGCCAGCTCAAGTCCTATACCCGGGCAAGAATCATCCCCCTCCTGAACCGGTCACTGTCCTCAATCATCAAGAGTGGGAAGTAAGCGGTATTCTGGATTCCAGGTTACGCAAAGGAAAACTTCAATACCTTGTTGAATGGTCTGGCTTCCAGTCCGACGAAGATTGCACCTCGTGGGAACCAGCCCATCACCTTTGCAATTCACCCAATCTGATTTGAGACTTCCATGCAAGCTACCCTTGCAAACCTTGAAAATCATGATTCCATCCCATCCAATCCCATTACATTCCAAATTCCATCCCATCCAATCCAATCCCATTTCATTCCACATTCTATCTCATCCAATCTCATTTCGTTCCACATTCCATCTCATCCAATCCCATTCCATTCCACATTTCATCTCATCTAACCCCATTTTATTTCACACCAACATCCCATCAGTCAAATCCTTCATCTCACCATGTTATTCCTTTTTCTCATTTCCCTTTCATTTCTACTAAATAAAACTTCATTCCTTATTATTAAAAAAAAAAAATATTTCTATTTATAAAAAAAAAAAAAAGAGAGAAAATATATATTTATAATAAATAATTACAAAGTTTCCTTTACTTCCTTCTCCGCATCCTCCCAATTTGCAGTAAATTCCGCAACCATGGATCAAAAATTATCCAGGTCTTCATCATTGATTAGTGCGGACATTCTTTGGAGAACTAGCACTTCCATTACGATATGCCTCTCAAAGATTTCCTTGCACCTCGCAATCCAAGCTCGCTTTGGCCAAGCATTCCATCCACCTTCCTCCAAGAGCTCTTTGTACGCTCTCTTCCTTTGGCCTCCCAATGTTCCTTCTCCAATATTGCCCATCAGCCGCCTCGCATCCGTTTTGACCGGCCCTACAACTCGCACCGGATCTGCTTTTCCTTGGCCCTCCATTCCTTCCATTCCATCCACTCCATCCCTTCCATCTCCTTCATTCCCTTCTCCTAATTCTTCCGCTCCTTCTCTCCCTCCATTTCCGTTTCCTCCATTTCCCAATTCTCCTTCTGCTTTGTTTCCTTCCTCCTCCCTCGCTTCCTTGGTTATGACTCCAACTGGTTCCGCACCAGGCACTTCGCCTTGCATCTCGGCATTCATCTGGGCCCCCAAGAGTTCAGTCGGCGGTCCCCAGTAAGGTGGTGGTGGTGGTGGTGTATTCGTAGTATACATTTGGAAACGGGGCAACACTAGCAAAACAAGCAAAATTTAGTTACTATTCTATGATCATTAGTCAGTCCAGATTAGTACTCACCAGGAACTTGAGTCCCCAAGTATTTGATCTCCGGCAACGGTGGTATCTTGTAGTTAACCCTTGGTGCGGACCTACGACTCCGCATCTCCCTTGATGACTCCGCGGGACCCTTGACAGTTGACTCAACATTTATAGGGAAATTACATGCCACTTTGCAAAGGTGACATTGCTTGCACTTGCCTCGGAGGCCTCGGACGGCAGTACTAGGGACACATTGCTTGTTTTGGCAAATACAGTTTTTGCAACGGCGGGATGACAATGACGACATTTTATATAAAGTATAAATCTATCAAGTAATGAATTAAATAATGTGTAAGGGTATGCAGTAATTATTAACGACTTGAAATCAATGGGAAAATTTATCTGAACGCTTGCAGGAGCTTGCGTCTTTATACCCGGGCAACTGTCACGCTTTGCACTTAGGGATTATTGTCTTCATCACTTTGACATGTCCTCTCCTCAGTACCATCTACCTCAGCCTAAAAGCGTGACACAAATAAAGCACAACATCAATGGTGCAATTTGCTATTTCCTCTGGCTTGTGTTGACCTTCCAATCTCAGCGACCAACTCAGTATATACTTGCAAACTTCGCGGTTAACTCCATACCGTTTGGCCATCCATTATGAGATCCAATCTCCTTCCCTGGCCAATCAACAGCCTTGGACTTCCATCTTTGGTCATGCATTGTTTGTTAGTTTGCATCTACGTCTAACTAAGCCATCATTACTGTACAGTTTGCAATTGGACTAGTCCCTACCCTGCATACACTATTACTTCTCATTTGCATTACCTTCAACGTCACTTGCTCCTGTCCCAATTCTTCATACAATTGTATGCTCAGATTATCTCAGCGACCAACTCAGTATATACTTGCAAACTTTGCGGTTAACTCCATACCGGTTGGCCATCCATTATGAGATCCAATCTCCTTCCCTGGCCAATCAACAGCCTTGGACTTCCATCTTTGGTCATGCATTGTTTGTTAGTTCGCATCTACGTCTAACTAAGCCATCATTACTCTACAGTTTGCAATTGGACTAGTCCCTACCCTGCATACACTATTACTTCTCATTTGCATTACCTTCAATGTCACTTGCTCCTGTCCCAATTCATCATACAATTGTACGCTCAGATTCTATTTTCTTGCACTTACGCTATGACCTTGGATCTGTACTAGAGCTTCATTTCCTATCCCGTTCCTATCATTCATTGCCTCACCGCTTCAACTGTATTTAGCTCATCACCAGGTTGCATCTATTCACTTTGGATTACCTTATAAGGGCTATCCCCTTGCCTGACAATTGTCTCTTCAGTTAGTTAATTTCATATGTTCTCACATTTTGCTACAACCTAGTTATCACATTGGACTCAGGTTGAGTTTCCTTCTTCGGAACACATTCCATTCCTCTCGCTGTTTGTTGAGTGGCATAACCAAGTTTGCACTTTGCAACTGAGTCTTGCTACTTGCACTTGCCCTTGCACTCAGCATTCCTTTGCGCTCACAATTATCTAAGATTTACCCTATAGTACGTGGGGTGGTCGTGTGACATTGGGACCAGATTAGGGATGATTTGCAGATGGAGGGATTAAATTCAAGAAACCAAACGTGTTTGGTGTCTATGATTTTTCCGTGTTCCCCAATAATACACCAGAGGATTGAAGCTCATTGTTATATCCTAAGAGAGTTCCCAGGGAGCCTTTAGAGTAGAGTTTGGAGGCTGTTGTGGTAGGTAGATTAAGATAGGATACTCTATTCCCTATTGGATGAATGTATCTGATGGGGAGAGATTGGTTTTTGAAAAATTCTTAAGGAGACTTCTTGGATTTGTGTGCAGGGATTGGATTGAGAGTGAGATCAGCCACAAAGGCGGTTTTGTGCCAATAATGAAAATTCAGAGCAGAATCAGAGAGAATGGAGCGTATAGATTTGAGAATAGAATGGTTGAACCTTTCTGCAAGTCCGTTTTTTTTTGGAGTATAGGGATCCGAGTATCTGTTTTTTATGAGGTGAGTTTTGCAGAATAGGGAACGTTTGTTGTTGATGAATTTTCCTCTGTGATTTAAGTGCAAGATGAAGGGAGAGTACCCAAAGCAATTAGCTTCCAGACTCAAGACATTGCTCAATAGCTCAGGGATGTCACTCTTGTTCTTTATAGGTAGGGAGGCACAATATCTGGTGTTGCTGTTGACTTCAGTAAGAAGTTACCAGTGTCCATTCAGGCATGGAGGAGAGATGGGTCCAATAATTTCCAGGTGGAGTTCTTCAAAGGGTCTGGAAGCTGGAGTATGTTCTCTCTTAAAACTTGCCCTGGTGATTTTTGAGACTGAGCAGGCTTCACAATCCTGAGTGACTCTAACTGGAATACACAATTTCTTTCTGATTTGGTGATAGCTCACATGTCCCAGTGATTTGTGAAGAAGCTCAGCCAATGACAGAAAGGAGTTCTTGCCAGGAAGATTGAGTCTGAAACCAGGAAGGTTGTTGTGGTAATGGCTGCCTGCAGCAAGTCTGTCATTTGTAAAGAGATGAAAGGAATTGATTTCAAAGGAGATGGTGTATTTCTCAAGGAGAAGACATTTGAAGGAGAGAAGATTAGCAGCCAGTTCAGGAACATAGAGAAATTTGTTCAGAATAAAATTGCTGTGTTTGTTAGAAAGTTTGACAGATCCTCTTCCTTTTATTGGGGGGTTTTCATTGCCAGAACCTTTTTTTACTATTCCTTCTTCTTCCATTGATAGGTAAAGTAACAGGTTTGATTTTGACATCATATAAGCAGAAGATCCTGAGTTGACTATGAAGATAGTAGGGTCTTGGAATTTATAGGTGAAATTGCTGACATTGTTCTTGGTTTTAGGAGCTGGAGCAGGAAAGAAAGGGCCAAGATGGGGATGGAGAAGCCAGCACTTCAATTCCAGATGTGGAGCATTTGGGTTGTGCCATCCGTGCCTGAATTTGGTGCAGTTGGAGGTAGCCAGAGCAGTAGGGTTTTCCTTGGAAGCTGGGGCAGACAATAAAAGTTGGAGATTGTTGAAGTAGACTCTGAGATTGTCCAGAACCATGTTGGGAACCACATCTTTGTTGGAATGAGTGATCTGACTCTTCAGGTGATCAAGGGAAGGAGGTAGTTTTTGGAGGATATAGTAAGCAATGATGCCAAGAGGAATGGATATGCCATTTTTGATGAACTTGATGATTGAGGCTCTGATTTGCATAATGAATAGTTGGATGTTGTGAAGATTAAATTGGATGGCACAGAATTCATTGAAGACTCTAGCTTGATTAGAGGCATTTTAGGACGCAAAGTAGTGGTTGATAGAATTCCAGATGAGTTTAGCATCACTCTTGTTGGTTTGATTGATGACATTGAGGTGAATAGAGGCCTTGAGCTTGGAGGTGAGAAGCTTCACAACTTGGATTTTAACAACAGGATTGAGTGTGATGGAGTCTCAGATCAAGGACTCCCAAAAGGATTGAATCTTGAGGAGGTTTGTGGTCCTTGATTTCCACAGGGGGAAATTGTCAAGATTGAGAAGAGGGATGGCTTCCAGAGCTCCTTTGGCTATAGTGGATTGGAAATTTTCACTCATTTTGGACGGCTGTTCTGGTTCTCTCTTTGGTGGAACGCTGTTGATTTGTAGTGGTGTTTCAACTTTTAATTATGATGAAATTTGATAAAATTACTATAGAACTTGAAACAGAACTTGGAGAACCAGAATAAGCAATTAGAAGCAGGGATAGCAAAAAACTTGTTGGAAGTAAGCATACCAGAGAGGAGGAGAGAGATGAGAAGAGCGGGTAAGTTCCAATAGAAATAAATCTTGACAAGCAGGCCTAAAACGCTGAGGAGAGAGAAAAGGAAGCACAGTTCCATTATGTTCATGAGATTAGGGGTGGCAGAAGTTAAAAAGGAAGAATCTGTTAGATTATCAGAACTGAAAGTTTTTGATTTCATGGATCAGAATCACAACGCAAGTAGCAAAAACAAAGAAGTTGAGTAATACCTGAAAGGTGAACAGCGAGGTTGGGAAGGACAGTTGGCAGAACGGACGCAGCGTGAGATGATCAAGGAGTGATAACCAAAAGAAAAGGAACCAACAACAATCAAGCAATTGCTCCAGTATTTAAGAGTAAGAGACAGAGTACACTGAGTATGAAGGAACGCCCAGTTTATGACATATTTGAAATAAACAGTAGACCAATTTGAAATAAAAGAGTATTGTGAGAAAACAATAGCGTGTGAGAAAACAATAACATGAAGTCTGAGAGTCTGTTAAAATGACATCTTAACACCCCCCTTGACGCTCAGACTGAGAAGCCCTAAGAGCTTAAGAGCCCTTGCCAAAGCAGGTCAAGCCACAGGTTTAGTTAAGAAGTCAGCCAACATATCTGCAGAGGGGACATAGGACAACTTTATCTTTGAAGAGCGCACAAATTCCCTTACAAAATGCAGTTGTATCTCAACGTGTCTCATTTGCCTGGAGTTGGAGTTGCAGTTGTTGTTGGCAATGTTGATGCAACCTTGGTTGTCATCAAAGACCGTTGTAGGACCATCGGATTGAGTGAGATGTACTTCCTTCAGGAATTGCCAAAGCCACAGAAGCTCACAAGACAAATCAGTTAGGGCTTGGTACTCTGCTTCAGCAGTGGAGAGAGAAACCGTTGGTTGCTTTTGCGATCTCCACACGATCAGACAGCCATTGAGTATGGCAAGGTACCCAGTGACAGACCGCCTTGTGCTTCGACAGTTGCCCCAATCTGCGTCGGAGTACGCCACTAGATCACCAGGGTGTTCTTTCGGATAGGAAAGACACACAGTCATTGTGCCTCTAAGATACTTGAGCACATGGATAAAGGCCCGCCAGTGTTGGATACCAGGATTGTCAAGGTATTGAGATAGCATACTGACGGCAAATGATAGATCGGGTCGCGTTGCTGTTGCGAGATAGCTTAGGGATCCAACGGCTCTTTGATAGTTATGACCTGTTTCCTTGAAGAGCCTGACTTCATCAACCGAAGGCGATTCAAGATGAGAACCAGGAACAACAGGAGTGAGGACCGTTTTACAATCAGTCATGTCATATTCATGCAGGATAGATTCAACGTAATGAGCTTGAGATAGCTCAATTGATTCATGAAGCTGATTCACTCAAACGCCTAGAAGAAGTTCTGCGTCACCCAAGTCTTTCATCTCAAATTCCAAGCCGATTTCCTTCTTGAATATGAAGAGATCAGAGCCAAACATGGCAATATCATCCACATGGATGAAGAGCCATATTGGATGATCTCCCCCTCAATAGAAGACGCAAGGATCAGAAACGGAACACAGAAACCCCTTGTCGACGAGCCAGTTGGAGAGTCGATTATACCATGCTAACGGGGCCTGCTTCAGGCCATAGATGGCCTTCTTCAGCCAGAGACAAACACCTTGGCGATCAAGAGACATGCCCCTAGGAACAGAAAGATGAACAACCTTGTTTAGTGGAGCATTGAGAAAAGCGCTTTTGACATCCATCTGTTGAAAGTGCAGGTTTTTGGATGCAGCAAAAGAAATCAGTGCCCTGAGTGAGTTTAATCGCCCCGTTGGGGCAAAGGTCTGTTCGTAATCGATCCCAGGAATTTGCAAGAAACCCTGTGAACACAACCTGGCTTTGTACTCGATGACCTTACCGGTATGATCCTTCTTCTTTCTGAACACCCACACCGTTCCAACCTTATTTTGACCACTTAAAGGGACAACCTCCCAGACTCCTAACTTTTCCATTGATTCCAACTCTCTATTGATTGCCGCAATCCAGTGTTCCTTCTCAAAACACTCTATCGCTTCCTTGTAGCTGCAAGGCACAAAGTCATCTTCTAAGCAGGCAAGGTTAGCCGCTGGTCTCCTTGGATACGGTAGAATGTGAGCGGGATCAATATTCCCTTCCCATATTGTAGGATGCCTTGGTCCGATGACCTTGAGACGAGGGCGTACAGGTGGTGGTGACTGGGAGCGTCTCGGCAACGACATTGCGGTAGCAGATGATGGAGAAGACACCGGATTAATGGACAATGCATCTGAAACTGGTGGAAGGTTAATTGGCACTTCATCAGATGTGTTCATGGGTAGGTGATCCACACAATCGAAGAATTCGTCTTCCTCCTCAACAAAGAAGTCCTCACGCCTGTCCGAGGATAGATTGTCAACAGGGTTGGTAGGTCGGCAGGAAGGAAACTTGTTTTCAAAGAATTGGACGTGCCTAGTAACAACTATCTGGTTTTCCCTTAATCGGAGTACCCGATAGGTTGCGGCATTATTTTTGTATCCTAAGAATATCCCTTCATCACCAGCGGGTCCCAATTTCCATGACCGTTGATGCTTCGGAACTGAAATGAACGCTTTGCAACCAAATACCCTCAATTTTTTGATCCTTGGGGCACACTTGCTCCATAGGTAGAAGGGAGTCTGGTTATTTCTGGATGGTGTTGGCGAGAGATTGGACAAGAAACATGCAGTGCTAACTGCTTCTGCCCAAAAATTTCTTGGAAGCAAAGATTGACCAAGAAGACACCTTGCCTTGTCAAGTATTGTGCGATTTGCTCGTTCGGCCATCCCGTTATTCTGCGGAGTCTCCGGCGGAGAGAATTGATGAACAAACCCATGAAGATTGGCGAGATCTTGAAAGCTTTTGTTGACAAACTCGCCCCCTTGATCCGAAACCACTTTCTTTATCTTTCTGTCTTGAAAGGTTTCCATCAGGTTTTTTGCTTTGATGAACTCCTCGACTGCATCAGACTTTTTCTTCAGCAATCTAATGAATTTGAAAGAGGTGTGTTGGTCAACAATGGTGAGAAAGTATTGAAAGCCAGAGACGGATGGAGGGTTGATAAGTCCCACAAGATCAAGGTGAATGCAGTCGAGTGCCTTGCAAGTGGGATCAAAGTTTCCACGGAACGGAAGAGCAGTGAGCTTTGATTCAACGCAAGTAGTGCATGGAGATAATCCGGCAGTTGAGAGACCCAGAGATTTCAAGACTGCCATTCCCGGGTGCCCAAGACAATGGTGCCATAAATTTGGAGAAGTCTCAGTCAGATTCACATTTGGCAGTTGGTAAGGAACATTCATTAATTGCCCCCGAAGATGACCAGAGAGAAGAGTTGTCCCGTTATCCATGAGTTTGAACTCGTTGTTGTTTTTTACAATGGTGATGGTTGTGGTGATTAGAGGAAGCATTGCAATGAGGTCCCTTCTGAGTTTGGGCACATAGAGACAGTCCTTCAATTGACAAGAAGTACCTCCGACTAGAAGCGTAACATCCCCTTTTCCTAGAGCAAGCAATTGACTGGTGGCGTCCCCCGTGATGATGGAGAAAGGTTCACACTCTTGGAAACTGGTGAACAGTGACTTCCTACCAAACATGTGGTGAGTAGCCCCGCAGTCCAAGATTGCCTCGTCATGAAAGTCTTTAGTGACTTCTCCAGTCACATATGCTTGAGCATAGGTGAAGTTGGCATTGGCTTCATCAGCGTTGTCCTTCTTCTTCTTTTGTGGTTGTAGATGAGGGAACTCAATGTAGCATTTTTTGGGTTTATGCGAAGTGACCTTTGGATTATGGCGACCATTTGAACAGAAATAGACTATTCGCGAAGGACAGTCAGGATCAGCTTTGGTGACTAGGGCCGTGGCGGAAGTGGAGGATTTCTCAACTGAAGATCGATTGTTGGCATCAAGATGATGCACATAGCTTTGTAATCTGGCTTAAAGGGTTGTAGGCTTTTCGACTGCAGCTTCATCCATGGCCAATATATCCACAAGATGATACAGGTGGGAGTGTTTGCTCAGTTTTCCAAGAATGGAGTACGAAAGGATGTCGTTTGGTATTTCTATATTGACCGCGGAGACGTCCATCATGGCTTTCTGACAGCTGTGGATGAATTGCTGTAGATCTCCATGATAGTCTAATGCCATCCATGACATCCAAACGCGTCCACGATTCAAAGCAGACATTGAGGCATAACATTCATTAATTTTTGCCCAAAGTCGAGCAGAGTTTTTCTTTGTGATATTATTCATCACAGAAATGAAGACAGTCTGATTTATTCGACTGGTGATCACTTCAACGGCTTCATAGCTTAGCTTTGTCCATCTATTGACAATAACAGAGGAAGCATCTTCAGCCGGTTCTCTTTCACAAACGTCCATGAGATCCTTCGAGCGAAGATGGATCTCCATACGCATTTGCCATTCACTGAAGTTGGTGCCATCAAGAATTGGCACGTTGGTGTTGTCCTTTAGTTCTTTCTCGGTCATGATGAAGAGGATCGAATGGTGTCGAGGTTCACCTTTTGTAGATGAAGTTTTGGTGATTTGTGAGTAACTTGGGACTGTAAATCTGTTAGATTATCAGAACTGAAAGGTTTTGATTTCATGGATCAGAATCACAACGCAAGTAGCAAAAACAAAGAAGTTGAGTAATACCTGAAAGGTGAACAGCGAGGTTGGGAAGGACAGTTGGCAGAACGGACGCAGCGTGAGACGATCAAGGAGTGATGACCAAAAGAAAAGGAACCAACAACAATCGAGCAATTGCTCCAGTATTTAAGAGTAAGAGACAGAGTACACTGAGTATGAAGGAACGCCCAGTTTATGACATATTTGAAATAAACAGTAGACCAATTTGAAATAAAAGAGTATTGTGAGAAAACAATAACGTGTGAGAAAACAATAACATGAAGTCTGAGAGTCTGTTAAAATGACATCTTAACAGAATCCCCTCTAGTTTTAGTAAGATCAATCTTTGCACCAAATTAGCCTCTTAGAAAGGTTTGAAGGTCTTGATTGCAATAGATTCAAAGTAGAGTAGTTTAGTGGTGGTTTGGAGTAGCCAAGGATTTCTGAACCTTGAGGATATTGAGGATTGTCAGATTGAGAGTATGTGAGATGAAGAAGGTTTGATTGTCATGGTGAGGTTGAGATGCTCTTGAGGCTGTGCAGGTGAGGTCATGTGAGGGGCAGCATGCGGCTTTGGACTTGAGCAGCCACCAGTGGAGAGATTGAGGTGTAATGGAAAAAAAAGAAAATAAGTTTAAAAAGAAAAAAATAAACAAAGAAGAAAAGCAAGGAAAGAGATAAAGGAAAAATGAGATATGTGTGTGTATATTTCAACAACAAAAGTCTCTTTTATAGGAGAAATTTGTTTTTCCATATACTCAAGCACATCCTGATGTTCTTTCAAGAAAGACTGTATACGAGTTTGGACATAAGAATTTGCAGCAGAGATTAACAGAAGAAGAAATAAATTGGCCTACTCAGAGTTCTGCATGATCAACTTCTGCCTCCCCCTTGGTTTTAGAGGACCCATAATTTTCCCACAGGGACATAAAAATTTGCCATCCTTTATTGTCATTACTGAAAAAAAACATTCAATTTTCTTGAATATTTTTAGACAAGTCCCAAGAGAATAACTGTCTGGATGACTCAGGGAAACTATGCTGAATAGAAAAAATCAGCAATATTTCACTGTCTGTCACAAAGAATACGGGAAGCCTCTCCGGATCATAAACAAAATCCTTTAGTGCATTCACTTTCCAAACATAGAACTCAAATTTTTATTTCTTTATAAAAACAAAAGCCTTTGTAAAAGCTTTCCTGTTGGCTATCATTCCCACAACATGCAATAGCAGGATTTTGTACCTATTTGTTTTACAAGTACAATACAACAAAGAAATATGATGGAATTTTTCAAAAAAGTTTATAAAATCAGGATGAGCTAAGGAAAGGGCCTCTTGTTATAATTATGGCCAGCAGTTAGCTTAGGCAAATGAGAAGTATTTAAAGCAAAAGAAATGCTGGACACCTTGTGTCAATAATTGCTGATGGGCTCTCACAATGGGGCAATACGTTTGATGATATTGGTGATGAATTTGATTGGATGATGAATGGATGATGGAAAACAGCAGGGAGAAGAGCTCCTTAAGTACAAAAGATTGGCCTCTTGTGAGCCCGTGATACAACAAGCCAAAAGGCAAATTTTCCGCCCCAAAAGAGCTCTACAGGCTCTACAGGCCTTGTTACTTGGTTTGGACTACATCAGCCCGCATGGCATCAGTCCCTGTACCCTTACAACCAGCCTATTCTGGTCCTTTCTGGTGTTTCCACTGTTATGGGACTGAACCAGCCCCTGTGCTGTTCAATCTCTGACCTCACATACTGGCTGGTTGCCTCATGCAGCCAGCCCCTGGCCATACAAATGGCCAGGTGGGACCCAGGACACACCTGTGTCTGGTCTCAGACCCACGTGGGGGGGGGGGGGTGACCAGTTGACATGCTGTCCCCCCCCCTCTTTCTCACAGATCCCTGGAGGGGGCGGTCAAATTCCCCTACCAGGGGCCCTGGGGGTCAATACCCCCAGGGCATCTTCATAGAATGGTGGGCTGGGGGGTGGTCATATCCCCTCAGCCCAGTTGCTCCTCCCCCTTGGTAAAGCGGGGGGAGAGCGCCCCTTGGTCTTGTCGCTTCAATGGTGGAGGGGTGGTCAGGTCCCCCCCACCGCTGGTTGCTTTGTTGCGGCCAGCCACCTTGCTTTTGCCCTAACCACCTAGGGCTGGTGGGGGGTGGTCAATTCCCCCCCACCACCGGTTGTCTCAATGCAACCGGCCTAGGTGGCAAGCTGGTTGCTACCAGCTGCCCCCAGCTCCCCCTTGCAATGGCGGGCAAGGGGAGGCAAGGGAGCCAGGGCCATTGGCCCCCGCCCTTGTGATACTGACAGCTGGCCTCCACCCAGCACCGCCGCCGCAATTGGCTCAACAGCTGCGACAACGGCCCTGCGCGGGCCGTTAGGCCCCATAAACGGGCCAAAGGCAAAAACAGCGGCCCCAAGCAGGCCGCAACATGGGCGGCAACCCCAACTGGGCTGCGACACGGGTGGCGGCCCCAAGCCCAAAAACTAAGTAAACCATACTTTGGTGGGCCAGCCCGTCTGTCCAAGTATGTCCAAAATAAACCTTGGGCCCAATTATGCCCATAAAAGCCCATCTGGCTGTATTTGCCCATATACCTCACCGGGCCCATTAGGGCCCGTGCACCAATAGGCCTGTTTCACGCTTTTTGAGGCCAGTTTCCCCAAATCCGTGACATCCACACAGGCCTGTATGGTCTGTGTGTGTTTCCAATGGGCCAGAGAGGCCCATATGTGCATCCCATTTGGATTACACTTATACATAGCACACGCATAAGTGCATACGTATTTTAACACCTCTAAGTGAACCTCTCCACTGAATTTTGACCTGGACACCCACTTAGTATCTTGGAGGTTTTCAAATAGCACATCCATACCACTTTTAACCTCATGTTCTGCTGCCTTAACCTTGAGCTTAGTGTTATAGATTTTTCCATCCGCAGCATATTCTCCACCATCAATATTGCTCAATTTTCTTTTGAGTTGAATTGTATTGAGCCCATCTTGCATGCCTTCCTTAAGTTGATCTAAGGTAAACCAAGAGATTCTCCTCAGTTGAGGATGCAATGAGGGGTTTAAAGATGGTTGATGATTATTTTGGTCATTTCTAATGGATGGGAACCACATGGGATCTGCTACTGTGCAAATTTCACAGATCATGAATTTGCACCCAACCTTCCTTGTGTGAGTTTTCCTTTTTTGGTGAGAAATGGCCCCATATATATTCCATTTCTGTTGAATGCTAGGTTTAAATATTTCTCTCTCTCTGAAGAATAGCCATGCATGGATTCCCATTTTTGGAAAAAATATTTATTGGCTTCTTCCCTCCTAGGAAAGGCTCTCAAAGGAGGAGGGTCAAGGGGTTCTGGCTCCTCATAGTTATATAGTTACCTCTTTAAATCTGCCATAGCTCCATTATTTTCCATCAAATAAAATAAATCATATTGGACATGAAATGTTGTGCACCAACTCCGTTTGATTCCAGTTGTGAAACATCTTGTTACTTAGTTGTAACGCTAGTTGATGATTCAATTTGGGATTCCAATGTTTTATCTCTAAAATCCCTTGCTTCTGCCACAGATCTTTTAATGGCACTTTTTGCTCATAGAATGATAATATTTTCTCTCTCTTAAACCATCCCTGCTCTCCATCAGACCCCATATGCCTTCTATATACATTATTATTCACTATAGGATTTCTTATACACTGTTGCCATTGGATTTATATATATTCCAACACCATAGATTACATATACATATCTCATTGTTTTTTCCCTATTGGACTTAGCCATTTTCATTGTTGAATTATTAATTATTATCTTCATTATTAGTCCACCTTTCAGGGCTCTCTAGTTGTATTTATAAGCCAATACTTTCTCTATCATTGAAATTGAATAATTCAGAAACCTCCTTCTTTGTCTGCACCATTGTAGTACAAGTCTACCTTGAGCTTTTTATTCTCTGGGTTCCCCAATATATCCACATCTTTGAAGCTAACAATTAATTAATCTAACAATTCAGGATATCTCTAATTCAAAACCTTGCTACTAATTTCATTGGTTTCATTCACCTAAAAATTCAACACTTAATATTGATAAAATAATTTAAATAAATATATAAATTAACAAAAAATCCAATACTAAATAAAAAAAATCAAAAGAAAAAACAAAATGAAATAAAATCAAATTAGATTGTGCAAATTTTCAAAAGCCAAGGCAAACAAGAAAAAAAATTGAACAAAACTAAATAAAAATATAAAAAATAAAAAATAAAAAATAAAAAATAAATGAAAATTAAAATGAAAATGAAGAAACATATGCAGGTAGACTTCTGTCAATGTAAATAATAATAGAATCCACAAAAAATGTTGAAAAAATGAACTTAGAGTTCTTTTTGGGGTATGGATTTTAGTCTTGGGTAATTTCAAAAAGTTTGAAAGCAACCACAGAAGGAGCCATGTCAAAAGGCCCTCAAAACCATTTCAGAGGCTTCAAAATGGGCCAGCCCCCCCCTTCTCAAATTTTTAAGGAAAGGGGGGAAAAATTTTTTGATTCCACGGAAATTGGTGTGACCTCAAAAAAAATAAATAAATAAAAATAAAAAAACACCAAAAGGCATGATTTTTGAAAAAATCTAAAATCATGGCTTTTTGGAGAGAGCAATTTTTCTCAGTAAATGAAAGGGTTTTAATTTAGCAATTTCCATGACCAAAAATTACTGTGATTAGATTAATACTATTGAATTTCTCAATTACACATCCTTGTAGGCTGTAAATATACCTATATATATACATCATTTATACTTTTTTTCCATAAAACCAGATAATCATTTTTTTTTCAATTTTTTTTGTATTTCTTTTGAGCCCATTTGATTTATAATCAAGTTTTATCTGAATTTTTTTTCTTTTGTTAAAATTATTCAATTCACACTCCTGGTTTTCTTGTAAAAACTCTGCTATATTCCCTGATAAGAGTGATTTAAGGAAAAATCTCATACTGATAGCCCTCCCACCTTTCAATCCCTCAATAAACATCATTAGGGTGTATCAAATTCAACCAAACCAACCATTTTTTAATGTTGCTTTTCAACCCAAATCCGCCATTTCAAACCCACCATTAAAAATTGAAAAAAACCACTTATTTCACATCAGATGTGTCAAAATTAACATGAAATAAGTGGGTTTTTTCAAATAAAGTATTTAAAGGCTTCTGCCACCTGTCCACGTCATACAACCCTGGCTTCCCACCTCCTTCTACCTCCCACCTCATTGCAAATTTTTTTACCTTCAGCCTCATCATCAAAAGATTCACCACTCTCATCACTTTATCACTCTCATCATCACTCTCATTGATTTATCACCCTCATCACTTGATCACTCACCACTTTATTGCTCTCATTGCTTCATTGCTCTCATCAGTCTACCTCCAACAAGAAATTTTACCTCCAAAATCATCCAAAGATTCCAATCATTGTTTTATTGCTCTCATCACTTTATTGCTCTCATCACTTCATATCTCTCATCACTTTATCTCTCTCATCACCTTATTGCCCTGACTCTTTCCAAATGGCCCCTCAGCAAGACTCCCCCCTCAAGTCCACACAAAATTCCAACACACCAAAGAAAACATTGCCAAGGAACTCCACAACAAACAATCCTCCCCCATCAGCTTCCAAGGGCTCAAGTCAGCTCAAGAGATCTGATCACGTCATCCTTGTCAACTGGCTCAAAATTTCCTCCAACTATGATGCCTGCTTTGGATTGGACCATGAAACACGTGTTGGCCAACCTCCATCCTCTAAGTTCAATGGTTCTCTCCTGATGGCAAATGAACTCAAGAACAAAACAAAAGGTAGGCTGGATCTTTCATCCAAACAGATGAAGGAGCAATTCAATAATTCTCAAGCCAAGTACAAAAAGGCCCAACCCATGTCAATCTCCACCGGCTTTGGTATCCCCAACTCTGAAAAAGCCAAGGGAATAAACTCAGTGGTTGATAAGTTGGACTCCATTTGTCCTTTTTATATTCAAATGGATTAAATGTTTTGAAAGAAGGCCAACATCACCCCTTTAGCCGCTTTTGATGCCCAACAATCCAATTCAGTTGATGCTGAGGACTTGGCTGGAGATGCTCAGCCTAGCAATCGTGATCCTGAAGAAACATTTGGCTCAGAGTGTCCCCCATCCAATACCAAGGAGGATATTCAAACTCCATCAGCTCCAATCATGTCTACGTTTGCGTTGATTGATGTGTCAAACCATACCTTGGACCCCTCCCCTCCTGCTTTGGATTGCTCTCTTCCTGCGTTAGCAGATCTCATCAACCTAGCTGATGCAGAACAAGATACTCCTCAGTCTCCATTACCCTCAACATTGGCTCAAGTAAGGAACCAAGCTCTTTTCTCTTCTGTCTGGTTAATCCTGACTGATTTAGATTGTAAAAAAACAGGCTCATCCATTCCTGAATGGCCAAAACCTCAAGCCAATGGAGCCTCCCACATCACCTTTGAACACTAGTGAAGACTTTCAGACTCAAACCTTCTCTGCCAAGGGTAAGCAAAAGGCCCCCCATTCCATCAATATCAACCCCAAAAGTCATCAAAAGAGGAGAAAAACTTCTGGTTTTTTGGGCTTCGAAGAAATCATGGAGAAGAAAGATTCATGTAAGTCCATTGGTTGAATATCCTTCCTTTCAAAATCATGCTCATTGCTTTTCCCCTGCAAAAAACAGTCAAATCACAAATTGAATCCAAAAAACTTGAGTTTGAAAAGCAAAAGTGGTATTTTCAACTGGCCATGGATGTTCAAAAGCATAAAGCCAAGAGTTTGGCTCATCAAAAAAATGGGATGCTGAGTTGAAGTTAAAACAGGCTGAGCTAGAGTTTCAAAAAGAGGAAAAGGAGAAGGATAAACAGAAAGCACAACTGGAAAAGGAGAGGGAACAACTTGCAACCAAAAAAAAGGATAAGGTATCAGTCACCATGAAAAGAATGGTGGCACCTGCCAACAGGTTTAGCACCTCAATCCTGTTTTGGTTTTGTTTTGACTCTGAGAAAACTCTTTTTCTAACTTGAGTTTGAACCTGAGAAAAGTTTTTTGTATCAGTTCTTGAGGATTCCAAGTAATTCTAGGGCATGCATGAAATAAAGAAAATTTGGAATTATGGGGAAATTTAATTTTATTTAAAGTGATATAGAGGAGTAAAGAAGTGGGGTTTCACACCTGAAAAATACAAGTCACTCCCTGGATTTTATAAGTTGAGATTTTGATGATTTTTTCTTTCTATTTCCTATTAGATCATTACAAGAGGTTTGAGGGTCCTTTTTTTTTTACTTTATGGTTGAAAAAAATTGTATTTTTTGAAAGGATTAAATTCAGTTTTTAATATCTTCTTTTTCTTCTTGTGAAATTTAATAAATCTTAATTTGATGTAGGAAATTTAAAATTTGATCTAAATTTTAACTGAAGATTCAAAAATCTGCTCAGACCTGTTGGAAATATTGTACCACATACAAATTGAGTTCAATGATGTATTTCAAATAAATCAATTTTACATTGAAATAATTGGGGAGGTTCACATTTTGTTTTACAAAATGAATGAATTTACAAAATGCAAACCATTTCCTTGAATAAGTTGATTTCTCTAATATCTTTTGGCAGAAAATTTGTTTTAAAAATTCTAAACAATATTGGAAGCTCAAAAAAAGAAATATAGTCATATTGAACTGTTTTTTTTAGCAGGAATTGGTTAATAAATAAAAATTTTCTAAAATTTAGAGCTTTTTATTTTTTTTTCTGGGTGACAACAGATGAAATATAGAACTACTTGGAAATAAATTTACTCAAACCAACATGGGGTTTCAAGAGATTTTTCTAATCTTTCTAATTTATCCTCTACTGGCTTCATCTCCAAAACCAATTTCTCTGTCCAATCTAATGTGGCAAGAAATAGAGGGCAGTAACAATTAGAAGGGAGGGCTTCACACGGTTTCATCTGGTAATTTGGGAGTATTTCATCATAAGTTCTTCCATATTCTACTTGTTTTTTAGCTTGAAGTTCACCTTTCATCTCAGATAAACAGTTGAAAGTGTTGTCATCAAGATTATGAAGAAATTTTGAATAAACTTTGCTTCTCCAATACACTTGGACAGAGTGATATTTCCCCTCATTTTCCTCTTCTGTATCCAAGAAGCATTCCACACTAGGGAGAAGGCGTTTTGCCAAATCCTTTCCCATATGGTGCTCTGCAGTGGCCAAGTGGTTCCTGTCTATCTTGCAGATCAAAGAAAAAACTTTCAGCTAACAGGATTTAGAAAATGGAGAGCAATCTTAAGCTTACTCTGTGTTTAACTCTAGTCCTAGGCTTCTTGTCACATGTCCTAGGCTTCATGTAATTATCCTTCTGTCCACTTAGCCAACTTTCCAGTAGGCCAAAGAGTACATCCTTCTTGCAAAACTCAATATCAAGTGGATAATTTATAAATGCATTGTTGTCCTTAGCATTTAACCAATGTTTTATTATCACTTCTGACAATATTTGGTCCCACTTTGTTGAATTATGATGGTCCCATTGGAAATTGGAACATGTATGCCATAGCTTTCTAATTCTTTCTGGCATTGCTCTTTGAACTTTCCAGCAATGATCTTCTTCCCTCCATAGAGGCTTTCATTGGTTGTTTCCATGTTGAAAAAGTTGTTGTTTGGGTCAATTTTATTGATTCTTTTTGAGTTCAAAACTTGTCTTGATCTTCAGTGGGTGTGGGCGGAACTCTTTCTCCTCAAGATTTCATGTTTAAAATAGTCTTGACATAGTCACTTAATCATAGACTTATGGGGTCATTTGAATTTGGCAAATTTTCTGCTACTTCCTTGTTTAATGTGCAAGTTTTGATGGATTTTGAACCATGAGGAGGTCTAGAATCCATATTATGATATAGAGAAGTCTTCAATTAGTGCTTTAAAAAGTTGTGGGGTTGTTTGAAGTTTAGATTTTGTGGAGGGAAGGAATTTGCAGACAATTGAATCTGACGTTATCAGCCATTGAATATGATGAATTTTGAGAGATTATAAAGGGTTCATATACAAATTTAATATCTCAAATTGGTTATGCATCTAACCCATACTTTATTTCAAATATGTGAGCCTAATTCTACATTGTGCAATGAAAAAAAAAAACTATTGTCAGAAGGAAGAAATGTTTGGGAACTACCACTTGGATTTGGATAAAAATGACCAAATCTTTTATTCATGTTTGGCTTTACCATGGATCTTGATTTAGATGATGATTTTTTATAATTTTAAATGATGTGAAGAATAATAATCATTCTGTTCCCTTGACAGGTCAAAAGCATTAATCAAGAAAATAGATTGATACTTATCATAAAATTTAACAGTTGTAGTAATTTTAGATATTTTACAATGAAATTCAAAAGCTTGCTCTTGCAAACCAAGTATTTCCTTGGTATATTTATTTAAAATCAAGAATAAACCTATCATTAAAAATAGAATTTTTCTCAAATTACTGGGATGAGCACTTAAGTTGTTTCAAATTTCACCTCCATTTTTCAAATCCACAGTATGATGAAGATGATCAATTTTCCTGAGGTTTAGTATTGAAATCAATGAAATGCTTCTATAATTTTTTACATGTAAAGCCAAATTTCAATTTTGAATTGGAATGAAAATGCTTGAAAAAAAATGATTCCTCTAATGAAATTAAGAGGTTCAATACAATCCAACTTGCATTAAAATCTGATTGTGAATCTGTTTTGATATCTGCTCCCCATAAACAAAATATTGAAAGTTTTCTTAGTAACCAAATATTCCTGGTGTTGAATGGAAATTAAGAGGATTCATCTGAAATTTTGAGTGCTGAAATTCTTCCTAATTGAAAAGAGGGCCAAGGTAATATTCTTAAAAAAATGGTATGAAAAAGTCATTTCTGGGTCATTTACCACATTTTAGATAAAGTTTTTGCATTTGAAATTAGATAGAATTTAATTTTTTAATTTAAATCATTTTATTAATTCCTTTCATGTATTAAAACCATTTCATTTTATTTGTTGAATCATAAATTTGGAAGATTCAACTGAAATCTCTTGAGACATATATAAAACTGACTGCATAAATAAAAGCCAATCTTACCACCCTTCCACTTGTGTTTACCTTCATGGGTTGGTTGGAGTTCATGAGAGGACAATATTTCACAAAAATAGTTTAAGTTACCAGCAACACTCATCAAGCTTCATTTTTCAAGTTTTATTTTTTTTAAGCCAAATATGATCAAATTTCTTTACAAAGAGAGCTGCTTATGAAAAATTGGTTCTTTCATTTAAAGTCATATGGAATTTTTCAAGCTTCTTTTGAGATTAAAATCAGGTGATCTCATCAGAAAATAATTTGATTTGATACCTTTGAGGTAGCAAACCCCATTCATTGGAAAAATCCATGGATTTTCTTAGGATGAAATAATTCATTTTATAAGGAAACCAATGTACAATAAATCTGATTTGATTTTGCCACATATCAAAAGATTTATTGGACTTGAAAATTTAAAGATTATCAAAAGGTCAGACACTCCATAGTTTACAAACTTCCATGTATTGTTGATTTTTCATGAAAAAAATATGAGGTTTTCTTTCCTCATTGCATAAAAAGGCTTTTTCTAGCATTTACTTTGAGATAAGGCACTTATTAATCTCTGTTCTCATCAACCCTTGTGTTATAATCTAAAAGAGGTGGAATTTTCATGAAGGATTGAGTAGAGAACCCAATAATTGTGAAAATTACTGGTAATCATTGATGAGAAAAATCTAAAAGTCCATTGAAATTCAACTTCTATTGACCACCAATGGAAAAGCTGTAAACTAAATAGAAATTAATTATAAATCTGATATTATTTTTGAAGCATAAGTACTTATACTTTCCAAGGAACTGACGCCTCTCCATCCAAAGGTCCCAGAAATTTGGTATTAATTGTTCTGGAATATGCAATTCTAAGGCCTCCCTGTCAATTATTCTTTGAACTCTGCGGACCCAAACTCTTTCATTCTGCTCTTCATGCATCCAGATTTCACTTGGTTCCCAAATTTCAGCACATGGCTCAATTTTTTCCTTGAGCTCATGATCAATATGTTGTTGTGTTTCTTCCAACCATTTTTTTGTTCATGGGATAATAGAACCATTTTCTTTGCTTGATGTTTGAGGGGTATTGGGAGCAATTGGTGCATTGGATATGTGTTTTCTGTGAGGTATAAGTTGGTTTGATAAGTTGGGCACAAATCATTTTTGGGTTGATATTTTTAGGAAATGAAAAGGAAGTATACTATTGCATGACTTCAAATTGAATATTGCATATATAAAAAACCTATGCATAAATTTTATGGAGATTTTCACGGGTGCTTAGAATTATATGCATTTAATATAGTAATTGAAGAGTATTACATACTGTATTACTTTGGGAATGATTTGATGTATTTTAAGAAATTTCTGTGGCATTTTGAAGCAGAAATTTTGAATATTACTGGATCTATGGGTATGGGGATGATATAAAAGTTGGAATTTAGCTTCTTTGGTTGATTCATTTCTTAAGAAATGAATGATTGGTTGATAAATGAAGTTATTGTGAATCACTGATGTTGATAACCAAACAAAAATCACAGCTAAAATAAAATTTAGGAAAGAGAGATATTTGCATTGATTTGGATTTTTTTATTTATTTGATTAATATTATGTACACTAAAAACAGCCATGATATGATCCCTTTCTTTGTTTTAATTCCTCTGAAAAACCAATCATAATCTTGAACAGCAGTTTCTGGGGATATCCAGTACTTTTTAAGCAGGGTGCCATGCCTACTTGCTTTGAGTTGCATCCCATGACCTTTGTATGAGTGTTTCAGCAACACACTGCATCCATGCTGTTGAGGCAAAACAAACGTGATATTTTCATAGGGAAGGCCCAAAATATTGGATCATTTCAATTTTCCATTTGCAGTGTTTTTAATATGCAACATAATTTAATTCTTCTTTCAGTGGTCCTTGACTCCCATAAAATCACAATATCAAATTAATTTCTTAACCAAAACTCAGCTATTCTTAATTTAACGTTTTTTTTTTAAGATTTATTCATAATTGCTATACTTTGCAGCACATGATATAAAAAATTATGGAATGAGCAAAGAATCTCATTATTTTCCATAAATGTAGGGTTTTCTTTAAATTTAAAGGCTACACTTAATCTTTGTTCAATTCCAAATCAGCAATTTAGTCAATAAATTTCATGGGCAGTATGATCATGGAGCATTCAATCATCCGAAATAACCATGTTTTCAAGTAACAAATTGGATTATCCCAAGATCAGAAAAAAAATTGAAATCAAGAAATATCAATCCAGAAAAACTAATAGTCTAATTTTCTAAAAAGTCACCATAATTAACTATGGGAAGCTTGGGGTTCTGATGTCACTTCAACTGAGTTAGAAGAGGTAGTTTTTTGTACAGCCAAGACAGTATTGAAGTGGCTCCCCAGATCATCATCAGTAACTAGTAGAATATCCTCCAGAAGGACCTCAGCCAATTTTTCATAAGAAAATCTTTCAGTAAAAATGCTAATTACATCTCTCCAATTGATTTTTTGGCACTTACTAAAACCCATATCACTCAAGGCAGCAAGAATATATGCCCTTGTGTTACCAAGTTGGCCCCAGAGTGGCTCAGCAGGTAAGCCAGCTTTCAACTTTGACTCACAAAAAAGACTGCCAAATTCAAGGAGCATGAAAGACTTCCAATTTTGCATCACTTGTCAATTTCCTGGACATACCCATATAGAAGAAGGACCAAAAACTAACATGTGTGAAACACATGCTAGAGAATTGGTCCCCCATTGGTTCTTCTTTTCTGCCCAGTCCTTTGACATAAAAGGCTGCCAATGACCTTCTTTTTCATCAAGCCATAAGTTGACAAGCCCATTGAATAGAGAGACCACATATTCAAAAACAGTATTAGGGCCACCTCTTCCAGCATTCATCTCAGCATCCTGGTTAACACCCAACCTTTTGTGTTGAGCAAAGGTTTAATCATTAATTACAGCTGCTTGCAGGCTGGAAAAGTAGCTTTATGCTTTGAGTAAAGCCTCATCTGAAGTCCCATCAATACCATCCATCAAGAGAAGCACATTTCTGGAGATTTTTTGTGAGACTACACCTACAATGTCATTTAAGGTGTGCTTCAGTTTCATGTATTCCCCATGTATTGGCACCCTGGTATAAGTTATGATCTCAGAGAGGGGATGCATATTGAGCTGGACTGTCTTCCTGGAGCAATAGAGGGAGTTTGTGTTGATGAAGGTGCTTACAACAAAAAAATCATCATCTTTTCCAAGCAAGATTTTTTCTGATAATTAAAAAAGTAAGAATCAGTTTATTTTCATAGAAGTGGAAGACAACATCATGAAAATTTACCATCTTTGCACCATGTCAAACAGAGGTCCAACAATTTTGAGATTGTTGATGATTTGGGGGGTTTGACAGGATCCTTTGGCCAAGAAGATTAAGGGTGTTGTTAATTAAGAACTGGGTAGTTCTGATAATTTTGGTATTAGTTTCCGGGGTTGCATTGTCCTTTAATTCTTCCCAGTATGACAACCTCAACAGGTCTTCCTTAGTCAAGCCAACAAAAAGCTCTATGAAATTCAATAGAATTAGCTGCCATGATTTTCATTCCATCACAAAATGATTCCACTGACCTGGCCAATTTGAGCCAGGATTTGATGTTGGCCCAATGGTTTGGGCCTGGGTTTCAGTTTGGCAACTAGCATGGCCTTCAGGCTGAGATGGCTTGGTCAATGAAGGGTCCTCAATCCTTGGCCTTGAATTTCTCTGTTCTAAATTGCTATTGATGAGTCCGGCATTAGATGCATTCCACTTTTGGGGTATTAAGGATGGGGAACTCTGATTCAGAAAGGGAAGATTGATTTAGAAGTCAATTTTGGGTTGATTATCCAGCATAGCATGTAAACAGACCGTCTCAGGAGATTTTGGGACTAGGGTGGGTGCAGGTGTGGGACTCCTGGTTGATGGTTCAATAATCAATATTTCTGGTTGCTCTGGTTGTGCATCACTTGAGCAAGTAAATTCTGTGTCAGAATCAGAGGAGTCAGATGATGCTTGAGAGCTAGAGGGCGGCCTTGATGTTGATTGTCTAGCTGCTTGGCAATGAGCTTCAGCAGCAAGCCGGGCAGATTCCCTGTTTCCTAGAGAAATCCAGGGTTCTTCAGCTGGGGTTTCAGGGTTCAGCACTGGGGTATCATCAAAGGCCTGGACAGTGGCACAATCAAGGGAAACAACCCTGGCTTCCTGAACTGGATCCTCCAAAGGCACATATGCAGTGGATATTTCAGGTTCACCTGGAAATATGGGAATGTATCAGCCTTGAATATTTGGATAATTTTTTATCAACAAATTTTTGCATCAAATGATTTTTTCAGCTCACTGGGTTGATTGGCCAGGTGCTCTCCTGGAACCAATTTAAGCTGGGGGGCAGGCCAAACTTGAGTGGTTGCTGTTTCATCATCCACTGATGGTTCCTCATGATTTGATTGGACATTTTAACTATCAGCTATTGTTGGCTGTTGTTTTTCTTCAGTTGAAGCCTCAAGCAAACCAAGGTCTATGGAGGTTTTCAACCTCAGCTGTTCCACCTTTGTGTCATACTTTTTCTGATAAAAATCAAGCATTGACTGCAATACTTGTTTATGGGATCTTTCCACATATTCCTCAGGAAGGAGTGCATTCAATTGATTAAGAGCACGTTGTTCTAAAAATTTATCATTCCATCTCAAATAACTATTAGACCAGATGGGAAATAGGCAATTCAAACACTTACCAGGGAAACCAGCCATGGTACAATCAAGGTAGTTGTCAATGTCAAGATGCTTGAGATGATGCTGTTGAAATCTGAGGGGTATGATGCGGTTAAGAGCAGAATAAACCAAGACCTCTGGTTGAATAAGCCACAGCTTATAAACCCTGAAAAACTAGTCACAAATTACATGTGTTTGTCAGATGAATGACAGTTGCTCATTGAGTACAATCTACATAGGTCATTTGTGTAAATAGCCTGCAGTATCACCAAATTTTCCGCTTCCCTGCACACTACATATTTGTGTATGTCATTTGAAGGGAGTTGGAAAACTTATGATAAGTTGTCCAACTCCCTCAACATGTATCATGTTACACGGGAAATCTTTGTGAATCAGCTGTGGAGGTGGACAAGTTGTGCTAAGTTGTCCACTTCCCTTCAACCACATGGTTGCTTGATTGTGAATATGCCAAATCATCAATGATTTCTGGGACAGTGGATGACATAGCATACGTTTTCCACCTCCCCAGCCTCCCCACAAGGATTTCACATGTCATGTGATTCCCGCATGCAAACAATTCCAGGGAGGTGGACAACTTATCATAAGTTTTCCACCTCCCTTGACACTACCTATACATGTACTATGCAGTAAAGCTACATATAATCCAACAGGAAGGTGGACAACTTAGCCTAAGTTTTCCATCAATCCAAATTCATCCCATCTTACATTCCAACAAGTAAAAATTTTGTCCAAATCATGCAGAATTTGACATCATTTAATTAAATAAATGGTAAGCATTTTGGCACAAAGAGGTGATGTTTGAATTATTACATTGAAGCACATGTTTAACAATATCTGGCTTTCTTTCCATTAACTCTAGTTACAATTTTAGAAGGAGAACTATTTTGAAGATTGAGAGAAGCCTCTGCTAGTTTTTTTTTTAATTTGGAAGGAGCAACCAAACTGAGTATGATGTTCAGTTGTTTGAAGGCTGGGTGGAGGAAAAGTAGTTTGATGAGGAAAAACAGAAGTCTCCCATAAAATTTCTATAGTTCCCCCTGCTTTTGCATAATCAATTATGAAACCAAGAGTTGGGAAGGAGATACAATGGCCTGTTTCTTTGGAGGGAGGAGGGATTGGGGTTCCAGTAGGTTTTTCAATATAAGAGAACAAACCATAAGTCTAACCATTCAAGTCATCCTGATCTGTATGAGGAACATTTGAAAAGTCATCACAAGTGACAATGACATTAGAAGCATGAAGAAAAGAATCCCTTTGGTCATTCCACTCTGGAGATGTCCAGTTTGGAATTTTGAACTCTTCTGATAATTCCTTGTTCTTCACATAAGCAGTGTTTGGATAAACCTTGGATTCTATTGAAAATCAGTTGGTTATGGACTGGAAGCTTAGACCACAAAAGATCATCATTTGCTATTTGTTCTGGGTTCATATCTTTTCTCCTTGCATATACTCCTATTTTGAAATATATTTTGATGGCAATCAGTGAACAAAGACATGAGTAGCAATTTTGTATTGATTCCCAATCACCTGCAGAATATCCTTGGTCAGTTCCCTGCCAAAATCCTATTCCAAAAATAAATCCAGTCTTAGTATTTCTATTGGTTTTGTTCAGGTTCTGTTGATTGTTTGCCATCACATAGAGATCTTGTACCATCTCACAAAATTGAGTTGCCAGCAATGTATATGGTTGTTTCTGCAATGAATGATACTTGACCACCACATAGGGTTGGTACTTTCTGTTGCAAACCACTTGTAGATTTATTGGGAATACTACATTTGGCACTACTACTTGGCTGGGACTTAGACCCTTCTTCAGGGTGATGAAGTAGATTGACTCAGATACACACTCCTTATTGCAATAATCACACTTAGCTTTTAAATGCTTTTTATGTGCTTTGGATAAGGATGGGATGGATGGAATTAAGGGTGGTGGTGGTGGCCTAAGAACAGAACATTCTTGGCGTGATTCCTGTTGATGCTTTAGATTCAAGGGCTCATCATCACTACAAAAGTTGTCTCAAAAGCACCAACAGGAATACAAGTGAAAAGGATTGAGATAAAAGCAAAAGGTTGAAGTCAGTAGTATGAAACACTTTATGATGATTGAAATACATACATGTTGCTACCTTTAACCACTTCCAAAGACACATCCTCATTATTGGTTTTCAACTGCAACAAGTGGGCTTGAGATTGGGTGCATGCATTGGAGTTCACTTGATCCATGCTTTACCATTACACATGATGATGATGAAGGGATTCATAGTTCAAAAAGGGGTTCAAGGACACACAGGAATTAATCAGAGTTTCCATGGATGATAGGTTGATGACTTCATTTCTGCTTATGGTAAAGATGAATAGAAGGATGGATAGTATTAATGCTGATATGTGACAATCAAAGTTGAGTTGATTTGGTGAAGAAACGTGCTACAATTGGAAGAAGAAGAAAAAATAATGGTGAGGAAGAGAAAGAATGAAGTCAGTGTTGGACTGATGAAGATGAAGTATTCAAGATATTGAAATAGGTGCATGAGTTCTTACCCTTGAAATGTAGTGATGTTGAGTGAGAGGTGGAAGAGATGCCTTGGAATCAATGGGTAATGGCAGGATTTGAGTGGAGTGTTTCTTTTTTGTGATCAGGTTTATTTGAGGACAGTTTGATGATTGGAATAGTGAGAGACGATTTAAAGGTTTTAGAAGGCAGTAGAGAAAAAAACAATCATTCTAACTGTTCAGCTTTTCAAACGTTGAAAAACTGGATGGAAACTTACCTGGATGGACCTGCTGGAGTCGCTTGGAGATGCTGAAATGGCCTTGGTTTGTTGGGTGGTTTGCAGGGGCAAAGGAAGAGCCCGTTGATTTGCAAGCACTCGCCGATTCGCTTGCAAATCAACCAGCAAGGCTTGCTGCATTGGAGCAAGGCCGCAGCGGCCTTGCTTGGGTTTGCTTGCCTAGCGAACCCAAGCGTACCGACCGTTGCTGGCAAACGCGAGCAACGAGTCGGGTTTCCAGGGCCGATTGAGGCGCACAGACGTCTCCCAGGGCCCTGGCAACCTGGCAGAACGCCCCTGGGTCGCGTTCAGCGACCCTCGCGCAAATGGACCCAATTTTTGGTCCTTGCGTTTCCCAGGAAGAAAGCGGGCAACCTGGGCATTGGCCAAGGGGTTCAGGCCCAATGTTGGCTCCTCCAGGGCCTGGAGCTCCTCAAGCCCATCAGGGCCATTTCCATGGAGAGCCCAGGGAAAGTGCCAATGGGTTTTGGCCATATGGAAAGGCCAAAACCCATGAGAGGGAGGTGGGTCTTTGGGAATAAAAACACATGGCATGGATATACCATGCCATGTGTTTTCTTTTGAATATGGCTATGATTCAAGCCTCATAGGGGGAAAGTTCATGCATGAGAAGTGAACATGAATTTTACAATGAGAAGTATGCATGAATTTAAGAGGTATTTGTCTGCCAAATTTGAGATGGAAAGATCTGGAGGATCTTTTTGAATTTGAATAAGATATTTTGAGAATTCCTTTGTGATAATTTGATAATATTTTTGTAGAATTCCTGAATTTAGACAAGGAGTGGAGCAATGGCTTTAATGTTTGATAAGTGAAGGTTTCTATATATGATCCCTTGTCAACTCCACTTCTGAAAAGGTTTTAAATGATACTTCCAACTTTGAAGGAGATATCTGATGAAACCAAGATTTCCTGTTTGTCTCAAAATAATGATGACAGTAAGCAATAAGTTTTTCATTTAGGTGCATTCCTGTGAAAATTTATTTATAATAATGATTTTTGTTTCAATACAGAAAAGGTGATGTTTAAATATTTTTTTCCCCAGAAAATGTTTTCCAATGGTTCTTTCACTGTTTTTAAACTCTAAATGAATAACTGGAACTAGTTTCCAAAATTTGATAATTTGAATATGTCAATAAAACTGTATCCTTATATTTTTTTACTCTAAATGTTAAGAATAAAAAATACATGAAATTTTTCATATTTTTGGGTGCCTTTGCATCTGCCTGATTAAAGGATTCATAAAGAGTAATGACACTGCTCAATTTACCATTGAATTTGGGCGATAGGTTTATTGATCAAGGTGGGGTTTTAATGTATGGAACAACAATGTCAAATTACATTAAAATTCATTCAATTGCTCTTGAGGATAAACATTTTGGTATTCAAAATACATGTTATGGTTTATATTCATTGGAATGACTGGAAAAAATCTGCTATTGAATGCTATTCATTTATGCCCATAAAACTGAAGGGACATGGTGCACTTAGGCTAAGTGCACCATGTCCCTTCAGACAACCAGTTGGTGGTGGTTGTGGGTCACCACAAACCTACATGAAACAATGGCCAGTCTTGAGCCTCCTTGCCCTCATGCTGGGAAACTTTTTTCTTAAGTATTGACACGGTTACTTCCCACTGTGAACTGGTGGGTGTAATTCATCAACAATTACCAATATATCTTGGAACTTTGGGAAATGAGAAATATGGAATCTTTTCAATTATGGGAAGTTTCTTCAACCAATGAGCAAGATGAATGAAATGTTTTCAGGGACATGCAAGAATCACCAAATCATTTACCTCTACCTAATTTCTTCAATATATTTCCATGTTATTTATCTTTTTGGATGAAAGGTATTTGCCAACATGGGAATTTTAGTAACAACTATTTTGTGAAAGAAACATGGTGGTCAAGTTATGCTCAGTTTTCCACCTCCCCATACCAATGATGAAGAGCCAATTGTTTTGGCCAATTGGAGATTTTTGAAGGGGGGTGGACCACTTAGGCTAAGTTGTCCACCTCCCTGCGCCACCTCACCCTTTATCATTGAAAAATTGATGTTATCTTTTTACATTATGTCTGAGTGTTGCACAAAATAGGCTTACCTGTGATTCTGCAGGCTGAAAACTATCAATTTTTCTGTGTCACTTTCCAGCATATTGGTTTCTTCTTGAATCAACCACAACTGCCACTTTTACACAAAATCAATTTTCTCTCAAGAAATATTTACCATTAATGAATGTAGAGTTTTTTCACATGTATGTCACAATGAACTTTCACGATGTATAATTTATAAGCCAGCAAGACCAATAATTCCAAGGATATTGGCCTGAGGCAGAAATATTTCACTGTCTTCCCACTGAAAAATATTGATCACCACTCACCACAATTAATTCTTGGAGCCTTGATCCTACCATCATTGTTTTGAGGCTGGGTTCAATGATTGAGCAAGGTGAAGAAAATATTGTCAGGGACATGCAAGGATCAGAAAAATCTGTTCCTCTACCAAATTATTTTTCCATATGGCCATGTTGTGATTCATCTTCTTTGATGAAAGATATTTTCCAGCATGGGCATTTCAGTACCAGCACGTTTTTTCCTGAAACAAACATGGTGGACTGGTTATGCCAAGTTTTCCACTTCCCCACACTATAGACTAAGACCCAGCTAATGTTGGGAAATTAGGAAATTTTCATTGCAAGGTGGACAACTTAGGCTAAGTTGTCCTGCTCCCTTGGCCACCATCCACTTGATTATATGGATATCAATTATCTTTTGGTGCATTCCATCTGGGTCTGTGAGGAAACAATTATATGTTTGAATCTGTAACTTGAAAACCAATGATTTCCTTAAGGGGTTTGTGGAGTTACTGCATCTTCAAAAACCCCAAAAACCCATGGACTTTATCATCACCCTAATCCTTCAGCTTCACCCCTGGTTGGTATTCTCTAGATTTCCTAGGGAACTGGATTATAGTAATATTACTTTGCTGGCAGCTGATGGGAATGACAAACTGGACTGGCTCTCACCACAACACAAAAGATCTTCTCATGCATATTAGTTGATAATGGATTCCAAAAAAGCTCACTCCAAGCCAGATCAAGTTAACCTATTTATAACTTCAAAGCAAGTGAGTAATAACCACTTTGAAAAATCAACAACTTGAGCAGGAGAAAATACTTTTCAGGCACTTGCAGAGTCTCAAAAAAAGTTAAATTCAGCCACTACTCTTGCACCGTTTGAGAGGTTCAATAGTTCTGTATGCCATGACTCAAACAATTGTTGGATGTTTTGAGCTCTTGATTGGAACATGACTGACAATTTTGGGTGCAAATCTTATTCATATGTCATACAAAAACTGTTTTATTCTTTTTTTTTCACAAAATTCATTCATTCATAATCATAAAATCTCCTTGGAACCCCTCATGCCCACTCAAAAATCTTTACAACCACAAAAAGATGCAAATCCATTGTTTTTTGGAACCATTTGAATCTGCCATGCCAATTTATATTTATTTGGAGGGTTTTGAGCAGTCCAAATTTCCCCTTGATGGCTTCTGTGACAATTAAATAAAAGCACAAGAGCCTAGAATATCTGAAAAACTTCATGAAAAAGCCTAACAAAGATGTTTGGGGGACCAAAAGGTGATTCAACTGTTCTCAGGAGTGGAGATGGTTTCTCCCACTTTCTGTATCAATTTGCTTTTTTTAGGGCAATTTTTTTCCCCAAACCAGCAATTTTATTGAAGATGGAAGGATGATGATACTCAATTGAATTTCAAATTTATATTAATGTTTCATTTGCACACACATTTACATCCATTTAGTTTGCTAACTCAAGATATGATATTCCGCAAGGGTTTGTAGAGGTGAATCAAGTAGAGCTTCCAGAATAATCACTTGAAGTTCTACAACCCAATCTTTGGAACCAGGCAACAAGTGACACATAAGAAAATAAAGAATATTACCAAAAATGTATAAATATTTCTGGCAGAAATCATTTGGGCAACAGAAAGTGGCCTCATTACCACAGATGTGTTCTTGGACCACAATTGAGACCCCAATGGCATGGGATTGAATTACAATGATCTTTGGCTAATTCAATTAAGATGGAGTGATTGATTAAGACTAATTATTCATTGAAAGCTTTGGGTGGAGAACCCTTGTTTTTGAGTTTTTGTCAAATTAAAGTACAATGCATCCTTCATGAGTCCCTTTCTATTTTAGAGACCCACAAATGTTCTGGAGCATGACCAATTGGAAAAAGTTACCAAGTTGAGAGGTTTTACATATAATTAGAGACTGGACAAAAGATTATTTTTTTGGAAAGTGGCATTAGGATTTGAAATCATTGGATTCTTTCCAAAAAAATTTTCATGTTCTGAAAAAAATCAAGAACATATTGTGTATTTCTTGCACAAGAAATTCAGTTGCAATGCTACTCAATATAAATTTCTTGCAAGTTAAACTCTTCAAAATTTCATTGTTCCTCAAGCATGAATGGAAAAGAAATCTTATCTTGTATTTTGACAATGATTTCTAACTATTGTCAGAGGATGGCACAGTTATACTAAGTTCCTTACCATACCACCAATTCTGATATGTTGATAGAGGAAGGGAGGGAACAGGGTGAAACCATTTGAATGCACAAAATTCCAAGACAGATCTTCAGAAATTCAATGACCAGTACTTGAAAATGCATTCATCATTTAAAGAAATTAACCAACAATTTTCTTCAGTATTTCCTGGTAAGGTGGTCCACTTGAGCTAAGTGCACCACCTCACCAGGAGGAACCACCCCAAAATTGCAGATCTAACAGCACTTGGGAGCCCAAAGTTTTCAGTCAGGTTGATCTTGTTTTCCAAATCAAACTACTTTCCCTACAGTGGCTCTTCAAACAAAAGAACAACCTACTAATTTTATTTTCTCATTCCCCCCAAAAAATGATAGCCAATGCCTCTTTTAAACTCCAAAACTGTCCTCCTTGTGAAATTGTAACTTGAGTTAATGGAAAAAAGCCAGATATGGTTAAACATGTGCTTCAATTTATATAATTCAAACATCACCTTTTTGTGCTGAAATGCTTAAAATTTGTTTCATGAAAAAATGCAAAAGTGTGCATGAGTTGTACAACATTTTTACTAGTTAGAATGCAGGATGGGATGTCTTTGGATTGATGGAAGACTTAGGCTAAGTTGTCCACCTCCCCTAGCTTTACTGCATAGTACATGTATAGGTAGTGTCAAGATAGGTGGACAACTTATGATAAGTCATCCACCTCCATGGACTTGCTTGCATGCGGGAATCACATGACATGGGAAATCCTGGTGGGGAGGCTGGGGAGGTGGAAAACTTATGCTAAGTTGTCCACTCTCCCAGAAATCATCAATCATTTGGCATATTCAAATTCATTCTCCCATGTGGTTGCAGGGAGGTGAACAAATTAGCACAAGTTGTCCACCTCCCCCGCTTTCCAATATGATTCTCCCTTGACATCTCATCCCTGAATACCCATGGCTCTGGAGTGGTGGACAACTTATCATAAGTTTTCCACCTCCCTGCACATGACTCATATATTTTTTGTGTGGTAATGCAGACACTTTGGTGATACACACCTACCTATTCCAACAAATCAACCAGCTGAATACTGTCTAATTTCATCTCTCCATGATATTATGCACCACTGTTACATCTTTCTTTATTTTTTTGAGCTAAGTGATCCAGGAATTTTGAATTCTCATATATTCTTTTGAAATCATGATTTAGAATTTTTAGTTAAATCATTTATCCTTATTTCTTCTGTATGAACAGCCAGTAATTAGAAAGAAATCTAACTTCTTTACAAGAACTATCAAGAATTCATATCAAACCATTTTCAAAAGAATGAAATTTAAAACCATGCATTGTTCTTCTTGCCCTTTATTATTTATCTAATATGATCCGAGGAGATTTAGTCAAAATCAATTCAGGAAAGGGGAAAATTATAATCCTCATTTCCAAGAATTAGCACCATGCAAAATCTGACACCTGATTCATCATATTTCTCTATTATTCAGTTTCAAAAATTTAACTCTCAACAATCAATTACCACTGAATATCCACCCATGCAGTAAACCTGCATCTGTGTGGTACCCAGCATTGCACTTTAATTAATTGGAGATTTCAACCATCTTATAATAAAAACACAGAAATGCAACAAGCTATTGGACCCTTCCCAGTATTATCCATCTGTACTTGATATATTATTCAATTAGAATTTCATACAAATCAATAAGAGTGGCAAGGGGTAGTCTGAAGTCCATATTATGAAAAATTGGATCTTGATATATTTCCACTCCAGCTCTTCTTTGTGGTGGCTGGAATTCTTGAGCTCAGTTTCTTGTTCAATAGTTATTGGTCAATTCCATAAATATGACAATGAGGAATTTTTCGGAAAAACATAATGGTCAAGAATGCTATCTGTGGAAATTTTTTGTGATAATTAGAATCTTGAGATGAATAGGAAGCTCTGCATATCTATTATCTGAAAAAATACCAAGAATAAATAACTGAAGTTTGACTGCATGATCCCTGTTTATTTTGATGAATCATGCATAAGTGCCACAAAAAAAAGTCATCACACTCTTGGGGGCAGATGGTAGCCCCAGAGTCTCTTTTCTATGTCAGTCATGAATTGATTTCTCATTGAGCTCTTCTCTTTTTGAAGAAGATTCTATTCAAATCTCCAAGTATACTTATGTGCATACCCTTTGCCCAATTAAAAGAAAAATTTGAGAACAAAGGGTAATCATAATATATAATATCTTCATTTCTGAAAATTTTTGGAAGGTCAGTAAAAGTAAATCTGACTTCCTATTTATCAGTTTGTGAAAAATTGATACAAAATCACAAAATCCAGAACATTTTCATCTGTTTACTAAGTTGGAAAATTAGACATGGAACCCTGTAAAAACTAATAACCCCATTATAAGATCTCCATGACAATAATACAAACCCATTGCTAAATCATGGTGTTTACTTTATGTTACTAAAATGCCAAAACCCCAGCTAACCCAACATCATTAACCCCCAAGCCATCAAGATTCCCCCTTCCAGATGACCAAGTCAATATGCCTGGTTTTGAGGAAGATGAAGATTTTGACAACTCTGCTGCCCTATCCTACTTCATGATTGCACAAAAACTCTCTCAATCCCACCAACACCAAAAGAAGCAAAAATTTTTGACCCAAGAACAATATTCTATCTCTTTTCATGCACACAATCTTGGAATCCCTGCTTCTTCAAGTGGTATTTCCAATTCATTACTTGATTGGACAAAATTAATTCTTGGAATGGATTCCAACAATAATAAACTTCCTAATCCTCCAACTGGTGCTGAACTAGCATCCATCAAAAATTACATGGCAAAGAAGAAGGCATCCATTAATGATGCCATTGCATCAAACCATGGAGAGCCAAACCAGTACAGCTCCAATTCAAAACTGCAAGAAAAGGAGCTGAAACTTGTGAAGAAGGATGCCCTGCGCCAATTAAAAAAAAATATTACTTCAAGATCTTGATCCCTCAAAATCACTGCTTTGGGCCAAATTCAGTCTCATGATGAGACATGGATAGCCCATGCCCAGGCCTTGATCCAAAATTCCCGTATTCCCCAATGCACCTATCACTGGGAACAGAATGCAAAATCTTGCTGGAATTTGTCTCTCACTGCAATAATCATCAGAACATGGGAGGTGTGTCACAAATGGGGGGGGACTTCTTCCTATTCAATAAATGAGAATGAAAACACCCCGGCCAACAGGGTTGCCATAATCAATTGTTGGCTTGTCTCAAAAAAGGCTATTTGGAAGAAGGAGCAAAAGGCAGAAGGAGGCTCCAGCAGCAGAAAATCAAATGTTTCTGCATCTCAAATTCTCAACAATAAGAAAGTGTGTCAAATCAATCTTTTTTAATTTTCTCTTCATGATCAATGACTAACTTTTTATGATGTTTTGAAATCCAGAATAACAAGAAGGAAATTCAAAAGACCACGGCAGTGGAGCTGGAAATGATGGACATGTTTCCAGAAACTTCTGCTCTTTTCTTGGACAGTGGATTCATATCTGATGTTGAGGGTGAAGATGAGGAATTATTCAATCATGCAAATCTTTGGAGGGCTCAACATGTCTCCCAAATATATCACTACCTGGATGAAGCATACATTCAACTGGCCCGAAACCCGCGCATAAAAAGGGATAGACAATTGAAAATTAGTCAACTTTCTATACCAAATAATTCACCAAGAGGTGATCACCCACCAACACTTCCTACTTCAATACCTCAAAACTTGTTAAGTGAGGAAGCCCTGGAGGATATAACTCCAGTTGAAAAAAGAGCCTTGGGTTTACTTCCAGAAGTTGATCTTGCAGAGGCAGTTTCATATCTCGGAACCCAAGTTTCCAAGCCCTCTAGCTTAATGGAAACCACAAAAACATTGTGAAAATATTTCAAATAGTTTAATTTTTATATAAGTAATTTAAAAAATATGGAGGAGTATGTTTGGATGCAACATTGGCTTTGGTCAAATTTTTCTTGAGTACTACATGTATTTTTATTTTCATCCCGTTCTTGTTTTGCCAACCAGAAACTTGTAATTATATTTAAAGCTAGATTAACTGAATCTACTAAATCCAATGGGGTGGGGTCAACCTGAATTGAATAGTTTAACAGTGTAGGTTACACTGTAAAACTCTTTAAATTTTCAAATAAATAAACCTCTAAAAAGTTGTTACATCCAAACAGAAATTGAAGTAAGAGTGGAAAAAACCAACATCCACATTTGCACAGAATACACAATCTCATTGAAAAATTTTGAGTAAATTATATTTGATGCACAAACTTTTGGAAAGCTACATGAAATTATTTTTTCAATCACAACATCCTAAATGCATTTTTTTCACTTTGCAGCTGTCACCTTGAGATCACCCACTTTTTAAAAGATATAAAATACACATTCCTAGATGTGAATTGTGTCATTTGAGAAAAACCTGCTAACTCTAGGCATTGGGATTTTACTGGTTAAATTGTGCATTATTAACATTTTGTATTACCAAAATGTGATTTCAAATCATGGTTTTGTAATAAGATAATTATTTTTAAGAAAAAATGTTTTATGTTCCATCAAGGCAATTGACCTTGCATTTGAATCCAAACACCTTGGGATTTTCTAAGTATTTTAGGTGGGCTAACCATGAGCAGTTGATACAATCTATTTGTTTGAAACCTTTTTCAAACTACAAAATCTACTGTTAAATTCCTTGCCCATTGAAGAGAATATGAATATTCAAAATGAAAGCTTTTTTTGGATACTTAAGCTCACCAGGAGGTATGAGATCAAATCAAAAATTTGATTTAGATTCATTTATATTTCCCTTTGAAATAATAAATCTTAGATAACCTCCAAAAATCTAAATTACCACCACATACAAATCAATCAAAACTATGGAGAACACTACCAGAGTTGGAAACATTTGGATATGCCATTGTCCCAAATGTTCTCAAAGGACCTTTTAACATGGAAGGAATCTATAAAATGGTGTTGGAAGGTCCAAAAAAGCATGCCATACCCATATAATGCAATCAAATGATTCTACAAATGTATGTGACTGAATCTTTCCTGCATTTTATCAATAGTTAAAAGGTCACTGATGAATATCTATTGTTTTCAAACATAAACCAAAAGACACCAACCATTTTCCAATCCACTACCAGAATAAACCCCACCAGGGAACCACTACAAGCAAACATCAGGGCTGTAAGTGAAAACCTTGCACAAAAGTACATTTCTTGATTCATACTTCCATTGGGGTGCATTTTCTTATTTATCTCATCATTCTTCAAATGCAATAGATCCATTGAAGATTCCAATGCACAGCCAAACCCTGAAAGAGATCCTTCCTATGGTGAAATACAAAAATACTCCTCACCAGCAAATATGGAAATTTACAATACATCTGGGAAGAAACCTCTTCAATTTCTCTATCACACTCCAAGCTCCCTGATTGCATCACTCCAAATCCTTGACCAAAGTATTGAGGAAAACATTGGTGAACATGCATGTCAGAAATATATCAAGATGGAGCATGAGAAAATCTGCATGAACTCAATTTTCAGTGGCCAGCCCAACTATTCAGCAGAAATACCCAAAAGTCTTGCAACATTGAAAAAAAGATTTTCAATTACAAATTATCTTGTTGAAAATGTCTGTTGTTAAAATTGTTACCAACTTTATCCTTTGAATGAAGTACTTTCTTCTTCAGAAACCCAAATTGGTGAAGAAATTCAACAACACAGGAATTATCCAACATGCAATAATATTGTCAATTCAATAGCTGGAGAGCCTGTTGCATGTGGATCCAAACTCTGGAATCAAGACAAGAACAAATCCAAATTTTATCCTCTGAAGCAGTTTGGAAATCAATTGCTCAAGAAGTGGATTTCTAGGCAATTAATGCTCCCTTGGTTTGAAGAATTACTCCTGGCACCGCAACAGCATCAAGGCAGTAATCCTACTAAACTTTCTGATTTTTGGGATGAAGCTATCTGGAAAGAATTCAAGGATTAAAACAATCATATTTATACAGCTGAAGAAGGTAACCTGTTCTTTGGAATTTACATTGATTGGATGAATCCCCATTCAATAAAGACCAGTGGAAAAAGCATCTATCTTGAAGTAATATTCTTGATATGTTTCAATCTTCCACCTAGTGTGCGTTACAAGACACACAATAGTTTTGTGTATGGCTTCACACCAACACCCAAGGAATGCATCTCATTCCAACTGAATAATCTACTCAAGCCTCTTTTCTCTGCGCTATTGGATCTTTGGAAAGGAGTATTCTTCACAGAAACCAACAAATATCCATATTGAAGAGTAATACGTGCTGTTATATTACCACTGATTGTTGATACACCTGCCTTACATAAAATGGGTGGATTTAAATCCCACTTGGCCACAATCTTCTGTGCCCACTGTAACCTCAAGCTGAATGATATCCGGAACACCACAAAGGAGACTTGGCCAGTAAAAAATAATCAGGATCACATCAAATGGGCAGAGAATTTGAATAATGCTCAATCATTCAATGAGATAACCAACATTCTCAAGCTAAATGGTGCCTGTTACACAATTTTCCAAACTCTACCATACTTGGAACCAACAAACATGACAAAAATTGATCCAATTCATACCTTTATCTTGGGAATTCTACGGGATTCCAGAATCACCTACCTTGGAATAATCACTGCTGGCCAAAGTCTTCAAAATTTGGAAAGAAGGAAAAAAAATGGCCCAAGAAGTGTAACAATTAGTCAAGTCAGCAACCTAAAATCTGGATCCAAAAGAAAGCGCTATTTGTCACCAGAAAATACCCAAAGAGTCACCAGGAGGAGAGTTCAAAAATTTTTAGATAGCTCCTCAAAAAATCCAGATATTGCTGCCAATCCAATTCAAAAGTTTAAAAATTGGGCAAATCAACAGCAAGAAGGATCATCAAATATGCATCATAGAACTTCTGTACCAATTGTTGTAGTTCAGAAAATCCCAGGGCTCCATCCTCCCAGCTCCTCAAGAAGTTGGGAAAATTTTGCTTCTGAACTCCTTCAACCAACTTTAAGAAGTTCTCCAAGGCTTCTTGAGAATGAATAAACAAGCGGCTCATGCAATTCTGGGCCTCAATCAAAGGACAGAGGAAAGCAAAGAGATACCTCACCAGGAACTAATCCAAGTACATCTATTAGAAGCAAATCAGGAAGCCAAAATCAATCTGGGAAGAGCAAGCAAAGCTCCATTCAGGAGAGCTCTTACTGCTCTTTTGAAGATAAAAGCAATCCATATCAAGCGGGTTCATTGACAGAAGAGACAAATATTGCATCAAATGAATTTTGCCTAACTACTCAAGAGCTCAGAAGTATTCAAGAGGGTACCAATTCAATCAAATTTCCATCTTGGATTACTAGGTTGCCCAGAAACATAGGTTTTCCTGCTGCTGGTACTCCTAAGGCTGCTGAATGGTTGGTTTTGTACCCCATTCATATAGTGCTTTTTTGATTCCAAGATGGAATTGAGGCTCAGCCAATAGCTTGCGGGAGCAAAAGCTTGCCTCCAATACTTCTAAACTTATTGGTATCATCAACTTGGTAATGTCTCATCAACTTACAGATCACCAGTTGTGCCAATTGGATAAATTAATTCTGGATTAATCGGAGGAATTATTTCTTCATTGGGGATCTGAAATCAAACCCAAGCCAACAATCCATTTTGCTCAGCATATGACTAAAATGATCAAGCTCTATGGTCCTCCCTCAATATTTTCATGTTGGTCAGGAGAAAGGCTGAATCACATCTTGACCTTGGTTAAAAAAAATAAAAATAAACGTAGGTAACACAGATTTATAAAAAGTAGATTCTTGATGGCGCACTTTGAACTGATTGTTTTTTTAATTTTAAGATTTCCTTGATAAGTCCCTCTTGAATGGATTCCTTGAAAAGGCCAAACTTCAAGGCTTGGTTGAACAAATTGGATCCAATTGGAATGTTTTGGGTATCAATTCTGACCCACTCCCAGATCTGCAAAGTTTGTTCTACTCTTCCAAGACAGGTGATGTTTCAAGGGCTAAAAAAGAGATGAATGTTTTGGAAGAAGAAAAATTAAAAAGATTCACTGGAAATAACTCAACATACAATGTCTTGCCATGGGACCAACTGGAGTGGTTGCCTTGAAAATCAATGCTCTTCCATGGTCATCACATAACACCCCATTGTTACAATAAAAGTAATTCTCAGATTTCCTTTTCATCCCAATCAAATCAAGGGCCTTGTGAGATGGGGAAGGTATTGTCCATCTTTCATGAAAAAAACTGTGCACAATATTTCCTCATTGTTGAAACCTTTTTGCCTTTGGAAAAAATTGATACTTCAAGAAATCCCTACCTTGGCCTCAATCATCTCAATTCCCAAATGGTTTATCAAGAAGGTGGATTAATATCTGTGATACATCAATTTAACATATTAGTTTTTGTGGCAAGCATTGCTTATGAAGCAAAAAAAGCACAAACTTCAAAGGATGTTTATTGTTTTGTGGCAATTGACTCTTTGGTAAGTTGATATCAAAAATACTAATTTCTGAAGAACTGTCATTATTGATTTTTGTGACTGGTATTTCCTTAAAAAACAGGAGGAAATATAAAAAGTCACATGGAATAATTTTTTATTGCACTTGATATTGGTAAGAGATGAAATCAGAGGAATTGGTATTGTGTCACATATCTATCTAAAACACATGTATAAGGTACAGAATTCAAAAATAGAAACTGGATTTAATCTCAGAAAACTGAAGCATCAATCCTAACAGCAAATTGGAAATCACTGTTTGCGCCACTTATTTGAAATGATCATTATCTAAAAATCTGATTCTTCTCATTTTGGAAATTTGTAACATTGGAAATCATGGCCCATGATGTACAATTCCAATCATAACCGCTGAAAAGTTGTTCAATCAAAGTATGGTCTCACAGTTAAATGAAGAATTCTCAATCCTTCCTTTTATGTAATGAATTTTAATTCAATCTATGCATTGCATAAATATTCTGCATGAATCTTCTGAGTTCATCCAGAAATCAATTTGATTTTTGACTCCAAAACCTCAAAAAAGTAAAAACAGGTTTCAATCACAAACCCAGGTGCTACACCTGCCGGCAGGTGCCACCATTTTTTTCATGGTGAGTAGCCTTGGCTTGCATTGGTACCAGTAGAAAAGTAGATGAAATACAGCAGATCACTCAAATGCTGGGCTTGTAAATATATTTGCATGGGTGAAAGAAAAACCAAAAAATCATTCTTGATTACAACGTTTGGGGTTATTCTTAACCCCATCAACATACAGATCTTATTTTTTTTATTCATATTCTTTTTCTAGAGTAAATTTGGCCATTATTCAAGTCCCTACAAGTTTTTCTAGTTTTTTTGATTAATTTGAAGTGACATGGCCATTCTGGTATGGATTGCTGTGTCCACAGCAGGAAAGGTACAGTGCTTGTAATTATTAGCTACCCAAACCATTTTGACTAAACCTTTTTGCTTGAATCAATTCCAAAGCCAAGGTCAGGAAAAACAAATTGGCCATCCAATACTTGATATTTGTCTGTATTTTCAATAATTCAACTATTTGATTTCTTGGTTGAAACCACCAGTAAAAAGGAGTAGCCAGAGATGTTGCCTTTGTTGATATGAGGAGAGTTGTAAAAAGAATCCAAGGTGAAAGTGATGTGTGGGAAGCAATCAAAAGGTGTAGGCTTGGAACCAAACTCCAACAAAGAGAAAGAGGGGATGTTGCTGTCCTTTATGATATCACGGTTTGATTCAAAGGAAATTTTGGCCAAATTTCAAGTCATTTGTCCTAGAATTTGGGATACTTTGTTGGCCTTAAGGTTAAGGAAAGCATACTCTTGAGGAGAAGATCTAATAGATGATTTCTTCACATAAATTCCAAATAACTCCAAAGGGTGCATCAATTTTTTCCATCCAACTGCCCACATTTTTCCACCCCAAGATCTTGAAGGACCAACTGAGTTGACAAATTTTTTTGAACCATGAAGGAAAGTGGTGACAAAGTTGATGTCCTTCTTATCTTTTTCTGAGAGTTTATCCAAGGGCACAAATTAAATTATTTCAACCAGGGCTTGGTGATCAGATCAATTGAGGACAATTACTTTTCCATGGTGGAAGAAATGGAACCCTTTGATTGTTTTTTTTGCTTGCTCAAACTCTTCATGGGTGGGTTTTTGACTATTCTTTTTCTTTTTGGCAAAAATTGAAGGGTACAGATCCAAAGGACATGTTTTCTGACCAGACCAGACCACCTTTTCATTAATAACTTCCTCAGTAACTTTCAAAGACATTTCTGAATCCCAAGATTGAAGCCTCTTTTGGCAAGCAGCCCTACTCTTCCCACCTCTCTGTATGTTTTTCAAGCCATCTCCTTCCATCTTGTTCCCTCCCAATCCTATACTTAGATTGGGGTGAGGAACAAGACGGGATTTGATTGTTTGTGTAACATTTTGAGGGGGGTGGGAGAAGAATTGGTTGTTTGCCAAAAGCGGTCAAATGTTTTCCAAAAAAAAAAGGTCAGTCCAATAGACATCATTGGTGAAACATGGTTGAGTAAAAAAAAGAATCCAAACCCTGACTTGAACCCAGGGACACTGGAAGCTGAATCCCCACAAAAAAATTGGCATGAGTGACCCATGCAACACACCAACAAGCAAAGTTTTCAAAAAAATTAAAATTAAAAAAACCTACCTTCCATGACAAAGAACACCTGAAAAACCAAAAAACACCCTGTTGGCTTCGGGTGAAGTCCAGAGACACATAAAAAGAAACAAAGATCAAAAAGAAAAGAAAAGAACTGGAGGTCAGCTCCAAAGAAATCTAAAAAAAAAAAGGTGCAGGAGTCATTGGCAATTGATTGCTTGATCAATTGCAAAACAGTTGCTTGATTGATTGCAAAACAATTGCTTGATCAATTGCAAAACAATTGAAAAATTGAGCAATCAAATTCAAATCAAATGGTCAATCAATCAAAACCATTGATTGATCGATTGATTAGGAATTGATTGACCAATTGGTGGTGGTTTGTCAAGCAAGGCAGGAGGAGGAGGAGAAAGAGAAGGGAGGGTGATGCAAGTGAGATGAGGTGGAGCTGAGAGAGAAGACCTGAGGGAAGCTCAAAGGAGAGGTAAGCAAGGGTGGTTTAGTGAGTGGAAAGAATGAGGGAAGGAAACTCACTGAGTCTGTTGGTGAGTGGGATGGTGGTTTTTTTGAGGAGCTTGGTGAGGCAGGTTTCTTGGTGAGGTTGATGAGGCTGGTGAGGTTGGTTAGGTTGCTCAGGTGAAGGAGGTGATTTGATGAGGAGGAGGAAGGAAGGTGACCAATGTGTGAGTGGGGTGAGGTGGAAGTGTGGGAGCGGTGAGGTGGAGAGTAGAGGTGAGTGGGCTGGCAAGTGGTGGGGTGTGAGGTGGAGGTGTTTTTTGATTTTTTCTAAGTCCACTAAGAAAAAAAAAAAAAAAAAAAAAAAAAAAAAAAAAACAAGACTCAGCCTGGAAACTTGGGTGAACAACCAAAAAAAACTTACCGTGAAGTTATTTTTCACCTATTTAAAAATCAAACAATACTCATCAAAGCTAGCAAGGGTGGGAGGAAGAATCTGCTCTCTCACAGAAGAAGATGAGGGACAAGATGAGACAGCAATGACTTGAGGTGGGTCAGGAATATCATCTTCAAATATTTTTTCCCATTCATCTTTGATTTTGGCCAAAAGATTGTGAAGGATTATACAAGTGATAATCCAGTTGATGAGGAACTTCATGTCTTTGGGGTTTTGAAGCTGGTTTTGCATTTCCCTTAAGCTGGCCAATCTTCCTTGTAGGACTCCTATGGCATGCTCAATCTGATCTTGTGATTGGGCAAGATGATAGTTGAAATTGGTTTTTCCTTGATTGTTAGATGAAACTTTTGGGTATTCTGGAACCACATATTTGCCACTAGCATAAGCTGAATTGGCCAGAAGGTATTGATCTTGGTCAAAGTAGTTCCCTGGTTTTTGGGAAATTTGCATCCAATTGAACACGTATGAATCATGACAAGAACCTGGAAGGCCAGCATGCAGGGATGTGAACTTCTTGTTGTTATCACAAACAAGTTTTAGGGCCACAGAGTATCTAAAAAAAAATGAAACATATTTGGTCAGTGGTGTGATCAAAGGTTTTATCAAAGTCATTGGAAAAGAAATGAATCAGTTGCCTTTTTGTGTGATCAAAATAGTGGTTGCCATCTAGCTTTGGTTTTTGACTCAAGGGAATGGTGGTTCCATCAACAAACCCAATGAAACCAGGAAAGCCTTTGGTCTCCATTACTTGAGATATCTCCTTGCGTTCTTTTTTGTTTGGCCAAGAAAGGACTGAGCAACAGAAAGATAGGATAGCAATAATGACTCTTTTGGCGTATAAGTCAATGCTTCCATAACTGACTGAGAATAGATTTTCCAATTGATGGATTTCTGCTCCATTTCCATTTGATCCCAATCTAAAAATAGCAACAGAAAGTTGGATGGCTGGATTTCTTTGAGGATTCTGGGAATTGTTCTGGAAGATGTGGTGGTCTTCAAACATCTACATAAGTGTCATGAATGAAGGAAACAAAGTTTGGAATAGTTTCTGGAAGCTTAAGTTGGGGATGGGATGAAGCTTTTGCCTTTCATACATAGGGTTGTGGAGGGTGTGTATTCTTGGAACCATGTACTGCTTTTCCAACAGAGAATTCAAAGCAAACTAAGCTGATTCTATATTGGAGTCTGAATCAGAGTCTGAATGGGATTCAAACAGTAGCAAAAGTTCACTCAGCTTTTTTGCGTTTTCCACTTGCTGGTGGGAAGTTTGATTGGACATGTTGAGAAAGATGGTTATGAGATGATGATGGAATTTGTGTGAAGATGGAGATGTGAAAATCAATGGAGATGAGATGTGTGTCATGCAATTGAGATGCAACAGCTATGGATTTGCTGATGTGGATGGTTGTTTTAGATGTGATGGATGGTGGATGGATGATGATGCATAAATGGCGGGTTTAATGTTGGTTTTTATGTTTGAAATCCGCCATTTTCATGAAACTTGCCATTTTGAAATAAACCAGTTGGGGGGTATGTGTATTTCAGAAACCCTCCATTAAAAATGGCAGGTTTGGTCAAAAAAATGGCGGTTTTGCTAACTTTAATAGGCCCTATTAAATGCAACCATAGTTTCAGTTGGCAATTATTCCATATTCAGCTGTCAAAGTACCAGAAAAATAAAAAAAATTAATAAAAAGGAAAACTGTAATAAGGAGCAGGAACATAAAAAGTATGATTACATATTTGGAATCCCCACCCAATTTTACGTAGGGCTACTTGCCAATTCTACCCCAAAAATCCCACTCCTTGATCACCTTAATTGAAATATAAAATATGCACTAAAATTTATGGCCTTACTATGGAACTGCTTGGCAAATTTATTATTTCACACAATGGTTTATGTAAATGTTTTACACCCAAATTTTAATTGAGAATTTAAAAATTGTGTGTAGTCAAGTTTTTATGGACAAAAACATGCATTGTCAAAAATCTGGCATGCAGCCACAGAAGCTACATCTAATCTCATGGCTGCTTTCAAGGCCTACACTCCCACGCACAGAATTGAAAGTAACATGCATAAGCTGTAAAGCAGGTGGAATTCCCTGGCAGGCAAGACACAAAAAGCAGCAGGACTACACCATGGGCAGCTGCAAAAGAAGCTTTCAAGGTACTCCACCAATATTCTACAAACCACACAGTGTGATGCATAATATGTAATTACTTTCCAATAAAAAAAAATACATAAAATTTTGAAGTAACATATTTGAATAAATAATCCAAACTTTGAAATTATGAATAAGCATCTTTGAAGGGTCTAAAGCGCCACTAAGAGTGGCATGAATTGGTACTACAGGAAATCCAAATTTTTTTAGAATTCCAAAGAACCTGGATATAAAATGAGAAAGGTGAAATAACAATGGAATTTATCACTAAAAATGGGAAATGTAAATTATTGGATGGTTTTTCCAATTAAAATAACAAATTATTATTATGGATAAATCAAATTCAGGGAAGATTCCAAATCTACTCATGCAACATAACCTAGAGCACATGCTGGACTACCCCTGTTTGCACTTCTTGCCCCAGAAACCCACCCCTCTGGCCCCTATAGCCATGAAAGGGATGGAATAGGACCCAAAAGTTATGAATAAAGGCTGCTTTTGGAGATTTTCAGACGCCAGACCCAGCTAAATATACCTCAAGAAACCATGCAATAAAGTGACAAGGTATTGAAAATTAGATAAGTAAGTGATTGGCTGATTTATTCTGATAAATTTCCCTATAACAAGCCACTATGAGCAAATTTTCATCCTTGTAAGTATTGAAACACCCCAAACATACTCAAGACCGCCTAGTGTAAGTTATTTCAGGTATTCAGGAAATTAATACTCAACTATTTATTTTTTCCCTCTCTACTGTGGCTGAATTGCTGAAAGGCTCAGCTGCAACTAAACATAACTCTACATATATCTCTGGATAATAATTCCTTCATTGAAAGTTCAAAAGAAACCAGGTATACTGTTTACAAAGTTAATCTTCTGAATAAGAGGTGTTAAATACTTACATTACTACCATTTCCACTTTTTTTATTCATGTTTGAAATAATTGATTCATTTATAAAAACAAAAAATAAACAAACCAAAACCCTTGCACTTTACAATATCTGTATTTCTAAGGATCATTGTTCCAAATTTTGAACAATAAATTCATTCAAAAAATCTATTTCATCTGGTATCTAGAAGGTAGCAAGGACCTTAGTATCCAGTTCTCTGACACATAACAACTCAATTCTAGTGCTGGTGGTCCTTATTTTTCAATACCAAAGAAATATTAAAGAAGAAGAGTCCATATTTGAAATTGGAGTTTGAATCAAGTTCAGAGAGGATTAAGAGTTTTTTCACCTAAATTGCAGTTGTAACTAGATTTAAAGAAATTGGTGTTGGAACTATTGGAGTGATCATTTTGAGGAGATGTGGTCGTGGTGATTGGGCTTGTGTGTGGAATGATTATTTTTTTTGTGTGACTGATGATGTGATAATTCTGGGTTGCAGTTATCAAGGAGGTATGGATGTGATTTTTTCCAATTTGAAGGATGGTAATTAATTGAGGAAGCATTGATATTTCAAAACCTTCAGCTCAATTAAATAAGAAATTTTTAAATAACGCAGTGAGTTTGTATGTGGATTCTGTGAATGCCCCATTAATAATCACAGATTTGGTGCACTGAATTTGTGGTTTCAAAATAGAAAATTCTACAACTTGAATAAAATTAAATGATAATTATTTTCCTCTTTTCATCCTAGAATTAGCAATGCATCATAAAAATTTCATATCAGCAAAAGCACTCAATTCTAAAAAAAATGAAAAGAAAGAAAGAAAGAAAAAGAAAGAAAAAGAAAGAAAAAAAGAAAAAAAGAAAAAAAGAAAAAAAGAAAAAAAGAAAAAAAGAAAAAAAGAAAAAAAGAAAAAAAGAAAAAAAGAAAAAAAGAAAAAAAGAAAAAAAGAAAAAAAGAAAAAAAAAAAAAGGAAAGATGAAAAAAAGAAAAGATGAAAAAAAGAAAAAAAAGAAAAAAAAGAAAAAAAAGAAAAAAAAGAAAAAAAAGAAAAAAAAGAAAAAAAGAAAAAAAAGAAAAAAAAGAAAAAAAGAAAAAAAAGAAAAAAAAGAAAAAAAAGAAAAAAAAGAAAAAAAAGAAAAAAAAGAAAAAAAAGAAAAAAA